>CM046792.1:36149095-36244095 GCA_025617405.1 Perca schrenkii
AATAAATATATATATATATATATATATATATATATATATATATATACTGTATATATAAAAATGGTTGTTTTCTAACGACTGATTGAGTGATTGATTGATTGATTTGTGTTTTTTCAGTTCTGCAGCACTAAGTACACAGTACGTGTGACTGGTATCATGGTAGTATGTGCGGTAATTCTGCAGTTGAAGTTACCCAGATATGAATATTTTTCCTCCGTCTTGGCCTTCCAGCTGGTCACAGGTCCGCTTGAAAGAAGGAGGAGGATAGGTGTTCATTTCCTCTGAAAGAAACCCAAACACGTTCAACAAGTCAGACCCTTAACTTCACCAAAAACTACTCCAGTACAGACAGAAGTACAGCATTTCAAATCCTACTTCAGTACAGAAGTGTGTGTGTGTGTGTGTGTGTGTGTGTGTGTGTGTGTGTGTGTGTGTGTGTGTGTGTGTGTGTGTGTGTGTGTGTGTGTGTGTGTGTGTGTGTGTGTGTGTGTGTGTGTGTTCTTGTTTAACTATATTCGTGGGGTCCATAGGTTATGGTTAAGGTGAGGGTAAGGGTTGAGGTTAGGGTAAGGGTTGAGGTTAGACATTTAGTTGTGATGGTTAAGGTTAGGGTAAGGGTTAAGGTTAGACATTTAGTTGTGATGGTTAAGGTGAGGGTAAGGGTTGAGGTTAGACATTTAGTTGTGATGGTTAAGGTGAGGGTAAGGGTTAAGGTTAGGCATTTAGTTGTGATGGTTAAGGTGAGGGTAAGGGTTAAGGTTAGGCATTTAGTTGTGATGGTTAAGGTTAGGGTAAGGGTTAAGGTTAGGCATTTAGTTGTGATGGTTAAGGTTATGGTAAGGGTTGAGGTTAGACATTTAGTTGTGATGGTTAAGGTGAGGGTAAGGGTTAAGGTTAGGCATTTAGTTGTGATGGTTAAGGTTAGGGTAAGGGTTAAGGTTAGGCATTTAGTTGTGATGGTTAAGGTTAGGGTAAGGGTTAAGGTTAGGCATTTAGTTGTGATGGTTAAGGTGAGGGTAAGGGTTAGATTAGGCATTTAGTTGTGATGGTTAAGGTGAGGGTAAGGGTTAAGGTTAGGCATTTAGTTGTGATGGTTAAGGTTAGGGTAAGGGTTAAGGTTAGGCATTTAGTTGTGATGGTTAAGGTTAGGGTAAGGGTTAAGGTTAGGCATTTAGTTGTGATGGTTAAGGTGAGGGTAAGGGTTAAGGTTAGGCATTTAGTTGTGATGGTTAAGGTGAGGGTAAGGGTTAAGGTTAGGCATTTAGTTGTGATGGTTAAGGTTAGGGTAAGGGTTAAGGTTAGGCATTTAGTTGTGATGGTTAAGGTGAGGGTAAGGGTTAAGGTTAGACATTTAGTTGTGATGGTTAAGGTTATGGTAAGGGTTAAGGTTAGGCATTTAATTGTGATGGTTAAGGTTAGGGTAAGGGTTAAGGTTAGGCATTTAGTTGTGATGGTTAAGGTGAGGGTAAGGGTTAAGGTTAGGCATTTAGTTGTGATGGTTAAGGTTAGGGTAAGGGTTAAGGTTAGGCATTTAGTTGTGATGGTTAAGGTGAGGGTAAGGGTTAAGGTTAGGCATTTAGTTGTGATGGTTAAGGTGAGGGTAAGGGGCTAGGGAATGCATTATGTCGATGACGGGTCCCCACAAAGATAGAGAAACACACTGTGTGTGTGTGTGTGTGTGTTCTCACTGCTGAGGGCGGAGAGGAAGACTCTGAAGAAGCGCTGGGCGTAGCTCTGCTCGTCAGCCCTCAGTCGGTCCAGGTGGATCAGGTGCTGCGCTACCGGCACACTGACCAGATCCTCCACCTGGGCCCGGTCGTAGCGCTCGCCCACCGTCACCACAAACAGCGCCACGCCGTCACATTTGGCTTTCTGAATATAATAAGATAGATAGATAGATAGATAGGTAGGTAGATAGATAGATAGATAGATAGGTAGTAGGTAGGTAGATAGATAGATAGATAGATTGATAGTAGGTAGGTAGATTGATAGATAGATAGATAGTTTGATTGATTGATTGATTGATTGATTGATTGATTGATTGATTGATAGATAGATAGATAGATAGATAGATTGATAGTAGGTAGGTAGATAGATAGATAGATAGATAGGTAGTAGGTAGGTAGATAGATAGATAGATAGATTGATAGTAGGTAGGTAGATTGATAGATAGATTGATAGTAGGTAGGTAGATTGATAGATAGATAGATAGTTTGATTGATTGATTGGTAGGTAGGTAGGTAGATAGATAGATAGATAGATGATAGATAGATTGATTGATTGATTGATTGATTGATTGATTGATTGATTGATTGATAGATAGATAGATAGATAGATAGATAGATAGATAGGTAGATAGGTAGATAGATAGATAGGTAGGTAGTAGGTAGTTAGATTGATAGATAGATAGATAAGTAGATTGATAGATAGATAGATACATAGATAGATAGATAGATAGATAGATAGATAATATATTACAGGGCCGTACAGGTGCATTGGAATTGTAGTGCGTTGCTCTTGAAGTCAGTTTTACAAAAGCATATAAGAAATACAATGAAAATATAAAGCCATATAAATATATTATATATATATATATATATATAGATATATATATATATATATATATACAGTATACATATATATATATATATGTATATAGTATATGAAATAGAACAAGATAAAGACAAAACTGCTGTAAAAAAATAGAGTTAAAATTGTACATACACTGTGTAAAAACTACTTACTGGAGATATTATTGATATTATTGGTCCTGAGATTTTTCACGTAGTTATTGCACACAGAAAACTTAATATTGTACTGGAAACATACCTTGTAAAAAAGGGTGTTTGGTGTTTTAAGCCCCCAACGTCGTCTTCCAGGCAGCGCTGCCTGGAAGGCGCTAGGATTAGGCAATGGTCAGGGTTTAGGGTTAGGGTTAGGTGCCTTGAAATCGTTGGGGGGCTTAAAACACCATCGACAGTATAAAAAGACTACTTGTGAATATATACATTACTGCACCTGGGAGACGTAGCGCAGCATATCTCGGTCCTCGGAGGCCGTCTTGGTGCCCACCACGGCCAGCAGCGCCCTCCTCCTCCTGGGCTGGCCGGCCTTCATCAGCACCTCCTTCAGGGTGAAGTCCAGCGTCTGCCCCAGCGCCGAGGAGCCGCCCCGCTGAGTCATGTTCCCCATCAGGTGCCTCCGCATCAGCGTGCTGCTCTGGTACGTCCCCAGGCCAAACTCCAGCTTGGTAGATTGATTCATTGAAAGAGTTTATTTCAAATATGTAAAAAAAATATGTACAGTACAGGCCAAAAGTTTGGACACACAACTTAAAAAAACATTAAAAAAATAAAAAATAAAACAAAAGGCCTAAATTACACAAAATATTATCAGGTTTAATAAACTACATGTGTTTTGTGTACAATCCTAATTTGTAAAGTAACAAATCCCCAAAATATTTGTATGGATATCGGTCGGGCTCTAATTTACATGATTATTGTTTATATACAGTACAGGCCAAAAGTTTGGACACACCTTCTCATTCAATGTGTTTCTTTATTTTCATGACTATTTACATTGTAGATTCTCACTGAAGGCATCAAAACTATGAATGAACACATATGGAATTATGTACTTAACAAAAAAGTGTGAAATAACTGAAAACATGTCTTATATTTTCGATTCTTCAAAGTAGCCACCCTTTGCTTTTTTTGATAACTCTGCAAACCCTTGGTGTTCTCTCAATGAGCTTCATGAGGTAGTCACCTGAAATGGTTTTACCTTCACAGGTGTGCTTTGTCAGGGTTAATTAGTGGAATTATTTCCCTTATTAATAAAAAAGCAAAGGGTGGCTACTTTGAAGAATCTAAAATATAAGACGTTTTCAGTTATTTCACACTTTTTTGTTAAGTACATAATTCCATATGTGTTCATTCATAGTTTTGATGCCTTCAGTGAGAATCTACAATGTAAATAGTCATGAAAATAAAAAGGAAACGCATTGAATGAGAAGGTGTGTCTAAACTTTTGGCCTGTACAGTAAACGAGGACAGAATGCCTCCCACCTTGGTAGCCTGGGAGCCGCTCTGCTGGACCACAGCCACCCGGGCCTGGCCGTCGGCCCTGCGGGGCTGTGGGCTCACGGCCAGATGCTCCACCACGGAGCCCAGCAGCTGCTGGGCTCCGGCGTACTCATCGGCCTGCATCTCCCTGGAGCCGTCCAGCACCAGAACCAGGTCCACGTCCGCCTGCTGAGGCTGCACCGGCTCCTGGATGAAGGCGCACTGCTCCAAACGTTTGCACGGGTCTGAAGGAGCAAATCAGATCCAGAACCAGCACACTGAAAAACTGCTTTACTTTCCCCACAGGCAGTTAACCCTCAACTATTATATCTATATATAGGCGTTTCTATTTGTTCTATACTTTTTTTAAAGATTATTTCTGGGGCATTTAGGCCTTTATTGTGACATAGACATGAGAGGGGAGAGAAGGGGGGAGTGAGAGGTAGGAAAGTCGGAATCGAATCCTAAAAAAAAATACACACACACAAACACTCACACTCTCACACTCCCCACGTGCACACACACGCACACACACGCACACTCCCCACGTGAACACACACACAGACACACCCCACACTTGCACAAACACACACACACACACACACACTCCCCCACGCATATTCCTCACGTACACACGCGCACACACACCTGCCCTGCTATTCTCTTAAAGAAAGTATAAACTTCAGGCCAATAACGAAGGCTACAGCGAAACTTCTGCGTGGAGCCTCCGCACAACCATAAATCCTGTTATAGTAGTCTTGGGGAAATGTAGGATTAGAACTACTAACTAGAAGCAGTGTTGCCAGATAAAGATTATGTTTCCAAGCTAAACAAACACAAAACAGCCCAAATTTCTTGGCAGAAAACAGACCAATCTGGCAATTCAAACAAACGCACTGTTGTCAGCTTCATTCATGACCGGCCAAATTGGCTATTGACAAATAGACAATTTAGAGCCCTGTAACCACAGCACTGTTCACAGCCTGATCTCTGTGTAAAAAGGAATTATGAAAGCACCCATTAAATCTTCCTCGCATCTTTTCATCGCAGTTCAACTCGTTTAACGAGAATCCGTCAGCCGAGAGGTTGAGACGCGTACTGGAAGCGGTGCAGTGCGTAGTTTCTGTCGCCCTCCCGTGAGAAATTCTAAGTAATGACAACATAACTGTCGGCGCGTCCGCATGACACAAGCCTTCAGTGATCACGCACGAGCCACCCACACCCCTCCTCCACACAGCTGCTAGTAGCCAAGGAGGACACGGAGGATTAAAAAAACATGATGGACTCTTCAGAAGAGCTCATTATCTTCGCCGTACGCCACAATCCTCTGAACATAGTCATACTGAGAAACACAGAGAGAGTTGTGTGGAGCTGACAGTCTTAATTAGCTTTGTAGCAACTCATTTGGCAATGCGTCACCTTCCTAAAATAATTGCCTAAGTCATTTTTTCAGGGTTTTCAGAAAACACAAAAAATAGTATAAATAAGTCACATGCTTGACATAGGCAATTATACTAAAGGTGTAGAATCACATGACCTGTTCAACTGAAGATGTAGGAAATTTTACCAGAGGTGGCCAGCACCATGAGGAGATGATTTAGGCAACAAAATCATTTTTGTTAAAAAAATGACTCAGGCAATTATTTTAGGAAGGTGATGAATGGCTAGAATGTAACGGACGTTCATTAATATCAAAAAGTTACGCACTGAAGCGTTAAACAGACAAACTGCTAACGCGCTAAAGTGACCAAAGAGTTTGAACATTTAGCAGGGAAATGTGTTTGAACACATTTCCGACAGAAATACTGCCGCATGATTTATATGAATATCAAACCAGGCTGGAGCCTCCCGTCCGTACCGTAGCAGATTGCACAGTTCTGGACCTTCCTCAGGTCGACAGCCATGTCCCTCCCCAGCACCGTGAAGATGGAGTTCCCCGAGTCGTCGGCCTGGAGAAGAAACAGCCGCTGTTAGTGTGACACTACTAAATTCAAAGCAGGAAAAATTAGGCAGTGTAAAGAGAAATGAAACGTTATTTCCCGATTGTTTCACGGTGGTTACATTCTAATGACGAAATAAGACTCGTTTATATAGCTACGTAAAGCAGAGCGCTGTGATTTGAAAGCATTCCACGTATTTATCACTGGATGTACCACAGTGACAGCCACCTTGTAAGGGCCACGTCGGGAGGAGGTCAGGGTGGATGTTTTGGGTCATAAAACACGGGGCTTTCAAGCCGGGGGGAGTGGAGTTCGCTTCCCGGGGGAAAACAAAAGACTTTCACCGAGGAAACTCATGTTCCTTAGTATTGTTCTTAATCCAAGCCACGATCTTTTTCCTAATCTTAACTTGGTTAACGTTGGATTGGGTGGCAAATAAATCATGGTAAAACAAAGGTATAAATTAGCACAAGTTGTATGCATTTCTTACACATCTACTGCAGTCAGATTCACTGTGTTCACTCACAAGAATTCACTTCGCATGGGTAGGCACTTGTAATGACATCTCGAACACGTTAAGAGGCAAAAAACGCGAAAGCTCGGTGTAGGCTACACCGATTATTTTCGTTGTTTTGCTACTGACAGCACTACGTGACAACAAACCACATAGCTACGTGTTGAAATCGACCGTAATTCTCCTTTAAATGAAATTGAAACTGCATCTGAAAACGTCCATGTCCCTTCATTCTTTTCAATTCAATTTTATTTTTTATTTACACTTTTGCAATTTGAACTGCGAAAACAGCCCTTACCAATCACTTACAATGTTATTTTTTTTATATCAAGAGACACACATGCGCTGGGAACACAGTTTATGATCAAACCAAATCAAACCTACCTCCATCGCTCGACTAATAGCGGGAGCGTTCCTCAGCGAGATGACCACTGGGACGATGTTGAGGCCTCGGTACTCCATCATGGCGGTGACGACGTCGTTAACATCCTGCGCAGGCCCGTTAGAGAAGAAGACTGCCACCTTCCTCGTCAACAGTCCCGCTCGGACGCGCTTAAAGACGTTCTGACCCACAAAGCGCATGGCGGCCCCCAGATTGCGCCGGTTGGACGTCCTCTCCGGGGCGATGTTCTTCACAGCCTCGATCAGCCGGCTCTTGCGCTGGTAGTCCTGGAAGCGGATCATGTACTTGGTGTAGGCGCTGTAAGCCACCACGGCGACACGAGCGCCCGACGGACAGTTGCTCTCAGAGATGGTGATGTCGTCCAGCAGGGAGAGGAGGGCGGCGCGCTGCCTCTCGAAGGCTGCCGGGGTCACGTCTTCCGACATGTCCAGACCGAACACCAGCTCGGTGGGGTAGGCCGGGCACGCTGATCCACCTGCAAGCCAACACGGAAGAGTTCACGTTGAGGTGAAGCAACTACAACACTCACTGGAATCCTTGCAGATTTCCTTGGATTGTGGTGGCACCTGGATTGTGGTGGCACCTGGATTGTGGTTGCAGCTGCTGCCGTGGTCCTGCTCTACGCCCTGCTACGCCCTGCACTGTTACAACTATTATTTCTATTTATACAGTACAGGCCAAAAGTTTGGACACACCTTCTCATTCAATGTGTTTCTTTATTTTCATGACTATTTACATTGTAGATTCTCACTGAAGGCATCAAAACTATGAATGAACACATATGGAATTATGTACTTAACAAAAAAGTGTGAAATAACTGAAAACATGTCTTATATTTTAGATTCTTCAAAGTAGCCACCCTTTGCTTTTTTTGATAACTCTGCAAACCCTTGGTGTTCTCTCAATGAGCTTCATGAGGTAGTCACCTGAAATGGTTTTACCTTCACAGGTGTGCTTTGTCAGGGTTAATTAGTGGAATTATTTCCCTTATTAATAAAAAAGCAAAGGGTGGCTACTTTGAAGAATCTAAAATATAAGACATGTTTTCAGTTATTTCACACTTTTTTGTTAAGTACATAATTCCATATGTGTTCATTCATAGTTTTGATGCCTTCAGTGAGAATCTACAATGTAAATAGTCATGAAAATAAATAAAAAAACGCATTGAATGAGAAAGTGTGTCCAAACTTTTGGCCTGTGCTGTATAAAGCTACTGAAGGCACACTGTCACATAAACTTTAGAAAAAATGCTGAATAAGCCTGTTTGTGATAACAACATACATTATTTTAATGTTGCAAGAACGTCCAAGCAGGCGGCCAGGTATGTCCCTGGCACATTTTTCATTTTTGAAACAATTCTTTCGAACATAACTTGACGTCTAAATTGGACTTTCAAACAACAAGCGTTCATCGTCTCAATTTTTGCTGGGTTTTGGACGTGGACGACTGATCACAACTATTTCACAACCAAATAAATTGTCAATCAAATGTCGTATTAAAAACAAACATAGACACATGCATTTCCTTTTTCCGTAGCTATAATATGATCAAACACATATACACTGTTTAAAACCATTCAATTCAATTTCATTTTAAGTATCAAATCATAACAGGAGTTATCTCAAGACACTTTACAGATAGAGTAGGTCTAGACCACACTCTATAATTTACAAAGACCCAACAATTCCAGTAATTCCCCCAAGAGCAAGCATTCAGTGCGACAGTGGCGATGAACTATGAAAGAGCCTTATCTTGCTGCCAACCTTCTTCCAACATCAACGCGTGTCGATGTGAAGAAACTGAACTGTACTCACCAAGCTTCTGTTGTTATCGTTAAAACGGAGGTACGTACCATGGGAACATGCTGCGTAGAGGAAAAAGAAACAGAACTCAGAGTTAAACTGCAGTTGTTAAAACAACAAATACATTTTGCCTACTGTCAACGATCCTCTATACTAAACATAGCGCATGTCAAGCGGCAGCAATGGTATGAAACGGTACACACTTCCTGTCTCCTACATGGGCGTGGCCTTGTTTGAAAGTGTAGTGAACATCATGTTTATCTAATATCTTTCTTTTGCTAACGTTAGATATTTACACCGCTGAAAGACATATGTAGCATCACAGAAATTAGTTTTGTTAGGGCTTTCACGAAAGTTAGCTTCTCTGTGTTTCCAGATCTCGCGAGAGTTCGATCCTGAGACACAAACAGGTTTAAAACAAAGCTACTTTTCTCCTGATATGTCCGTCTGAAAAAATGCCATTTTAGAGTCAGAACGTTCTGGAGATATGTGGTTTGACACTCACCACAGTTGTCTCTGATGTAGGTGATCAGCTGGCACTCCTGACAGAAAACAAAAGAAGACATCTCGCATAAATCTCTCTGTTCAGGATTTTATATTTCCCTTCAATGTCGGCAGGTGAGGTGAGTTTTAAGATGGACTTACAGTCATGGCTTTGCTTCCAGGAGGTCCTCTGGAACCCTGAGAAGAGCAGAGGACGAGACATTATTAACGTCTACTCTTAAATCAGTATATAAACATATAATGTATTCACATTGTCGGATAGCAGCAGGACTTAAAGGTGCAGTAGGTAAGACTTAATAAAACTACCTTTCTGTCATATTTGCTGAAACTGACCCTAGGTTCCAGTAGAACTACATGAAGCTGGTCATGTGATTTGCAAAAACCCACAGCTCCCTGTTCAGATGCACCAATCAGGGCCAAGGGGCGTGATTAACTGCGTGTCATTCATTCTCCCTTGTGGGGGGAGGGGCTTAGGAGACCGTTTTGGGCTTTAGCAGAAAGGGAGGAGGGACTGAGAAGTTGTCAATGTTCAAATTCTTTGGCTAAGTCCTGGATCTTCGCAATCCTACCTACAGCACCTTTAATATGGTATGTAGACGTGTCATGTAAAGATCTCAGGGTTCCCCCACATTTTCATGGACACAATTTCAAAACGTTTCCATTACTTTTCAAAGCCCTAGCATAAAATGTCCACGGCCATTCACAATGTAAAACCTGAACAGAACTGTAAGGTACTGTATATGGTAATGCTTTATTTTAAGGTGCTTGTAATAAGCAGTAATTAACGTTATTAAGACACTAATTAGACCCTATAAGATTCTTATAAACATAAATAAGTTCATACAAGTGTACAACTCATTAAGGCTCATTAATGTTAATAAACATCCTATTGTTTATAAGCAGCTATAAATGTTAATAATGTTCTAATAAGTTCCAACAAGTGTTTTACAAGCAAATAATAAATGTGTTGATTACTCTATAATTACCTTTATAAAGTCAAATTAATTAACAAGTTTCTAATTAGTGTCTTATAAACAATAATACATGTGTTATTTGTGCTTTAATTAACACTTGTATGGACTTATTTATGTTTATAAGCATCTTATAAGGAATTATAAGTGTCTTAATAATGTTAATTACTGCTTATTACAAGCACCTTAAAATTAGGTGTTACCGTTATGTTTTGTAATTTCAATGCATTTCATTACAAACTTTTTTTCTGGATGCAAGTCTGAAAAAGAATACTTACTACATAAGATATGTGTTCTGGTTTCAGAAGGATGAAGACAGTAGGAGAATACAGAGATAAATTACATTACATGTCATTTAGCTTACGCTTTTATCCAAAGCAACTTAAAATTGCTATACATGTCAGAGGTTGCACGGCTCTGGAGCAACTAGGGGTTAAGTGCCTTGCTCAGGGACACATTGGTTGATGTATCACAGTGGGAATCGATCCTGGGTCTCCCACATCAAGGGCATGTGTCGTATTCACTGCACCATCACCACCCAGAAAAAAAGTGACAAAATGGTCGACAGAACCGAAAGAAAATAAAATGTAAACGTCGGGGGAAAAAAACGTTAAAAACAGAAGCGAAATAAGTGCAACAAGCAACAACAAGTGACAAAAAATGTCGAACAAAGCGGCCCAAATGTAAAAAAATAAATCCCCAACCCCCACCAAGGTTTGGGCTTAGCCCCCGAATGTTTACAACGTCTGGCTCCGCCCCTGATCTCAGCTGCGATTTTAACGGTTGAAATAAAAACGTAACTTTGTTGTTCTATACTTGTATGTCTGTGGATTTACTGCCTGTCAACAGCATGTGTGCAGAGTTAAGGTGGTCTGAACTCTTTGGCTTTTTAAGGAGGAGGAGGAGGAGGAGGAGGAGGAGGAGGAGGAGGAGGAGGAGGATAAAAGAGATGGACTCACCCTGTGTCCTGCATATCCTGGATCTCCAGACACGCCTGACTCTCCCGGCCTGCCTGAGTTCCCCTGCAGGGATCACGCCACAAACAAAAGTCACAAAGAAGCAAAAAAAACACGAAAAAATAAAAATAAAAAATCAAAGCTATGTCAACACTCACGCCTCGACCTTGGTTCCCTTTCCGTCCTGGATGTCCTTTAGGTCCCTGAAGGCCATCCTCACCCTGAACACAGCAACAGAAGTACTGTAAAGTCAACATACTTCTCATATTTTCTCTGCGTTATCTGTATTTGTCTGAACACTATCATCTTTCACTTTCCGCTCTCAGTATTGCTCCCCCCAGATGAATGACTAAAGGAATGAATACAACTGTTGTTTCAGTGCCGTCTCTTATCTCGGAGGCTCCAAAAGCACCTGGACAAATGCCAGAATACACAACATAAATTCAGTATCCATTAATGCACTTCCATGACCTAAAACACAAGTCTTAAAAGACTTAAATCATGTTTCCATTAGGGGCGTCACGATTGGATCAGACTTTTGATTTAAACTTTTTCCCCCCCCCAGCAATGCCACAATAAGAGCCATGAGATGGCAGAAGGGTACTTTGCAACAGTTTAAGTTTCTCAGAGTTTACAAGGTGCACATGAATGCACCATGGAGTCCTGTTGGAGCTTACTTGCTTTACCTTCCTTGTTTCCATAATTCACTCACAGGGAGAAAGCTAAATGTTTCTACACGGTGACTTCAGGGAAGTAGGAGGATTTTCCAGTTCGGTTATTTCTCTGTTATCTCCGACTCCGGTATCTGGAAAAGTGTAGCTGCGGGCTACTGCTAAGCTAACATTATCCTGCTTCTTTAGCTGCATGCTACCAGCCGGTCAGCTAACGTTACCTTGCTTATTTAGCTGCATACTACCAGTTGTTAAGCTAACATTACCTTGCGTCTTTAGCTGCATGCTACCAGCAGGTCAGCTAACATTATCCTGCGTCTTTAGCTACATGTTACCAGCAGGTCAGCTAACGTTATCCTGCATCTTTAGCTACATGCTACCAGCCGCTCAGCTAACATTACCGTGTGTCTTTAGCTGCATGCTACCAGCAGGTCAGCTAACATTATCCTGCGTCTTTAGCTACATGTTACCAGCAGGTCACCTAACGTTATCCTGCATCTTTAGCCACATGCTACCAGCCGCTCAGCTAACATTACCGTGTGTCTTTAGCTGCATGCTACCAGCAGGTCAGATAATGTTACCCTGTGTCTTTAGCCACATGCTACCAGCCGCTACGCTAATATTACCATGTGTCTTTAGCTGCAGGCTAGTAGCCGCTAAGCTAATGTTACCCTGCATCTTTAGCTGCAGGCTACCAGCCGCTAAGCTACAGTTACCATGTGTCTTTAGCTGCACGTTTCCAGCCGCTAAGCGGCTTTAGCTACATGCTGCCAGCTTTTAAGCTAACATTACCATGTGTCTTTAGCTACAGGCTACCAGCCGCTCAGCTAACGTTAAAATGTGTCTTTAGCTGTAGGCTACCAGCCGCTCAGCTAACGTTACCATGTGTCTTTAGCTGCAGGCTACCAGCCGCTAAGCTAACATTACCATGTGTCTTTAGCTGCATGTTTCTAGCTGCTAAGCTAACGTTTCCCTGTGTCTTTAGCTACATGCTGCCAGCTGTTAAGCTAACATTACCCTGTGTCCTTAGCTGAAGGCTACCAGCTGCTAAGCTAACGTTACCCTGTGTCCTTAGCTGAAGGCTACCAGCTGCTAAGCTAATGTCACCCTGTGTCCTTAGCTGAAGGCTACCAGCCACTAAGCTAAGCTGTGTTTTTTTTTTCTTCGGACGTGCATAAGTAGGCGGGTGGAGAGAGAAAAAAATAACTGGGGGAGTCTTGATTTTTTTTCTTGACTTTTGATTTTGACAATGAAAATTAAAAGCTAATTTCTATCGATTTTCAATTTGAAATCAAAATCGTGACACCCCTAGTCGCCATAGTATCACGAAGTCTCCGACTTTTAATCAGCGTTTAAGCTGCTGTTTCTCTTCTCTGCTGGCGAACAGAAGCTGGAGTCTGAACTGATGTTGGAGCCACACACACACACACACACACACACACACACACACACACACACACACACACACACACACACACACACCGTGATGAACTGTGTTTAATATGTAGGTGACACTGGATTGTATCTGTGCTGCCAGTAAACACATGCACTCACCCTCAGACCGGGGTAACCAGGGAAACCAGGATCTCCCTGTAACGAGAAGGAAACGAGTTGTCTCTTAACCCTTGAGTTGTCCTCAGAAATATGGGTTTTTATTTCAACCAAATTGCCCAAAATTAACATGGATGCATGGATGAACGTTGTATGTTCTTCACAGGTAAAATTAATGATTACTTTCATTGAATTTTGGGTGTTTCATAAAAAAATGTTAGCATTCAAAATAAGTTTTTAAATGGGTTCAAACCAGTATTCGGACTAAAGTTTGACATACACACTTACTTTGATCCACTCAAAACTCTCTGATCTTAACTATTAGTCAAAATAAGTTGTTTTGTAACTCAAACATTAGGTATAATGCCATTTGAATTAGTTTTATTGACCATGAATAAACAACAGTGACAAAAGCATTGCAAAAAAGCGTCAAAAATTTCAATTTTTACCCACAACGACAACAAGTTATTGGTTGACAGGGAAGACAACACAAGGGTCAATATAAAAAATATGCACTGTATTCATTCAAACAGTCTGGATTTTAGGATGTCTCTGTGTTTCCCATCAGAGTCAGAGGAGAAGGTGGGTAACAGTTTCCTACCTTGACACCTTTAGGCCCTGCAGGTCCGTAACCGTCTCTGCCGTCCTGACCCTGAAACAGAGCCCAGAGAAGTCGGATCAAAATCTCAAAGAAAAAGCAGTTGGAAAGACACTTGGTTATGTTCATATTTTAATACATTTCATAATATGTTTTTTTTTCTGGATGCTAGGTCTGAAAAATAATACATACTACATAATATTTGTGTTCTGGGTTTCCGAATGATGAAGACAGTCGGAGAATACAGAGATACAAAACAGGATTCTATCCATTTTCTTATCTTATCTCCATTTTAAATATTTTGGTTGTATCTCTTTTCGGTGTTGTAGTTTGTAGACGGTCCCTAAGCACTCGTCTTACTGTCAGGTAGCAGGCAAGTGTTATTTAAATAAACTTCTGGTGTACTTACAAACTTTCCAATGCCTCGTTTTATGAGTACAGAACTTATTTATACTAGTGGTTGCATTAGCAGCTGCACTAAGCCATTCGGCTGATAGCGCTTACTCGACCAATGTTAGACCAAGGGACAAAAGCTACTAGGGGGGTGTTTGGCTCAAGATCATGGTGCAAAGGACCCTAGGGTGAAATTCAGTCCT
This sequence comes from Perca schrenkii, assembly GCA_025617405.1. Classification (NCBI taxonomy): domain Eukaryota; kingdom Metazoa; phylum Chordata; class Actinopteri; order Perciformes; family Percidae; genus Perca; species Perca schrenkii. The sequence goes on from CM046792.1 coordinate 36,163,666, forward strand.
TCCAGAAAAATGAGTTAATCCTTGATTATGCGTCACGTTTTCTTAAAAAAATGCGATGGAATATGCGGGATATTTATGCAATTTTATGCGATGAAATTGCAGGAACTTGCAAAAACTGCAGTTTGATGAAAAAGAGAAAAAAAGTGATTAATTTATTAATAGTAGTAATAGTAATTATTTCTCAAAGAATGGACAGAAATCACTGGAGTTTCTCTCAAAGTTAGTTTTTACTTGCAGCAAGCAGAGTCAGTTTACAGCACTCACAGCATAGTGGAGCCCGACCGATAAAGGCTTTTTAAGGCCGATATCGATACAAATATTTGGTGATTTAAAAATCCGATATTCTGATATATCGGCCAATATATATTTAAAAAAAAAAAAATCCAGAAATGCGTAACAAAACATAAACAGATTTCCCTAACATTAGTTATTTGTAGTTATTTATGAGTCCTCGTTAACATAATATAATAACGCAGTTTAAAAGAAATAAACTTGTTTGTTTTATGGTCAACATCAAAATATATTAAAGTTCTGATAAATAAAATATATATATATACAAATTTAAGAGATGAAACTTAAAGGGTTAAACAGGGCCGTTGTAGAGCGCCCTCTGGTGGACAGACTACGCAACCCAGAACATGGTTGAAGGGGTTTTCGTCCGTTTTTATTTTATTTTTTAAATATTCATTTATCCGCCATTATAAATGCCGATACCAATAGTTTGGAAAATGTCTAATATTGGCCGATAATATCGGCCCGCCGATATATATCGGTCGGACTCCACAGCATAGCACATAAAAGTGACTAATGATAGCCTTTGACAGCAGCCTTTTTATAAGCAAGAGGGAGTAGTATTACAAAAGCAATACTGTCCTCTTATCAGTGGTCAGGCCCGGCCTGTCCTCCACATGTTCTCTGGCCTCAGGGACATCCTGGGCCCTTCACACGGTCAGTGGCTCTCATGAATATCTCATGAGAAAACAGCAATGGTTGCACACAGACTTCATGCAAATAGTTTAACACTAAAATGAAACAAGCATAACTTTTCTAACAAGGACGTAAAACCAGAAAAGAAAAGGAAAGGGAAAAAACAACGACAGCTCAATGGTGTTTTAAGCCCTCAACGTCGACTTCAAGGCACCTAACCATTGCCTAATCCTAGTGCCTACGGGATCCTACGTTGGGGGCTTAAAACAACAAAAAGAAACATGCCTGACAAAGTGACACACAAAACCACACACACACACACACACACACACACACACACACACACACACACACACACAAACACTACTCAGAGGTTCATGTATTATAGGCATGTAATACATCCAAAATGATCCAGACTGGGATCATTCCCAGTTGCAGAGGGAGCAGTCCTGTTAATTACTCATAAATAATGTGGGGCTCCTGTGTTATGCTGATTTATTGTATTAGTCTGTTAGGGAAAGGAACTACTGATGACTTTGTGTTCTCTACTGTCTCCTCTCCTCTCTTGTCTCCTCTCCTGTCTTGTCTCCTCTCCTGTCTTGTCTCCTCTCCTCTCTTGTTTCTTCTCCTCTCTTGTTTCCTCTCTTGTTTCCTCTCCTCTCTTATTTCTTCCCTCTCTTGTTTCCTCTCCTCTCTTGTTTTCTCTCCTCTCTTGTCTCCTCTCCTCTCTTATTTCTTCCCTCTCTTGTTTCCTCCCTCTTTTGTTTCCTCTCCTATCTTATTTCTTCCCTCTCGTTTCCTCTCCTCTCTCGTCTCATCTCCTCTCTTGTCTCATCTCCTCTCTTGTTTCCTCCCTCTCTTTTTTCCTTCTTGACTTTTTCTCTCCTCTCTTGTCTCCTGTCCTCTCTTGGTTCCTCCCTCTCTTGTCTCCTCTTCTCTCTTGTTACCTCTCCTCTCATGTCTAATCTTCTCTCTTGTCTCATCTCCTGTTTCCTATCCTCTCTTGTCTCTTCTCCTCTCTTGTCTCCTCTCCTCTCTTGTTTCCTCTCCTCTCTTGTCTCCTCTCCTCTCTTGTTTCCTCCCTCTCTTGTTTCCTCTCCTCTTGTTTCCTCCTTCTCTTGTTTCCTCCCTCTCTTGTCTCCTCTCCTCTCTTGTCTTCTTTCCTCTCTCGTCTCTCTCTCTCTCTTGTTTCCTCCTTCTCTTGTTTCCTCTCCTCTCTTGTCTTCTTTCCTCTCTTGTCTCATCTCCTCTCTTGTTTCCCTCTCCTCTCTCTTTTTCCTCTCTTGACTTTTCTCTCTCCTCTCTTGTCTCCTGTCCTCTCTCTGGTTCCTCTCCTCTCTTGTCTCCTCTTCTCTCTTGTTATCTCTCCTCTCATGTCTCATCTTCTCTCTTGTCTCTCTCTGTTTCCTATCCTCTCTTGTCTCATCTCCTCTCTTGTTTCCTATCCTCTCTTGTCTCCTCTCCTCTCTTGTCTCCTCTCCTCTCTTGTTTCCTCCCTCTCTTGTTTCCTCTCCTCTTGTTTCCTCCCTTCTCTTGTTTCCTCCCTCTCTTGTCTCCTCTCCTCTCTTGTCTTCTTTCCTCTCTTGTCTCCTCTCCTCTCTTGTTTCCTCCTTCTCTTGTTTCCTCTCCTCTCTTGTCTTCTTTCCTCTCTTGTCTCCTCTCCTCTCTTGTTTCCTCCTTCTCTTGTTTCCTCTCATCTCTTGTTTCCTCCCTCTCTTATTTCCTCTCCTCTCTGTCTCCTCTCCTCTCTTGTCTTCTCTCCCTCTCTTGTTTCCTCTAATCTCTTGTCTCCTCTCCTATCTTGTTTTCTCTCCTCTCGTCTCCTCTCCTCTCTTGTCTCCTCTCCTCTCTTGTCTCATCTCCTCTCTTATTTCCTCCCTCTTTTGCTTCCTCCCTCTCGTTTTCTCTCCTCTCTTGTCTCCTCTCCTCTCTGGTTTCCTCTCCTCTCTTGTCTCCTCTTATCTCTTGTCTCATCTCCTCTCTTGTCTCCTCTCCTCTCTTGTCTCATCTCCTCTCTGGTTTCCTCTCCTCTCTTGTCTCCTCTGATCTCGTTTCCTCCCTCTCTTGTTTCCTCTCCTCTCTTGTTTCCTCCCTCTCTTGTCTCCTCTCCACATAAGTGTTGAGTTATTGTATTTTTTATCTTATTTAAAAAAAGGGTCCATCTAGAGACGTGCATTGCAAATTAGCCTAGACTATAAATGCTGTGGTGTGTGGCACAGGTCCATGCAACATACTTTAAACATTGAAGACATGTCTGGAGATTTGAATAATGATTATTAGACTGTTGTAATTAAGGGCCACGCTGCAGTGCCTCGCATGGCGTCTCTCTTACGGGCTGACGCACTTTCTTTCACACTCGTTGCATTTCCACCGACCCAGAGAAGGATTTTTTTATTTGAAAAACTTCCCTCGGCTCGTTGGGCCAGCTAGCGAAGGACTTTCAGAACTCTAAGTCAGATCCACAGTTTATAGATCGAACAGTAAGCACAAACACAGCAGATGTTTCAGCTGCTTACCGGCAATCCTCGGGATCCCAGTGATCCTGGAGCTCCTGCATCACCTGGGTCTCCTGGTTGGCCCTTCATCAACAACAACAAGAGTTAGTCTTTATTTTCCTCTCATGGGCCATCAAACAGAACACTGATATCTACCAAAAAAATATATATATAACAAGACAGGAAAGGAGACAAGGAGAGGAGACAAGAAGAGGAGACAGGAAAGGAGACAAGGAGAGGAGAGAGGAGACGAGAGAGAAGAGGAGACAAAAATAGGAGACACAACAAGATGTTAGCAGGAGGAGAGGAGACAAGAAGAGAAGACTAGGAGAGGAGACAGGAAAGGAGACAAGAAGAGGAGACAAAGAGAGGAGATAGGAAAGGAGACGAGGAGAGGAGAGGAGAGAGGAGACTAGAAGAGGAGACAGGAAAGGAGACAAGAAGATGAGACAAGAAGAGGAGACAAAGAGAGGAGACAGGAAAGGAGACAAGGAGAAGAGAGAGGAGACAAGAAGAGCAGACAAGGAGAGGAGACAAGAAGAGGAGACAATGAGTGGAGACCGGAAAGGAGACAAGGGGAGGAGACAAAGAGAGCAGACAAGGAAAGGAGACAAGGAGAGCAGAGAGGAGGCAAGAAGAGCAGACAAAGAGAGGACATAAGAAGAGGAGACAAGGAGAGGAAACAGGAAAGGAGAAAAGAAGAGGACACAAAGAGAGGAGACAGGAAAGGAGACAAGAAGAGGAGACAGGAAAGGAGACGAGAAGAGGAGACAGGAAGAGGAGATACAACAAGACGTTAGGGCTGTAACTAAGGATTCTTCCCTCCATTGATTACTGACACCCAGAACATGTTGCAGCTCTACAAGACAAAGATAACAAAGATCAGCTGTGACTGATGTATGTGATATGAAAAGAACTGCTCCTATAGGCTTGGTTGCTCTAGTCAGAACTGACTGCTAGGGAGACTGGATATCTTATTGCAGGAATCGTAATTCAATTCTTCCTCAACGACGTCATTCTTTCTACCCAGAATAACAAGTCAAGATATCTGCAAGAGACCCCAATCCCAAAAATCTCTTCCAGTGAAAGACAAATGACTTAAACGAACACGCCGACTTATTGGGACTTTATCTTATTCACCGTAACCCCCAGAGTTAGACTAGTCCATACATACCCTTCTCATCTCCGTGCGTGCTGTAACGCTGCCTGACGGTTCCAGCATTAGCTTAGCCTAGCACAGATCCTGCAGGTAACTGGTTCCAACTAGCCTACTGCTCCAAATTGTGACAAAAGTGACAAAATAACGCCAACATGTTCCTATTTACATGTTGTGATTTGTAGAGTCACAGCGTGTACAAAAAACAACGTAACATGAGACACAGCCGTCTTCTAACAGTAAACAAACCGGGAACTATATTCTCAGACAGGCTTGCTGTGAGCATATCACTCCGCCCAAGTACTATATTCTTCCGCCTGAGAATATAGTTCCCGGTTTGTTTACAGTTAGAAGACGGCTGTGTCTCATGTTACGTTGTTTTTTGTACACGCTGTGACTCTATAAATCACAACATGTAAATAGGAACATGTTGGTGTTATTTTGTCACTTATTCGGAGCAGTAGGATTACTGGAACCAGTCACCTGCAGGATCTGTGCTGGCCTGATGCCGCTGGAGCCGTCAGACAGCGCTTACAGCACGCACGGAGATGAGAAGGGTATGTATGGACTTGTCTAACTCTGGGGGTTACGGTGAATAAGATAAAGTCCCAATAAGTCTGCGTGTTCCTTTAATATCACTTTACCTCCAATCTCTTTAATTCAATCTGTGTTTCCTGTTTGTATTCTTTTTCTAAATGTAAAGCACTTCGAGCTGCGTGTCGTGTATATAAAAGAGGTGACTAGAGCAAAATGCACCTTTTCTCCGTTAGCTCCGCGGCGCCCGGCTGCTCCCGGGTTCCCAGCTGGTCCCGGTCCTCCCTGCAGGACAAAACAACAGAGTCAGAGACACATGGCTGGGGCTAGAAGGGCTAGAAGGGATACAGATACAGATACGGCCATAAGTTACACAAACTCTAGAACAATATACTCTTATAATATTCAAACGTTCAGCCAGGTAACATTTCTTTTCTCTTGTTAGGAAAGGATGACATAAACATTTCAAGTTAGGAAAATGAACAGTCTGCTGCTCCCTCGGTCGTTGTATAAACTGTGTATATCATGATATTTTCATTTGGTCTGATGTTGTTTTACTGCACCAGCTGTATCTAGGTTTGAATGTCTTCTTAATGTCTTCTCTTATTGTTAATGAGAATCGGTTCTTATCTGGTTTAAATAAAGTCAAATAAAATAAAAAATAAAGCACAGCCAGGAGATGAAACGAGGAGAGGAGAGGAGAGATAAGAGAGGAGACACGAGAGGAGAAAAGAAGATGAGAGAGGAGAGGAGACAGGAGAGGAAACCAGAAGAGGAGACAAGAGAGGAGACAGAAGAGGAGGCAAGAAGAGGAAACAAGAAGAGGAGACAAGGAAAAGAGACAGGAGAGGAGACAGGAAAGGAGACGAGAGGAGACAAGAAGACGCAACAAGTAGAGGACAGAGGAGAGGAGACAAGAGAGGAGGCAAGAAGAGGAAACAAGGAAAGGAGACATGAAAGGAGACAGGAAAGGAGGCAAGAAGATGAAACAAGAAGAGGAGAGAGGAGAGGCGACAAGATAGGAGACAAGGAGAGGAGACAATGAGAGGAGACAGGAGAGGAGACAGGAAAGGAGACAAGGAGAGGAGACAGGAAAGGAGACAGGAAAGGAAAGAAAGGAGGGGAGACAAGAAGATGAAACATGAAGAGGAGAGAGGAGAGGCGACGAGAGAGGAGACAGGAAAGGAGACAAGGAAAGGAGACAAGGAGAGGAGACAAGAAAGTAGACAGGAGAGGAGACAGGAGAGGAGACAGGAAAGGAAAGACAGGAGAGGAGACAAGAAGATGAAACAAGAAGAGGAGAGAGGAGAGGCGACAAGAGAGGAGAAAAGACTAGGAGAGAGGAGAGGAGACAGAAAAGGAGACAGGAGAGGAGAGGAGACAGGAAAGGAGACAGGAGAGAGGAGAGGAGAGAGGAGAGGAGACAGGAGAGGAGAGAGGAGAGGAGACAGGAAAGGAAACACAGGAGAGGAGACAAGAAGATGAAACAAGAAGAGGAGAGAGGAGAGGCGACAAGAGAGGAGACAAGACGAGGAGAGAGGAGAGGAGACGAGAGAGGAGACAGGAAAGGAAACAAGGAGAGGAGACAGGAAAGGAGACAGGAGAGGAGACAGGAGAGGAGACAAGAAGAGGAGACAAGAAGCCTTCAGCAGCCTTTCCACAACACCTCCATGCTGCTAGTCTGCCTGGCGACACATTTTATTTCCTCATTTAGTCTTTTGGGAGGACTCCGCTCGGAGGAGTTATTTCTGTCTCTGATTAGTGTAACGACATTCAGTCAGCGCTCGTAAATAAAGATAATTTAGAGGGTGGGGCCGAGCTATAAAACACACAGACTGCAAAAAATATCTATAATCAGAACCTCTACGAAAAAATATTCTCAACAACAACATGGCTTCATTTTTGTCCACCTCACAAATCCGAACGGACAACATCTGACCTATTTTCAGCAGATTAATAAAAAAGTAACCGAGAGGGAACATCTTAGACTTCTGTGCCTGCGAGTCCCGAGGTGACATCATCTGTCAGAGTCGGCCGGATTTGTGACACGCTGCGATTAAGGCGTCACACGCGACAAGCAGCGTGATTAACGGGCGACTTCCCGCGCTCGTAAAGCCGAGTCTGCAGGCTGGTGATGAATTTATCACCAATTTATGACCGCCGAGAGACACAAACATCTCCCAACTCTGTGGGAATAAATGTTGTAATATCTGTATTTTATATTCTAGGCGTTAAATGAAAATGTTATGGAACTAATTGAACTAAATGTTTTGGCATTTATGTTGCATTCAAAACAAAGTTAACATCAAAACTGTAGCTGCAGTGCCGAGATCATGTCCTCTGTATTTGGGTGCAGGGATTTGTATTAGCGTTATTTTTGGCCGTAAACTGCAGCATACAAGACCACTGAAAGTTCTGGTTGTTACCGCTGACAGACTCAGATTATTATTCTAAGAGTCTGACAACATTATGGAAAGGATCCCTACAGAGATAGAGCTTTTAGTTAAAGAGTAAGATCCTTTTAGTTTAACATGAAACAGCCCTGAAATCACCATCACCAAACTCCACCAGACTCCATGTAAATAATCAGGACTTTTAGCGTGTATAGAGCCAGCTTATCTCCACCAGACTCCATGTAAATAATCAGGACTTCTATCGTATTGTATAGTAGATAGAAAAAAATAAAACTATCAAAAGCCGTCTTGGTTCATCTTTCCACTGTTCCAACAATCACCACTCTGGTTTGGTTGAAATAAACCCTTAATTCACCCATTTACATGTGGAGATATGCTGGCTCTATACACGCTAAAAGTCCTGATTATTTACATGGAGTCTGGTGGAGATATGCTGGCTCTATACACGCTAAAAGTCCTGATTATTTACATGGAGTCTGATGGAGATATGTTTGCTCTATACACGCTAAAAGTCCTGATTATTTACATGGAGTCTGGTGGAGATATGCTGGCTCTATACACGCTAAAAGTCCTGATTATTTACATGGAGTCTGATGGAGATATGCTGGCTCTATACACGCTAAAAGTCCTGATTATTTACATGGAGTCTGGTGGAGATATGCTGGCTCTATACACGCTAAAAGTCCTTTCCATAATGTTGTCAGACACGTTGACAATGTTGATAATCTGAGTCTGTCAGCGGCAACAAACAAATTTTAGTGGACGGATATTGTTGATTCATACATTTTTCATAACATTTGTTCTATTGCTGTTGTTAATTGAGAATAAACCTCCATCTTTACAGCAGGAAAGCATTTTCAGACTCCTGACAAAGTTGAATGCGGGACTGTGTCCTCCTGCCAGCTGCTCTGGGGTCAGCTGAGTTTCTGAATCGTTGGAGAAGAGAGTTCAACGTACTGACCTGAGGTCCAGGTAGACCGATGATTCCTCTGGGTCCAGGCTGACCTCTGACCCCTCTGGTGCCCTGCACACACAACGTGGATTGATTGGCACTTTAAAATGTGTCTTTTCCCGTCTTTACCATACGCTCAACTCATGAGGTGAAGTTGCTGATAGGATGTTTTTAACAGGATGGAGCTGCAGACTAATGACTGATACATATTCCTTTATTTCTATGAACTATGCAAAACATCATATGTTATTTAAATCTCTTTAAATAAATGAACTAAGGAGACGTAGCGACGTCTGAAGTCAAACCAGCCAAACGTAAAGTAGATTACGCCCTAACTGCATCACCATTCATTTTTTTTTATCTCAAACTTTATAATCTCGCTCCAATCTCCACTCACCTGTGGACCTGAAGCTCCGGGGATGCCTTGGAGTCCCAGATCTCCTGGTGCTCCAGGTGGACCCTGCAGGACACACACACACACACACACACACACACACACACACACACACACACACACACACAGTTTATTTAAAGGTGTGGCCCGTGTCAAAGGCAGTATCGGCAAATAAACACTAGGTGCGCCTGCAGTCCAAATGAGAAAAGAACAGTTAAAGATAATAAGAAAAAAAAATGACAAAAATGTCAGAAAAACACGCTAAAACTTTGCAAAGAAACGAAGAAAAAAAAAGCGTCAAAAACAACGAGACATTCACACACTTTCTTTTCATTTGACTCAGCGTACCGAGTGCTGTCTGTCTTTGTTGTTTTCGATGGTTTGTTGTCTCATTTTGCCTTTTTGTGTGTGTGCTTGTCTTTGTATTGTTATACTGAAACAATTTCAGACATCAAATTTACAAAAATAAAAGGTCAAGAAAAAAACGTCAACAACATCTATCTAAGCCAAAAAAAGCGGTGAAAATGTCAGAAAAAAACACCAAAAAACTTTGACAGCTGATATTTTGCCTAAGGGCCGGCTCGGCAGCGCTGAGTGTACTTTGACTTCCTCTCCTACCTTCTCGCCGGGCGCCCCTCTTCTTCCATCTGGACCCTGCGCAGCGGAGAAACAATACGTGTAAATCATTATTTCATGAGTAACGTATTAATTAACAGACTCTAAATACTTATATCATGGACATATTGCCAGAGTCACACCCAGGCCGTGGTTGTGTTCATGTAAAGTGCTCGATGGTGTTTTAAGCCCCCAACGTCGACTTCAAGACACCTATCCCTAACCCTAACCCTTGCCTTCTAACTAGTGCCTTCCATGCATCGCTGCCTGGAAGACGACACTGGGGGCTTAAAACACCAAACACCATGTCAAGTTGTGTCTGGTTGCTGCTTTGTGTCGTTACTCTTTTCTAACAGTTTAACAGCTGCTTTGTGATACTGAAACACTTTAAAAACGGTTAAAGGGTATTTTTTTCCCCCATGTTTTTGTGTGTTAGTGACTAATGGGAACAACAATCTTTGAAATTGGTCCAGTATTAAACGAGAGGAAAGAAGCTGCAATGTAACGTCAAAGGGCAACTGCGCACCTTCAATTTGCGTCCACTAAAAGTTGTGTTTTTGCATCACATTATTATTTTAAGTGTCTGACAACATTATGGAATGGATCCCTACAGAGATAGACCTTTTAGTTAAAGAGTAAGATCCTTTTTGTTTAACATGAAACAGCCCCAAAATCACCCTCACCAAACTCCACCAGACTCCATGTAAATAATCACTATTTTTATCATCGTAAAACACACTTCATTCAAAGTTGACAGAAAAGGGGGCCCGGATATCAAAAGCCATCTTGGTTCATCCTTCAACTGTTCCAACAATCATCACTCTGGTTTGGTTGAAATAAACCCTTAATTCACCCATTTACATGTGGAGATATGCTGGCTCTATACACGCTAAAAGTCCTGATTATTTACATGGAGTCTGGTGGAGATATGCTGGCTAATGTTGTCAGACACTTAGAATAATAATCTGGGTTGTTGTCAAGATGCCTCTTCGTTCGTTTGTTAGTGTCGACACCCAAGCAGCAATGTGTAGCACCTTTTAAAGCAAGTGTTACATACTTCCTGGGAAACGGCGTTGACATTACTACATGCAGATTTTAAAAAAGATACAAAATCTCACCGTGTTTCCTAAGATTCCACTCTCCCCCGGCCGCCCGTCCTGTCCAGGTGTTCCCTGTGGATTTAAACGCATCACACTCCGGCTAATTGTTTTCAGATTTAGTTTTCAGATTCAAAATGTCATAATAATCTGGGCTGCTGCAAGAAATTGCCAAATAAATGTGGTCTTCGATAATCTAAATTGACTTTTAGGCCAACAGAAATTTCATTTACTCATTTTTATTGGATTTCTTCAGGGAATAGCTTAGGGCTGTTATAGTGCAGTTTAATGTATTTTAAAACCTAAAAAGATTTGTGGCTTTTGAAGAAATATATATATATATACACACACACACACACACACACACACACACACACACACACACACACACACAAACACACACACACACACATAGACACACACACACACAAACATACACAGACAGAGACATACACATACACACACACACGCACAGACACACACACAGACATACACAGACAGACACATACACACATACACACACACACACACGCACACACACACACACACATACACACAGACATACACAGACAGACACATACACACACACACGCACACACACACACACACACACAGACATACACAGACAGACACATACACACACACACACATACAGACATACACAGACAGACACACATACACACACACACACACACACACACACACACACACAGACATACACAGACAGACACATACACACACACACACATACAGACACACACACACACACTCACATACACACACACACACACACACACACACACACACACACACACACACACACACACACACACACACACACACAGACAGACAGATACAGACACAGAGACACACACACACACACTCACACACACACACACACACACACACACACACACACACACACACACACACACACACACACACACACAGACAAACAGAGTTTATTTACAGGTTTAAAAAACATTTACTAATTTTTATTGGAGCCCCAGAAGCCTCCGTTGGTGTGAACGGTTCTTACCGGTAAACCTGGGTTCCCGGGCTCTCCTTTGGCTCCTGGGACGGTGCTAGAAGCCCCCGGTTCCCCCTGTCAGACCACACAAACACAAAGAGCCAGACTCAGTCCCTCCTGAAAGATAAACTCCTGCCAGTGTTTAGTTTCCTAAAGTGCAGCCTCCAGCTGTGTTTGTCTAGATCGCTTCTTTGAAGATTAACTGACGGGGAAAGCGTTTCCTAATGACGACCGTTTGATGTGCCCACGGAAAAGAAGATCCACGGCGAGGCCTCTCGCTTTAAACTCGGTGTTTGTAAATGTCAGACGTCAGATCCAGAACCAGCGAGTCTTAATTGGAACCAACAGAGACTCCTTTCCCTCCACAGAAACATCCAAACATGCAGACTCAGCTGTTAACAGGAGGTCTGTTTCTGTCTGTCTGGCACATAGAGCAACGTCCAGGTGTCTTTGGTGATGTTATGAGCAATAAACACTTTGTTAAATATATTAGTTGTGGTAAAATAATAATGTAAACAAAGATAAATGTGTTCTGTGGATGCCTCGATTAGGGCTGATTATTTTCTTGATAAATGGATTAGTTTTAATTAGACAAGATAGAGACTATAAGGGGTTTAGATATAGACTATGAGGGGTTGAGATCTAGACTTTGAGGGGTTGAGACCGAGACTTTGAGGGGTGGAGGCCGAGACTTTGAGGGGTTGAGGCCGAAACTTTGAGGGGTTGAGGCCGAGACTTTGAGGGGTTGAGACCGAGACTTTGAGGGGTTGAGACTGAGACTTTGAGGGGTTGTGACCGAGACTTTGAGGAGTTGAGACCGAGACTTTGAGGGATTGAGACCGAGACTTTGAGGGGTTAAGGCCGAGACTTTGAGGGGTTGAGACCGAGACTTTGAGGGGTTGAGACCGAGACTTTGAGGGATTGAGACTGAGACTTTGAGGGGTTAAGGCCGAGACTTTAAGGAGTTGAGACTGAGACTTTGAGGGGTTGAGACAGAGACTTTGAGGGGTTGAGACCAAGACTTTGAGGGATTGTGACCGAGACGTTCAGGGGTTTAGACCGAGACGTTCAGGGGTTGAGGCCTAGTCAAGACCAAGACCATCACAGTCTCACGCTGCAAGACAAGATAAAAATGAAAAAACTACCCCTACTCAAACTCTACACAGATTTATCGCATAAAAAAGTCTCAGAAGTGAATGTATTGATAAAATAGCAGACAAGACTTGTAAAATGTTTCCAGTTGTTAGCTACCGTTGTTGTGATTGTTGCAGCGCTTTGCATTGTGGGAGTCGGTAGGCGAGATGGACCGGTCCGAGGCATACTGGAGATTTTCCTCCGGATCAGTACAACATGTGGGTATTTTTGGCATACTGCAGATTTCCCTTCTGTTTGATTACTGCATGCTACATGCTACATTTGGGCCCAATCAGTTCGCAATGCAAGTATAGTATGTAGTTTTGATCTCGAGTACAACACCGCTGTAAGCTTCATCTGTGACACACTGCCTTAAAAGAGACAGAGAGAGAGAGAGAGAGAGAGAGAGAGAGAGAGAGAGGAAATGTTTGGACTCACCGGATCTCCTCTGAGTCCTCGCTCTCCTTTTGGCCCCGCCTCCCCTCTGATACCCGGGATACCCTGAGGACGACACATCAACCTGTCAATCATCCAGCCGGGGGTCAGAAGTCAACGCCTCCGACAGCCGACGCATCGTAAATGGGTTAAAACTTAATAAAAATGTGTAAAGATTACACATTTAGATACAAAAATGTATAGCCTAGAGCACGTTTCACTCCCATCACAGTATGCTATGTGGACTAGCCAGACCCTCCTCCGCAGCGCTGTGGAGGAGGAGATGGCAATGAGAGCATAGTCGGTGCCTAATAAGTATTGAATTTGGTACCCAGCCCTATATATATATATATATATATATATAGGGCTGGGTACCAATATATATATATATATATATATATAACATCATGTTTTTTTCTGCTTGCTTTAGCTTTGACTTTAAATTCTAAGTGCCTGTGTTTAAAAAGTAAAAGAACACCTATTTACATTCACAGAGCTATTAAATAATGTTCATGTTAAATCATACAGGTAAAGGTTGGATGACCACAAAGACAAACAGATGATCGTATATTGAGACAAAAGAGAAAGTGCAAAAGTATTAAAAGATTTACTGGGTTTCCTGGGTCTCCTCTCACTCCTCGGCCTCCAGCTTTCCCCGGTACTCCCTGTGGACACAAAACCAGAAACAGGCTCAAGATCCCTCCAATCAGCTCGTTTCCTGAACACGCCCGCTCATTTCCTCCATAACGAAAACAGAAACACTTTCTCGGCATCATTACAGCTTATCAGTTTGTTGTTCAACTGTGAAAGTGAAAGAAGGGGGTCTCCCTCGCCCACCTGCAGGGTTACCACTCGTTTCTGAGCATGGAGGTGCAAAATAATCAAATTTAAAAAAAGGACTTCAGAAGTCTGAGTGAAAAGATAATCCTAAAAACAACCCTGAAGACAATCCGAAAGACAATCCTAAAGATAATCCTAAGAAAATCCTAAAAACAATCCTAAAAAAATTCCTAAAAACAATCCTAAAAAAATCCTAAAAACAATCATTAAGACAATCCAAAAAGACAATCCTAAAAAAAAATTCTCTGATTTCCAAGCGGATTAATGGACATTTATTCGGGATGCACATGTGAGATAATGATATCTTCGGGAAGAGGAAGTCTCTCTGAATCTAACGGTTTGAGAACAGCGATAACTGATCCTCACTGGGAGAAGAGGAAAAAAGCTCTTTACCGAGATGATCTGTAGATGAAGATTTGTTGTTTGTATAAACTGTGTGTGTGTGTGTTCTCGTTTAACTATATTCGTGGGGTCCCGACAGCTTTGTGGGGCCAAAATGGTGGACCCCACAAGTTTAAAGTGCTGTTTCAGGGTTAAGACTGTGTGTGTGTGTGTGTGTGTGTGTGTGTGTGTGTGTGTGTGTGTGTGTGTGTATATATATATGTGTATATACTGTATGTGCGTATGTATATATATATAATGTATTTCTCCGAATGAGTTGTATATGCGACCGGAAGATGTTTGCTAAACAAGTTTGTGGTGTATTGTAATCCCATGTGGGCTGGACCAAATGTTTGACATGACACAGAAATAAAATTAAACTAAACTAAAAAACTCTGCTGAGGTTCGTACCTGTTCTCCGCTAACTCCGTCCAGGCCCTCTTGTCCTTCCTCGCCCTGCAACGTTGGAAGAAAGCCGACAGTTACAGCTCCAGTTCTCTCTCTCTAGATCTCACTAATGTTAATACAATCACCCCTCGATGCATGCAACACATCGCCTCATTGACTTTGAAACATGCCAGGAGGCCGGAGTCACTCACCCGGTCTCCACGGAGACCTCGGTTGCCCTGGAGACACAAACGGCACCAGTTAGACACTCAACATCCACAAACTGTGTGCATCATTACTAATCACTACATTACAATAGGTTCCCATACCATTTTTTCCTTCCCAATCCCGATTCCAATACAGAGTACTGATCCGATACCAGTGTGTTCATATGTATATATATGTATGTATATATATATATATATATATATATATATATATATATATATATATATATATATATATAAATAAAAAGGACAAGTTTGTGAACGGGCAACACAGATTTTGATAATGAACAACTTAACAAGTTACACACCGGGTCTTTAAAGTAGCCCATGGATGCGATATCACCATATTAGGCTGTATAAATATCAAAATAAAAGAATATTTTAGGCAGTATCGGAGGCTTTCCCCATACTGGTTATCGGTATGGGAACATCTCTTCTAATCCCTGATATAATAAGTATTTCTGAGCGGTGTGGAGCAGTGGTTTACCTTCGACCCTCTGAGCCCAGAACAGCCCTGCACCCCCGGAGGTCCGCTCGGCCCGGGACCCCCTCGCTCCCCCTGCAACACACAAACACAGTAAGAATCATTGGTCCGCGTACTGTAAAGGCAATGACCCTTTGTCAAGACAGCTTTATTTGTGTAGCATATTTCAACAACAGGGCAATTCAAAGTGCTTGACATAAAAAATTAAAGAGCAGTTAGAAAACGATTAAAAAATTAAAACCATATAAAATACGAGAATAACATTTACAGTGCAGTATAAGAAATTAACAATTATTTAAAGAAAGGCAACATCAAAAAGAAAGGTCCTCAGCCTTGATTTAAAAGAAGTGATAGTTGCTGCGGAGCTGCAGTTTTCTGGGAGGTTGATATGTGGAGCATAAAAACTGAGCGCTGCTTCTCCGTGTTTAGTTCTGACTCTGGGGACAGAAAGCAGACCTGTCCCTGACAACCTGAGAGGTTGCCAGAAATTCCTTTAAGCAGGAAAAAAAAAAAAAAAAACTGGAGTCAGTACGTTTAAAGTGTAAAGTGAAGCAAGACTTACAGCTGTGCCCTCGTCTCCGGGGAAGCCGGGGAATCCCTTCTGTCCCGACACGCCCTGTTCACAGAAAACACACACACACACACGGACACGGACACACACACACATATATATTTAACATTGACCTCTGAATGCATGACAATAAGAGTTGAAGTGAATTGTGTACGCCTTTACTTAAAGTTGAAGCGGGCCTGGTGTGAGTGTCTGCTAGCTCTCAGCTCAGACCAGCCTTCTTTTTAGCCTTTTAACACGTTTTCCCAAACGTTCCTGACATCATGTGTAAATTTTAAAAGGTGTGTATTTCAGTCACCTTTGACCCAGGGGGGCCCCGAACGCCCCGGCTGCCTTCATGTCCCGAACATTTGCACATGACGCCGCAGCACTCCCTATCTGATACCGTGTCCTGCAGAGAGAGAGAGAGAGAGAGAGAGAGAGAGCAGAGGAGACAACCATAAACACAAACTCAGGGTTTTCCCTACCATTATAAGTCTTAGGTGCAGCACCCGAGCCGTGTTTTTCAGCACCTAAGCTGAATGAATGTGGAATGCCGCGTAAAAGCGCCAAAAACAGCAAAAATTAAGTGCCAAAAACTTTGAAAAAAAGCATGAAAATAACTAGAAGACTTTTCTCAGATCCAATAATTGTAGTTGGACTTCTTTAGCAAGTTTTGTCTTCACACCCCAATTTCTTCATTGAATTCTCTAGTTCTGCTCTAGCTTTTCCAAAGTTTTAGACAAAGGTATGGTGATAACGATAGTCCAAAATTATGTCGAAGTGCATTTTTTTTTAAATTGAAAAACATCACATTTTCTTGAGGAAAGACTCCTAAACCCCTCCGCCAAACACACACTACCGAAGTCTTGAAAAAACACTGAAACTAATACATACTTTATGGTTTATGTCTATGGAGCTTATTTATAAAAAAAAACAGTTCCG
Organism: Perca schrenkii; assembly: GCA_025617405.1. Taxonomy (NCBI): domain Eukaryota; kingdom Metazoa; phylum Chordata; class Actinopteri; order Perciformes; family Percidae; genus Perca; species Perca schrenkii. The sequence continues at coordinate 36,180,663 of CM046792.1, forward strand.
ATTTGAGAGTTTACTGCCGGGAGAATGAGTAACATTATACAGTTAAAATCTTTTTTTGCTCACTTAAATCCTTGAAATTAACATTTGACAGCTTGTCTGATATTCGTTTACCGCCTTAAAGGTGCAGTAGGTAAGACTTATAAAACAAACTTTCTGTCATATCTGCTGAAACTGACCCTATGTTCCAGTAGAACTACATGAAGAAGGTCATTTAAACATAAATCCAGCTCCTCTGGCTCCACCTACAGCCTGTAGTGAGATTTGCAAAAATCCACCGCTCTCTGTTCAGATGCACCAATCAGGGCCAATCACTGCGTGTCAATCACTGCTCACACATTCATTCTCCCTGGTGGGGGGAGGGGCTTAGGAGACCATTATGGGCTTTAGCCGAAAGGGGGGGAGGGACTGAGAAGTTGTCGTTGCTCAAATTCATTGGCTAAGTCCTGGATCTTCACAATCCTACGTACACCTTTAATAACTGTATTTATCTTTAAAGTCTTATTGGATACTGCTGAGACATTAAAACGCAGTGTGTGATTTTGTGTCTCTTTTTGTCTTAAGTAAGTTAAGTGATGCTTGTTTGTCTCTGTTTCCTCGCTCAAATCTTCAATAAAATGCTCATTATTAAAACAAAAATATTATAGAATATTTCTTTTTTCACAAAACCAAATTTGGTGTACCCAACTTTTTTTTTTTTTGGTCAAACAATATTCACGACAAAAGATTTTTCATTGAAGCCGTGTTTTTACTCTTTGTAGAGACACACACACAAGTACATTTATAGAAAAGTTAGAATATCTTGCTTCTTAAAAATATCAGACGCTGGGACAAGTTAACTGGATACTTCTTTGCCAAGGGCTTTTCCTTATCATGTTGAGTAATTTTACATATTTTCTTCAAACAACAAGCCCCTGAGGCCTTTTCTTTTTCTAGTTCCCATTCCTGCCAACAGACAGGCCAGGACAGGAAAACCCTCCAACCCTCTAGATTTTATCTTAGATTGAAGGTTTTTTTTATTCTCTTGTAGAGATCAAATGTAAAAAGAAAGCCTATCGCTCTACAAGCAACAGACACTGTCTGGTACAATTGTTTTGCACCTGATGTGAATGTAGTGGCTGATGTCCGCTCTCTCTGTGTTGCCATTCGCTTCAGGAAACAACAACAACCTTGGAGCTAGCGAGCTACACGCTGAAAACGGCAAGTTTTGACGTTTTGAAGAACATTTGGACGGTGCAACAAGGCAGGTCTGCTTGGTTCTTTCAGGGAATGATTGTAAAGATGTATAAAGAATATGTTTAGGGCATTTCCTCTAACTGGGACATTTTGGAACCAATTGGTGGGACTGCTGTGGACGAAGTACACACAAAGATACACTGGTAAGAGCCAATGAGGTTTAACCATGTATCAGCTAATTGCATCAACAGTTAACTTATCTTTTTTTGTGCATGTTATAGGTTTACAGAGTGAAAAAGTCCAAAGTCCTCCCCAAAGGGACTTACCATCTCCAACAGAAAACACTGTTCACCAACTGCTCCAAACAGCTCTATTGTAGTCCAGCCTTTACTTCAGAGACCAACGTGGTCACTTTGTAACACACGTTATAATGCTCGCCTAGCTGCTAGCATGGCACGCCCTCATACTCTGCTTCTGACTGGCTAGTAGTCCTTACCTAGCTACTGTCAGGACACGCCCTCATACTCTGCTTCTGACTGGCTAGTAGTCCTTACCTAGGTACTGTCAGGGCACGCCCTCATACTCTGCTTCTGACTGGCTAGTAGTCCTTACCTAGGTACTGTCAGGGCACGCCCTCATACTCTGCTTCTGACTGGCTAGTAGTCCTTACGTAGGTACTGTCAGGGCACGCCCTCATACTCTGCTTCTGACTGGCTAGTAGTCCTTACCTAGGTACTGTCAGGACACGCCCTCATACTCTGCTTCTGACTGGCTAGTAGTCCTTACCTAGGTACTGTCAGGGCACGCCCTCATACTCTGCTTCTGACTGGCTAGTAGTCCTTACCTAGGTACTGTCAGGACACGCCCTCATACTCTGCTTCTGACTGGCTAGTAATCCTTACCTAGGTACTGTCAGGGCTTTCTCCTTCCTGAGACTGTTTAGCAGAGCCACCGTCGCTCCGTCCGGAGCTTAGCGCCGCCCAAGACCGATTGTGATTGGTTTAAAGAAATGCAAAGAACCTATAGCGTTTTCTTAACTCCAAACCCAGAATAAATCTGTGGTGTAGCCAGACCTTTACTATATAGCACTGTGGAGATAGAGCTGGCAATGTTTCTATTTTTTCTATTTATTTATTTGATAGGGACAATGCTCATTGATCAACAGACAAATTACTGGCTGTAAACAAGCCAGAGTTAGCTACAAGTGCTAGTTTCCATCTGTTGTCCCTAGCCAGGTCTTAACAGGCACCCTATAATACAAAAATCAATACAAATACACTATAAATCTAAGAAATACAGTAGCAATGTAATAAATACAGCAGACATTTTAAAACAATATGAATATACCCTCAAACAGACAATATGTTGCTCATCTCATCTAATCCTCAACTTAATTACAGTATAAAATCCAGTATAAATACATAAAAAAAAAATAAAAAAAAAATAAAAGCAAAGTATGTCCATGGGCTTAAGTGAGACTATGTAAGCAGTAACGTGCCGGACTTACGATCTGTTTGAGGATGGTGCTGCCGACGCTCTGCATGCCGATGCTGAGAGGAAGCTTGTAGCCGAATCCTCGGCCAAACTCCACCATCTGCAGCTGGGCAGGGGTCACGCACCCCCTCCAGAGCCACCGTCAGCAGGGCGCTCACCCCTGCACACAGTAAACACACCAAATAAGAAAACATTTAACACGTGTAATGGACCTTTTTCACAGGAGACATGTTGACTTGTCATAGTAGGAAAAGCACAGCTGAAATTGAAACCTTAACGATGGCTCAGTTCCATCAAGTGTCCCAGTAAGATATTTCAGTGAGTCAGCATGAACAATACCAGGACCTCTCCTAAGTGGAATGCAGCCATCAGTAATGGTTTAATACCAAGGTCTCTCCTAAGTGGAATGCAGCCATCATTAATGGTTTAATACCAGGGTCTCTACTAAGTGGAATGCAGCCATCAGTAATGGTTTAATACCAGGGTCTCTCCTAAGTGGAATGCAGCCATCATTAATGGTTTAATACCAGGACCTCTCCTAAGTGGAATGCAGCCATCATTAATGGTTTAATACCAGGATCTCTCCTAAGTGGAATGCAGCCATCATTAATGGTTTAATACCAGGGTCTCTCCTAAGTGGAATGCAGCCATCAGTAATGGTTTTTAATACACTTGTGCTTTTCCTACTATGACATGTCAACATGTCTGCTGTGAAAAAGGTCTATTTTTGTACAAACCTCTGTATTGCCTGCGACCCACAAGGATCTACATAATCTCCTTTATGTTATTAATAGGGCTGGGTGCTGGATTCCATACTTTTTATGCACCAACCGAATTTCATCCTTAGTATCGAGTATCAAAAAAAGAAGCCTCGTCATTCAATACCTAATTTCCATACCCAAAGCCGCCTACACATGACAAGCGATTTGCTCTCTGCGCGTCGCTACGTAGGGCGCAGAGCAAAGCGCAGAGAGCGAAGCGCAGCGCAGGTATATGTCATCAAGGGTGGCAAGGAAGCTATTTCCCGTTGCTAGGTAACGACATTATGTTATCTCATTGGTTGCGCTTTTGAAAGGTCAGCGGCAACTAGGACAAAGTTGAAATAATTTTCGAGCGCAAAGCGGCAAATCCGGCACCGCTCTCCCCCTGTAGCAAATCAGTGGAACAACCCGCGCAGAGCAGTTTCGCCGCCTATCATGTGTAGCCGGAGTAAATCTCATCAGCATCAGTGAGCCAATCAGCATGCAGCATGCTTCTATCAAGATCTAGTAATGTCTGTGATTGGCTGTCTAACGTTACACATCGTAGAGACACGCAGGAAAAACTCTACGTTACACAGGAAAAACCAAACTCTAGTCAGGCCAATCACATTTAGGGTTGGGTAGCGAAACCCGGTTCCACTATGGAACCGGGTTTCGGTACCCAACCCTAAGTTCCCACGCAACCAGTAGGAATCGGACGGGATTAGAACGCAAATTTTGGTTCCTCATTACGGTTCCACTTAACGTGTCGACTGAAATATTTTCCTTCTGTCGCTCCGAAATGGACGTAAATATAGCACACTTTCTCTTTCTTATTATATATCTAAGTACTTTAAAATGTTGATATATTGTTAAATTTAAACAATTTTCAATTAAAAAAAACAACTCCATAAAAGAGACTTTCTTTGTTGTCATTTTTCAGTTTTTCAAGAATCGGTTCAGGAATCGGCATCGTTTTAAAAGTACCGGTTCAGTATTGTAATCATAAAAATCAAAACGGTACCCAACCCTGATCACATCGTGTATAGAGTCGGTGGGCGGGGCTTAACATAATGACGGCACAGTCAGCCCCACATCTAGATGTGGGTCTGACTTGGCAGGCTACCATGTTTCATCTCCACATAAAAAACCTCTCGGATATTTTACCTGACTTTCGCAGCAGATCGGAGTCATGCTCCAGTTTCATCACGTCTTCATCGAGTCCGTCAGAGAAGATCACCAGCACCTGATGGACGAGATCAAGTTAGAGTGCTTTTATTGTTAAAATCCTTAATAAGAATACTACATCCCATCTCCTTAACAATGGTTAAATGCCACAATCAATCACTCAACTAGAGCTGCAACGATTAATGGAGTAGTTGTCAATTATTAAATTAATCGACAACTATTTTGATAATTGATCGGTTTGAGTCACAAAACTTGTGTGATTCCAGCTTGTTAAATGTGAATATGTTCTCGTTTCTTCTCTCCTCTGTGACAGTAAACGGAATATCTTTGAGTTGTGTGCAGACGTCATCTTGGGCTTTTTGGGAAACACTGATCCACATTTTTCACCATTTTCTGACATTTTACAGACCAAACAACTCAATCATTCATCCAGAAAATAATTAGCACATTAATTGACACATAGTAACACACACACACACACACACACACACACACACACACACACACACACACACAGTAACACACACGTGTCTAATAAAAGTAATAGACCGGAGGATTTAACACTGGCCAACTTGCACTTGTTATGACTTTTCATGGTTAGTTTGATCCCAAATTGGTGGCAGATTTGTGGTTTGGCATCCCAATGATATCCAATATGGGGAACAATGAATTAGAGAGTAATTGTCCTGACTTCCTGAACAACAAAAAGTATCTTACTATTTAACAAAAAGGTCCATCTCTGTAGGGATCCTTTCCATAATGTTGTTGGGCACTTAAAATAATAACCTGATTCTGTCAGCGGCAAAAACAGAACTTTTAGTGGACGCTAACTGACGCTGAACATTTGTCCATTAATGCTACATCTCAGCTTGTTTCGCCGCTGCTGACTGCAGCATTCTTGGAACGATTTCAAAGATTGTCGTTCCCATGAGTCACTTAGACACAAAAACATAGGAAAATAGGATCCAGGTTTAAAAACACCTAAACCTAATCTTTTAAACAGTATTCTAAATGCTAAGAAATACTGTGAAACTCTCAGTTCCAACTCAAATCTACATGAATAAAGAAAAACTAAATTTACAAAGGGATGTCAACAGAATAACTTTTACATTTTTTGTGTATGTTTGTGTACGTCTCAGCCTCACCTTAACACCAGCTCTGGACTCGGTGCTGAACTTCTGCGCGAAGGATTGCAGCATGGCGGTGTTGAAATAAGTAGGCTGTGTCAACTGCACACTCATTACTTTCTTCACCACGTCGGCGCTGTAGCCCTCAAAGTTGAAGTCGTACAGGGAGCGTCCATCCCGACCCACCACTCGGAAGGCGATGTTGGTCTTGACGGGTGCGGTGCCGACGCAGCACAGGCCTTCTACGGAGGAAACATAACGGACGATCTCTGGCAGGAAGGTCTGGAGCTTGGTGTGGCCGCTAATCAGCACCTGATCAGGAGCTCCGGTCCTTCGAGATATATCGAATCCCATGGCGATATCGATGGTGCAGCCTGTAGCAAAGGGAAACGTCTTTATCTTCAGCAGACATACAAAAATTTGGCTTTAAATTGACACACGCCAAATGCGGGTAAAAATCTATTTTAGCAGGTAACATTTTTAAGTTACTAGCCAATTTGGCCGGTGATGAATGAAACAAATAACAGAAATGTTTCCGCCAAGAAAGTCTTTGGCTTGGAAAAGCAATCTTTATCTGTCCAACACTGCTTGTAACACCAATCCTACATTTCCTATTAACACCATGTTGTGACATACATACGTCGTACAACCGTTGGCTACGTGCCTAGCGTGTGGTATCGATTACAAGCTACGCTGCAACAGAAAAGCAGAATAGAACAGTGCCAAACAAACCAGAGGAGCTGAAATTAAAGTAATGTTAGAAAAAAACAACGTGGCCTGTGAAAAATCTGATTGGCTGGTAACTTTAAAAATCTACTAGCCATGTTGGCTGGTGATCAAAAAAAGTTAATTTAAAGTCCTGGATGTAGAGCATGTGTCAAACTCTTTTTGTGTCTTTTGTCCCACCCAGTTGTGCACGAAACCAAAAAGACAGGAAACTGTTTTTTCACACTGCAATTACGCGACACTCAAAGCAGAATTTGGCAGATTTGCCGACTTTGAGGCTCAGAAATTCCCCACAGAAGCAGAGAGTTTACATATTTAGGCTGTGAGTCGGCTGTGTGGTAACCTGTTTTTAAAAATTAGATTTTTGTTTTGCTTAATTTACTAAATTCTATGATGGCTTAAGAACTTTTTTGCTGAATTCGTTTGGGGCTTTATGTCGATCAAACTGTAAGTGCGATGACATGCAATAATACAGTCGATATTTGACTTTTTCGAAATAAAAGCACGTGAATAAACTACACGTCTGGCTTTTGATGTTCAATTGAGTTTGACACCCCTGACATAAAGGGACATGGTGGGAAAGAAGAAGAAAAGTCACACATTTTGACTCACCCTTAACATCTTCGGGGGGTTTAGATTTGCAGATTGTGTCGACCACCTTTTGCTTGATGTTTTCCAAGCTGCCGAAGTTCCGCACGGTGAACAACCTCTCCGGGGTGCCAGTGATCTGCAGGAGCTGCAGGTCGTGGACGTCTCCGATGCCAATGACAAACACCTCGACCCCCAGGGCTCGGAGACGGTCGGCTGCGTCCTCCACGTCATCCTGCGACTCGCCGTCGGTGATCAGCACCAGATTCTGGGAGATCCCGTCAGATCTTCGGCCGCCCCGTGAAGCCTCGAAATAATCCCTGATGGAATCCAGGGCCTCTCCGATGAGGGTGCCTCCGCCCTTCTGCTCCATTGCTAAAATGTGCTTGGTTACGGCTTCCTCGCTGTAGAACTTGTTGAGGTAAAACTCATCTTGGAAAACGCTGCTGAACTGGGCAAGTCCTACCCGCACTAAATCTTCACTGACTTTGAAGCTGTTCACCAGGTCTGTGGTGAACTTCTTCATGGTGGTGTAGTCCTGTGGGTCAATGCTGCCAGACTGATCCAACAGGAAGACCAGGTCAGCCTGCTGTTTTTCACAAACTGCAAAAGCAAAGAGAGGAAATGTATCCACATCGGAAAAAAAAGAAAACTATTTGGCGGACTTCAAGTTCATTTGAATTCATTCCGGGTAGCTTTTAACACTCAACTTTCCTTGTGATTGGAGGCTTTTTCCAAGCTCTTCCGTGGACCAATGCCAATATTTTTGGTCTACAATAGCAGTGTATCTCAATTCATCACAAGTACATCTATATGCCGATGACACTGTCATTTATACATCTGGTGCCAACAGATTTGAAATTTAGAACTCCCTACAACACAAGTTTAACTCTATTCAAAATTGGTTCTAGTTCAGCAAACATGTGACATCCTTGAAATAACTTTGGTCTTTTCATTGATCTACTGCTTTCTTTTTAAAAACATGGAGAGCACCTAAGGTGTCCGTATCAAAGTCATCACTGCTCCATGTACGAATCTTTGAAGTGGTTACCCCTAAATACTCAAAGACATTACCACTTGCTCCTATGTATCTTCAAATGTATCCTTTTTAACCATTCCTATGAGTCTTTGCAAAGCCATTTTTTCTTTGCTCAAGGTGGTCTAATATAGCGAGAAAGAAAGTGAGGCTGGAAAGACATGCTGCTGTCGGGTTATACAAAATAAATTCCAGTGGTACACATTTTTGCATATAAATACCATCAGGTTAAAGTGAAACAATATGCGGGTGAATTGACTTACCTGGCTTGGTGGAATTGCAGAGGACATGAGAAATATTCTTGTAGAGAGTTTCCAGGGCTTTAAAGTTATCTACGTAGAAAACTCTAGAAGTTTCGTGTCCAGCCATGATCTCCAGCTGTGTCTTGTTGGCTCCTTCGACTCCGATACTAAAGACGCTGACCCCTTTGTCTCGCAGTGCCACGGACGGCGCAACCAGACTGTTACGGTCGGTAGCATCCCCGTCTGTGATCACCATGAGAATCTGTGGCACCTTGAGATCCGCTCGACCGCCATGTTCTTTGTTGAAGAACTCTAACGAGTATTTCAAAGCTTTGCCGGTGTAGGTGTCTCCGTATGGCGACTTCAGTGCCATAATTGCATTAAGAACTTCCCGTTTGGAGGTATACTGTTTCAGAGTGAAAACAGATCTGGCGTCGGTGGAGTAAAGAATGACCCCAAAGCGAGTCAGGTCCTCGCCAACTGTGGTTTGGTTCACCATTGACTCCATGAACTTCTGCATGCTTTTGAACTTGGGGAGGGTTATGCTTGTGGAGCCGTCCACAAGGAAAATAATGTCAGCTTCTTCGGTCTTCTTACAATCTGGTTGGAAATAAAAAAAATAATAATAATAATAATAATAAGTTTATTTGATATAGCACCTTTTACAGACAAAGTCACAAAGTGCTTCAAATTATAAACATTTGTAAAAATACAGATCCAACAAGCAAGGAAAAAAAATAATAATTGAAAGACAGAGGGCAGAAAAGGACAGAGAGCAAACGGGGTCAGAGGGAAACGTAGCAAAAGGTAGTCAGAGGGAAAGGTAGCAGGAACGTTTATGAATTTAAAAAACAGAAAGAAAATCAATGAACATTATTTTATTGAACAGATTGAACATTAAAGAAACACGCCGACTTATTGGGACTTTGTCTTATTCCCCGTATCCCCCAGAGTTATATCCCCCAAGTCCATACATGCCCTTCTCATCTCTGTGCGTGTCGGAACTCTGTCTGACGCACCCACCGCTAGCCTAGCTTAGCACAGATGCTGGAGGTAACCGGCTCCATCTAGCCTAGCTAAGCACAGGTCCTGGAGCTAACCGGCTCCATCTAGCCTAGCTTAGCTCAGATGCTGGAGGTAACCGGCTCCATCTATCCTAGCTTAGCACAGATCCTGGAGGTAACCGGCTCCATCTAGTCTACTGCTCCCAATAAGTGACAAAATAACGCCAACATTTTCCTATTTACATGTTGTGATTTGTATAGTCACAGCGTGTACAAATAACAAGGTCACATGACACACAGCCATCTTCTAACCGTATACATACTGGTGAACGATATTCACAGAAAGGCGAAGCACTGCTACTTCTGCTACTTGGGCGTAGTGATTAGCGCAACACCTGAAAAGCACCGTTGTTGCTCTCTGCTCCTCACCACAGGGCTTCTCAGGTGCTGCAAGCAAATCACTCCGCCCAAGTAGCAGAAGTAGCAGTGCTTTGCCTTCTGAGAATATAGTTCCCAGTATGTATACGGTTAGAAGATGGCTGTGTCTCATGTAACCTTGTTATATGTACACGCTGTGATGATAATTATATACTATAATAATATAGTTATATATATAAATATATATATATATATATGTGTCAATGCAGAAAACCTGCGCGCAGTATACCGGAAGTAAACAAGAAGTAGAGGTAAACATGGCGAGATGCAGCACAGCACCACACTTTTGGAGCGAGGAGGAAACCAATTTCTTTATTAGTGTGGTGAAAATCTTTTGTTGACGGCAGAAAGTACCGAGATAGTGAGATTTATAAGAAGGTGATCGAAAAGTTATTGCATCTTAATGTAGTCCGTACATCCAGACGCTAACCGTGCATCGTCGTTTACATCGGGATATTACCAATTGATTACAAATTCCACGTATACAGGAGTAACTCTCTCTGCTGACGCATGTAAACGGGTTATTCCGAATGTTTCAGAAACCCGAATAGTGACCTTAACCTGACCATAACCCAAAAATTGACAGCTCGTAAACGTAGTCAGTGTGTTTGTTTGAACCGCACCAGAATTTGAATGAGCTTTCACACCGCCCCAAACCAACCGAACCATTGGACCAAATGCTCCAGGGTTCGGTTAAAACGGACCAAACAGCACAGGTGTGTAAGCAACCAGAGAGTTAATGAAAAAAATGAGTAGGAATCTGTGTCTTTACATGCTTTAAATTTTCTGATATTTCAGGATAGTCCCTGCCAAACTGCTCTTACCTCTTTCTGGATCGCAGAGCTCCAAAGTCAGCTGGCTCTCCAAATCCTTCAGAGCATCAAAGTCCCTCTCCGCATACACCCTGTCTGGGGAGCCGCTGATCTCAAGCAACTGGGTGGTGTTGGCGTCCACCACTCCGATGGCGTACACCACCACTCCCTTTTCCCTCAGAGCCTCAGCGGGGCCTTTGACCTCGTCTTGGGCCTCGCCGTCTGTTATCACCACCAGCGTCTGCCTCATGGCAGGGCGCCCTCCTCTGCCTTCATCAAAGTACTGCGACACATCCGTGATGGCTTCGCCTGTGAGCGTGCCTCCGCCGATCTGCTGAATCTCGTTGATGGCTGCTGACATTTCTTCCTTGCTAAAGTAGCGGGTGAGGGGGAACGCTAGTTGTTGCACGTCGCTGAACTGCATGACGCCGACATGCACCTCATTCTTCCCGATGAAGGACTTGCTGATGACGGCTTTCATGAACTCTTTCATTTTCTCGTAGTCTTTTGAATAGATGCTCCCAGAGCTGTCGATCAAGAAAATGAGGTCGCTCGGTACATCTTTGCAAGCTGTGGACACAGGAGCACAGACAGGTTAGAGTAATGTTACTCTTTTCTTTCTGCTTATCTTTCCTTTGGACCCAAACAATGCTTGTATGTGTCAATTCTAACATACTTTTAGTAGTAGTAAAAGTGCAACACACACCAATCATTTAATTCTCATTTGATGTAGCGCAGACTCACTACATTCAGTACAACACGGTGTTCTGCAAACTTGGTTTTCCCCAAGAATTATATAAATAAGTACTTTCATTTTATGGGGAATATATACGTTTATGTCATCCTTGTCTCCTCTTTCAATTCCAACCAACGTCCAGTTTCGAGAGCCAATCGTTTGGGAGAAATTGCCAGTCTTTTGTCCTATGCCATTTCATATGTCTTGGATGAAGACCATCCCCTCGCCATTTTCTAAATGCTCACAGGCACGAGTGTTTAGAAAACGCCGAGGGGATGGTTTTCATCCGAGATGACAGGCAGAAGATGAAAGACTTCAAGATTGCAAAATATGTTTTTTTAAAAACATAATCACCAACCATCAAAATGACAGGCACGTTCTTTCAGGTCTCATAGAATATTTATGAGTTACTTTTTGCAAATACTTAGACTTCTTTAAGGGATAGGCGCATTTACAGAGGCACAAAGGGGCGTGTGGGCTAATGTAGAAAACATAGGGTGCTGGGGCTCTCTGGTCCACCAGTTAACGTGTTGACCACAAATCAGAGATGAACCATTCACCGCCTCCAGTTTAGCTTCAGCCGAGGATTTGGATCTGGATTTGGTGCATCCCTAAAATAAACCATCATATGGTGTGATTCTCACTCAGTGAAAGTGAGTTTGACACCCCCTAAAATTGAAACAGTACCCCCGTTTTCCCTACCGTCTTCAGAACAGATGTCTGTGATGATTTCGTTCTTGATGGGAATCAAAGCATCGAAATTATTGACAAAGAAAGTCCTTCTGGCGTCGCCGGAAATCTCTTGCAGCTCATTTTCATCTGCATCCTTCACGCCGACGGCATACACGGTGACGCCGTGCGTCCTCAGTTTCTCTGCGGGAACTTTGACCTTGTCAGTGGATTTTCCATCCGTGATGACCACCAGGTACTCTGGGACTTTGTGACCTCGAGACACCACCGCTCGCTCAAAGATCGGGCCCATGAATTCCAGCGCCCTTCCTGTCTCCGTCCCTCCTCCTATTTGCTGAATATCCTCCACGGCTTTCTCCAACGTCGTGGTATCTGTGTAGTCTGTCACATCAAACTCCAAGTCTGGCGAATCCGCGAATTTTGCAACCCCAATGCGGACATGTTGGGGCCCGATACGGAAGGTGTGTAGAAACTCGATGATGAACTTCTTCATGTCTTGGAAGTCGTTGGGGTAAATGCTTCCTGAATGATCAATCAGAAAGAAGATGTCCGCCTCATCTTTTTGTTCGCAGCCTGGAAAAGGAAAAACACATTTTATCAAAAGATATTATTAGCTCTTTTCCCAAAGCATCAGCTTTACACTACCTTTACCTGCAATTACTTAAAGGTGCTGTAGGTAGGATTGTGAAGATCCAGGACTTAGCTAAAAAAATGTAACATCAAGAACTTCTCAGTCCCTCCCCCCCTTTCTGCTAAAGCCCAAAACGGTCTCCTAAGCCACTCCCCCCCATACTCGAATATTCGTTTGGTGGGTTGGTATTCAATTTGAAAATTTGACTTTCGAGTATTCGTTTTTTTTATTAAATTTTATTTTGGTTAATTTATTTTCTGCATTTATCTCTCGTTCACACTCCAGTCCAGTTGGTGGCGGTAATGCACATTTAAGTTGGTTTGCCAACCACCAATAAACTACAAAGAAGAAGAAGAAGAAGATACTGTCGGTACACAATGACGCCCACTTCAAGCATTTAGCAAGCTGGGCAGAGAAGCTAGTGGCGATAACAAGTGTGGAAATGGAAAACTGTTTTGCGTTTTTCTGTTGTGATTGGGCCAGAAACTTCAACATTGTGAGGCGAAGAGATCGTTTTGGAATATAAAGCTTGGATATTACATTTCCTCTGACTCTTGGGGATTTATGAAAATCAAGTTTTGGTCAAAATACCACTTTGTTGCTGAAAGGACAACGAAAACAGGAATGCATGCACTCTCGGCTGCGCAGATTACGGCTGAATTGTTTTATTTTTTGTTACTTTGTAACAGTTGTGTACATGGCTGTATATTTTAAAGATTTAATGATTTAAAGTTATAAAAATGCTCATGAGTGGAAGTTTTATTGAGGTTACAGCGACGCCCCCAGTCACAAAGTGTCCCGTTGACAGGACGGTGATCCTTGAGAGGTTAAAAGTTTATTAATTCTGAACGCGTCTGGCCTGTCTATCTATATTGCACCAAATACGACACTGCTGCACTCCCTTGTGAAGTCGTTTGGAGGAAAGGTTCTCAAAATAATCAAAATGTAAACAAACAGACAGACATATAGAGATTCCTGCCTTTATTAGAGATAATAATATGTTCAGCCCCCTCTCTCCGAAGCTTCGAATATTCAATGCTCATTACTACCTAAGCTTCGAAGCTCAAAAAATGGTATTCGGACCAGCCCTATGGAACATAGGGTCAGTTTCAGCTGATATGACAGAAAGGTAGTTTTATAAGTCTTACTTACTGCACCTTTAATGTTCTACGCTATTAACCCTCTGAGGACAAAGGACGTGTAGGCGCGTCTCTATCAATATCTCAGCAATTATACAGCACAGAAATGTGGTTTAGATATTCCCGGAATCGGCTGAATCTAAGCATTGGCGTCCTCTTTGTTGCGAGATGACACGTCACTTACATGGCCAATAAGGAGACAGAGAAGAGAGCACACGGTATTGAGTCCCTCTATGGTGAAAGTAGAGTGACGGACAACACTTCTACTGAAAAAGCGATATTACAAAATTTTGTTTTAGACACATTTATCTACTATTTTCTTCATATTTTACATTACTTTTGTGAACTTATGACTTTGATATACTCATTTAAAGCTCCAAAACAATTCTTACATATGAGTAAAGATTTGAAGAATTTCAAAAACCCAACTTCAACTTTTACAGCTTTAGGGCCAACTTATCTCTACATGTTGCTCTAGGACAAATTAGGGTCTCAGTTTCCATAAAGCTGAGTTTGTCCTAAACATTTTGATATGAAACACATTGCCAAGGCTTTAAATTTAAACCCCCAACCCGCCAAATGCGGGTAAAAATTAACTTTGGCAGGTTACTAGCCATTTTGGCCGTTGATGAATGAAGCAAATAACTCACAGCCGGCCGCAGAAATGTTTCAAGAATAGTCTGTTTGCCGCCAAGAAATTTGGGCGGTTTTGTGTGTTTTTGGCTAGGAAATGTAATCTTTAACTGGCAACACTTCCTACATTTCCCATGAACACTTATGTTGTGGACTGTCGTACTACTGTGTGCTACATGCCTAGCGTGTGGTATCGATTACGAACAACGCTGAAACGGAGAAGATGAACGGAACAGCACCAAACAAACCAGAGGAGCTGAAATTAAAGTCAAGTTAAAAAAAAATTTATAAAAATGTGGCTAGTGATGAAAGCTCAGATGGGCCGATCTGGAATCTTCCCTATATGTCGTCAGAAGGGGAAAGGTTACCTCCCCTTTCTCTGATTTGCCCGCCCAGAGAATTTGGCCCACCCATGAGAGAGAGACATCATGGCTTTCAAACAAGCAAAGCCATGGATGGTCAAGGCCACACCCCCACCCTCCACCTTGTCCCCCCCTCTCCTCCTCAATAGCATTTAAAGCTACAGACACAGAAATGGTACATCCTAAGGAAAGCTAATTGTTGGACTGGCTCTAGTGGCTGTAATTCTGCACCAAGGCTGAATTTCAGAAAAGAGACTTCAGATACAGTATTAGGGGACCACTAAGGTCTATATAAAAGAGACTTCAGATACAGTATTAGGGGACTACTAAGGTCTATATAAAAGAGACTTCAGATACAGTATTAGGGGACCACTAAGGTCTATGTATAAGATACTTCAGATACAGTATTAGGGGACCACTAAGGTCTATATAAAATAGACTTCAGATACAGTATTAGGGGACCACTAAGGTCTATATAAAAGAGACTTCAGATACAATATTAGGGGACCACTAAGGTCTATATAAAAGCGACTTCAGATATAGTATTAGGGGACCACTAAGGTCTATGTATAAGATACTTCAGATACAGTATTAGGGGACTACTAAGGCCTATATAAAAGAGACTTCAGATACAGTATTAGGGGACCACTAAGGTCTATATAAAAGAGACTTCAGATACAGTATTAGGGGACCACTAAGGTCTATATAAAAGAGACTTGTGATACAGTATTAGGGTACCACTGAGGCCTATATGAAAGAGACTTCAGATACAGTATTAGGGGACCACTTAGGTCTATATAAAAGAGACTTCAGATACAGTATTAGGGGACCACTAAGGTCTATATAAAAGAGACTTCAGATACAGTATTAGAGGACCACTAAGGTCTATATAAAAGAGACTTCAGATACAGTATTAGGGGACCACTAAGGCCTATATAAAAGAGACTTCAGATACAGTATTAGGGGACCACTAAGGGCTATATAAAAGAGACTTCAGATACAGTATTAGGGGACCACTAAGGTCTATATAAAAGAGACTTCTGATACAGTATTAGGGGACCACTAAGGCCTATATAAAAGAGACTTCAGATACAGTATTAGAGGACCACTAAGGTCTATATAAAAGAGACTTCAGATACAGTATTAGGGGACCACTAAGGTCTATATAAAAGAGACTTCAGATACAGTATTAGAGGACCACTAAGGTCTATATAAAAGAGACTTCAGATACAGTATTAAGGGACCACTAAGGTCTATATAAAAGAGACTTCAGATACAGTATTAGGGGACCACTAAGGCCTATATAAAAGCATCCAAAAAGCAACATGTAATAGGAACTTTGACTAAAAAAATATTTTTACACATATTGAGCGAGGCCAATTCTATAATAAACACTGGTTCTGACCTTCTTTGATGGCAGTTGTTCTCGTACTGACGGAGAACGCTTGCTGAAGGATGTTTTGGCACATGCTTTTCTGCAGGCTCTGCTCCAGCGACTTCAGCTTGGCAAAACTGTCCACGATAAACTTGTGCTTATGGGGGGGATACGATGCCATTTCTACCAACTGGGCCTCGTTGGCATTTTCGACTCCAATTGCATAAATCGTGACACCATCCCGCCGAAGATTATACGCCGCGGTGCTCACGTTGTCCTGGGATTCCCCGTCTGTGATGACCACCGCCACCTGCTGGACGCCCTTTTCCTTTCTGCTTCCTCGGTCGTCGATAAAAACAGTCTCCTGGGTGAACTTTAGGGCCTCTCCGGTGAGCGTTCCACCTCCGTGATAAGGCAGGATTTTGATGAAGTTCAGCAAATCATTTTTGTCATCGAAGCTGTCGAGGTAGACCTGCGCCGTGGCCTTGGTGTTGTACGTCACGATGCCCACTCGCACTTTGGACTGACTGACTTCCAGAACGTTCACCATCGAGTGCAGGAAAGTTCGCACCAGCTGGAATCTCTCCTTTCCGATGCTTCCAGACTCGTCGACGATGAACACAACGTCTGCAAGTTTGGCTGCTTTGCAATCTGTGAAAAAAAATATAATGAAAACGTTATTACCAATTCACGGTTCAGCAATAAGGGATTCGCCCAATGTCCAGGGCAGCAAGTAAAACGCCACGTCAGGCAAGTAAATATAACTGATGCATGGATAAATAAATATTATAGGGGCGTCTTTGTTCTCTCAGCCCCCATTGGAGAATTCTTGTTGAATGATTTGAATGTGCCATTGAGATATCAATAATTAAGTTGGTCCTATGTTTTTCTACATTCAATGCTTTTTTTCTGCGTTCTTTTTTGCGATGATTTTGACCTTTTTTTGTTTAACTTTTTTTTGAGGTGTTTTCAAAGTTTGAAATTTAAAAAAATAAATAAAATTGTTTGAAATTGTTAAAAGTTGTAAAGGGGATAGAAAAAATTGACTTCAAGCAAGTAGAATTATTTTGCACATACCCATCTTAATGTTGAACACTGCAATTAATGCGTGAGCTGCTCAAACATTCAGATACATTTCAATAAAAAAGACAGACTGAAAGAAGAAATACTCTTTTCTTTATACAATCTGTAAAATTCAGTTTTGTGAACAGTTACTGTTACAAGCGTACTTGTTACCGATGGTGGAGTCAGACGATTCTTTTCCGGTTTACAGCAGCTTTATGCACTATTTTTTCACAATATTTTAAATCAAAATGCCTATAAATCTGTACATCATTTGGGAAAAGCATGATAGTTGCAGAGGAATAGAATACTTCTGTATAGCCGACATCCTGTTTTATGTCTTATTCATTCTGAAACCAGAACACAACAAATGCTGTAGACGACTACTTTTTTACTACCGACACCTAAAAAGGTGCAAACATTGTCTGATGTTACTGTTTTTAAGTTAGCCTATATAACATAGATAGGGGAGAATTTGGCATTAACAGCAACACTAATCTCAAAACCTATTTTTTTTTTACTTTTGCTGCATTGATTCCAATCCAGTCAGAGCGACTGAGGCTACATCTACATTGCTATGTTTTGATTTAAAAATTAATATCTTCTGCTACATTCCCCATGCTTTGGCGTTTCCCCCTCTCATTCCCCATGCTTTGGCGTTTCCCCCTCTCATTCCCCATGCTCTGGCGTTTCCCCCTCTCATTCCCCATGCTCTGGCGTTTCCGAGCTCCTAAACCAGAAGCTAACAACAAGGTAATCAAACTGGTTTACCCGTCTGTCAGTAAGAAACAGATCACATATCTGAGACTTCATTCAATGGTAACCCTACGAAAGGGGGTGACTGTGAATAATCGGATGTAAAAAACATTTTCAAAGGTGCGCAAACTGATTAATTAATAATAAGTATGGTATACTTTACCTAGAGTTTGAGTTAACTGCTTTTCCTCATTTTCAAAGATAGCCCTCAGTGTGGGAGCAATGTTGATGATAAACTTGTAACTGTACGGATCAGTGGCTATGACACGCATTTCCTGCTCCGATGCACCGAGGCTCAACCCCACCACAGTTACTCCGGATGTTTTGATCAGACGTGACTCCTTATACACCGGATCGTCTGAGTCTTTTCCACTTATAACAACCAGGAACTCTCGGTAGCCTTCGTTCGCCCGGCTTCCTGCTTCCTTTGTGAAAAAGTGAGTGCTGGCGTACTGCAATGCGCTGCCCAGTTTGCGAGGCTTGTTGGGTTGTAGTCTGCGCGGGCGGAAATTCTTAACAGCCTTCTGGGTCTCCTCTTTGGTTTGGTGAGCGTTAAGAAGAAATTCCACCTTGACTTCTTCATCGTACTGGGCCAAGCCCAGACGGTAGGCGGACGCGCCGATGTTCATTTGATTGGACAGTCGTGCGAGGAGAGTTCTGATCTGATTAAACTCTTGTGTAGTCACGCCGCTGTCCACCAGGAAGAAGATGTCTGCGAAAGTTTCTGCCAAGGCTAAAAGAAAATAAAGCAACAAAAACAGTTGTTACAACTGCAAACTCAAAGCATCCGCATCTCACACATTTTTTTTTTGTACAAAATACTGATTCATAATTGTTAAAGGTCCCCTTCTCTTCTCTGCTTCTCTTCATGGTTGTCAGATTAATCTACCAACCCTTATAGAACTGGCTCAGGTCTGCCTTGCACCAGCTCTTAATTATGCTGTTATAGTTTTAGACTGCCGGGGGACTTCCTTTGACACACTGAGCTCCTCTCTCTTTCCATCTGTGTGCATGCATGTCCCAGAAATGCTTGTTACTAACTTAGCTCTGGGGAGCTTATTCCCTGGAGCCCTTAGACCACAACAAATGCTGAGGACAACTCACTTCATTATATGGGACCTTTAAGATAGGTATTCACAAGAACTTACATTTTCATCACCACAAGTTCTTCAGGATTGCCTTACCTTCCCCCTGATCTACCACCGAGACACAAACAGTCCTCAGCAGACCCTCCGTCAGCCTCTGCAGAGCCTGGTAGCTATCGATGGAGTGGAGGAAGCGTTTTCGTGGCCGGTTAGCGATGGACTCAAGCTGCTTCAGGTTGGCTTCTCCTACCCCGATACCAAACACGATGACTCCGTGCTGCCTCAGGCGCTGGGCGGGTTGTATAACATCATCCGTGGAGTCTCCATCTGTGATGACGACAGCGATCTGAGGCACCCGTTGGTTGGCTCGGCTCCCCGCGTCCTCCTTGAAGTACTTCTGCAGGAGGAAGTCGATGGCCTTGCCTGTTTCCGTGCCTCCTGTTCGGTAGGGAAATGCGTCCACGGCGGCCAGCAGCGAGTTCTTGTCCATGTGATCCTTCAGCAGGAACTCCTCGTAAGTGTCATCGCTGTACTGAGCCACACCGATCCGAACTTTGTCGGGGCCGATGTCGAGGCCTGCGATGACACTTCGGAGAAACACCTTGATCTCCTGAAAGTTGTTGGCGCCGATGCTGGAGGAGCCATCGACCAGGAAGACAATGTCGGCCACGGTGGCTTTGGCACATTCTGGACAGGAAAGAGAAAAAAGTCAGTAAGCTGAAAAACCTTTAATTCCCCCTGTGTGTGTGTGTGTGTGTGTGTGTGCATGTGTTTGTTTGAGCACATACATTATATTATGTGTTCTTACTGTTTATTTTGTCCAACATCTCTAATTTGTCAAGGCTGACTGTATAAAGGTTTACAAAGCTTTCTTGGTGAAGGTGATTTTTTTTTTGGCCACTCAGATGGAGAGCTGCAAAGATGAATTGATTACAGTACGGGCCAAAAGTTTGGACACACCTTCTCATTCAATGTGTTTCCTTTTTATTTTCATGACTATTTACATTGTAGATTCTCACTGAAGGCATCAAAACTATGAATGAACACATATGGAATTATGTACTTGACAAAAAAGTGTGAAATAACTGAAAACATGTCTTATATTTTAGATTCTTCAAAGTAGCCACCCTTTGCTTTTTTATTAATAAGGGAAATAATTCCACTAATGAACCCTGACAAAGCACACCTGTGAAGGTAAAACCATTTCAGGTGACTACCTCATGTAGCTCATTGAGAGAACACCAACGGGTTTGCAGAGTTATCAAAAAAAGCAAAGGGTGGCTACTTTGAGGAATCTAAAATATAAGACATGTTTTCAGTTATTTCACACTTTTTTGTTAAGTACATAATTCCATATGTGTTCATTCATAGTTTTGATGCCTTCAGTGAGAATCTACAATGTAAATAGTCATGAAAATAAAGGAACACATTGAATGAGAAGGTGTGTCCAAACTTTTGGCCTGTACTGTAGTTGTCAACTATTAAATTAATCGCCAACTGTTTTGATAATCAATTAATCAGTTTGATAGCCTAGAAATCTACACCACCCTAGCGGCAGCAAATGTAATTTGCAGCCAGGGTCAGTCTAGCAACTCTCTGTTGGGTTGCGAGCTGGAAAAACCAAACTCTGGTCAGGCCAATCACATTGTGTATAGAGTCGGTGGGCGGGGCTTAACTTTGGCCGAGACTCTGGAAGACTTGGAGTTAAGCTTTCTTTGAGAATAGAACAAAGAACGGTACTGAAGTCATTCTTAAAAAAGGAAGATGTGTTCGCAGTTTTGCCGGCCGGAAACGGCAAAGGTTTAATCTACCAACTAGTGTTGCTCCGGTTGGTTGTAGCGCTATCCTATTGTGTGCAGAGGGAATTTGAAAGACAACCATTGATCCCGCCCCTCGGATTGAGCCCTGCCAATGGTGAGTTCCCAGACCCAACAAATTGATGTGGGTGTGGCTTGTCAGGCTATCAGTTTGAGTCTTTTTTTCGAAAACACAGAAAAACTAAATGTGAATATTGTTTTAGTGTCTTCTCTCCTCTAGGACAGTAAACTGAATATCTTTGAGTTGTAGACAGAACAAGACATTAGAGGATGTCATCTTGGGCTTTTTGGGAAACACTGATCCACATTTCTCACAATTTTCTGACATATTGGAGACCAAACTACCAATTCATTGACCCAGAACATTTATATTTCCGAAAAATCAAAAACATTTTGGGCAACAACCAGTACCAGTACATAATACTTGGCTCTATCATTAATTAGATGCAAGTTAAGTCAGATCGCCACAAGCTGTCTAGTACGACACATTTTACCTTGAGACACTTGCAGGAGTTCTCGTTTGGCTTCCTCTACCGTCGTGCAAAGGGTATGGACGATGCTCTGAGAAATTTCCTGCAGCGCTGCAAAGTCTGACACGCTGTAGACATGATTTTTGGCTATTTCTTTCAGCTGCTCTTCATCTGCATCTTTGATACCAATTGCGTACAAAATGATTCCCCTTCTCTTCAGATTCTGGGCGTGGGACTCCACGTTGTCCTGCGATTTGCCATCAGTGATCACCACAGCGATCTGCGGCACATTCTGGCCCCCGCGGCTTCCAGCTGCCGCCACAAAGTGATTATTCAGCATGAAGTCCAAGCCTTGGCCCGTATTGGTGCCACCCCCCATGTAAGGCAAGGTGTTGATGTACTGCAGGATGTCCGCCTTGTTCTGAAAGGTGTTGAGCAGGAACTCGGTGCGAGGAGTCGTGCTGTACTGCACCAGCCCGATGCGGATGTGCTCGGGGCCGACGTCGAAGCTGTTGACCAGCGTGTACAGAAACTGGCGGATCTGTTGGAAGTTCTCCGTGCCGATGCTCCACGAGCCGTCGACCATGAAGACGATGTCGGCTACAGCCTCTTGAGTGCAGACTGAGAGGGAAGGTTGTCAGGTCATGGACACGGTCTTGCAGATATGAAGTTAAAGCGCGCTACAAAGGAAAGCTCTTGCTACCCGAGCAGTTCTTGGTTCTTTTTAGAAAGCCAGTGCCAGCCAGAGGTGAAAAAGTGTCAGCGTGATTTACAGACAGAAGTGGCGGGTCGCTTGTGATTTGTGCAAGCCAGAGGAAGGAAAAAAAAAATAGCAGTGTTGTTGTGAAGTTGCGGGCAGTTTGTACACAGGTTGCAGAGGTCGAGTCTGAAAGCACTCCCCTTCAGGTGGACTCTTGGGTGCAAAAGTGCGAAGAGTGAAACAGAAGTTGTGTGGCTTACAGCTGGTGTTCATTTTTCCTTCAGACAGTGAGTACGTTTACATGCATACTTAAATTGCACTATTATTGCGAATATCACAACATTCTGAATGTGATACAGCATTTTCTGTTTGGATATTCAGAATTAGACCTTTTTCCGAATATGGCATTTTCAGATTAAGACGTGTGATGTGACGGTATTATTCAGCTTTTAGAAGCATTCTTTAGACATGTACACAGCACATTCAGAATCTGGAGAACCGCTGGAGAAACTGTTTTGCATGGCTGCATGTAAACAGGACTATTAGAGGAATATATTATTTCATTAACCACGTTAACAGCTTAGAAGAAGACTGTCTTTTTAAGAAAAAGAGGAAAAAAATGAATATTAAGTGCATGTAAACGTAGTCAGTGTTGGTGTTGATGAAAGCGTTGACCTAACTCTACCTCTCCTTTAACTTCTCCATGTCACTACAAACTTTTACAAAGCTTACATCAATGTGCCCGGCTGCATAAAACATGTTCAAAGTTTTCTGTACTCTGCATACTTTTGGTTATTCCTAGAAACATCTCAAAGAGATTCAGATTGAATGTATTCCTACTGGAGTGGAATATATTTTTAATTTAGATCCTGCATCTCCACTGAAAATCTGACTTTCCTGCAAGCAAACTGATTTTTTGCGTCCCATCACAGACCTGCAATTACATTCCTTAAACAAAGCCATTTATTGGCCTTGACCTTATTTTCTTTACTGATTTTCCCTCTTTTCCCAACCATCCTGTAGGCAGATGTTGTGAAAAAGAACTTACAAAATGTTGGACATAATCCAGATTTTTGCAGAGTAGTGAAATATTAACATATGGTCTGGCAACAGGGTTGTTACAGTAAATACGTAAATGTTTTATGCAACGAGGCACTGGTGATCAAAGCAAAAATGATTTTTGTGCTGTACCAATTAAGCATCTTATCCATGTGTTCAGCAGGAAACACATTCTTATGCAGGGTTACTAACAGTGCTCCTAATGTGTTTATAATGAAAACAGAACATTCACCACACACATCTTCTCTGTGAAGCACATTATGTATGCGTTTAGGCATGTACAGTGTGTGTATGTGTGTGTGTGTGTGTGTGTGTGTGTGAGTGCGCGCGCGCCTACAGGCACACATTGTATGCACCGCTTTAACAGATGTTTTGGGTTGATGTAACGTTGGAGTAGGGGCACGTTTGCCTTGATCCTATATGTGCTGGTATGCAGGAAGTCAAGTCATAGCTGCATAATCACACCCACCTGTCTTCTGAGCGCCGTTGCCGTGGAAACACGCTGCCATGATGAGGCTGAGGAGGAGACCTCGCCTCCCCTCCATGCTGGAATGGCTCTCGGGTTTCTCTCTCTTCCTGCAGCACAAAGACAAAGACGGCCATAAACGCTGAGAGTCTGTTTCACATCGTGTTACAAGTGTCACGTGAAAACAGGACACACCATAAAACCTTTGGTTTTTCCCAAGAATATAAACCCCTCTGAGCTGTGGTATGTTGGGCTGCACAACAAACAAGTCTGACATTTTGGGAAATGTTGCATTAAAAAAGGAATTTGCTAAGACCTTTCATGTGTGTGCCAAATTATTCAGGCTGTTTTCATGAACCATTTGTACATATAGCCGAGAAAAGTAAAGCACTGTAGTTGGTATGTATTCCACGTATTTATTACTGTCAGCAGCACATTAGTCTATATTAGTCTATGCGTCCTGTTCCTGTTTCTCTGTATTGGCGTTTCTAACCTCCGGTGGATTTGTGAGGACTATGGTTAACTGCTCCTCAGATCTCTGCAGGGTAAATCCAGACAGCTAGCTAGACTATCTGTCCAATCTGAGTTTTCTGTTGCACGACTAAAACAACCTTTGAACGTACACATGTTCCACCAAAACAAGTTCCTCCCTGAGGAGCTTAGTGACGATTGTGATTGGTTTAAAAAAAATGCCAATAAACCAGAGCAAGTTTTTCTCCCATCCAGGAATGCTGTGTGGACTAGCCAAAACCTTCCTCCACAGGGCTGTGGAGGAAGGTCTGGCAATGCGAAGGTAGAAGTTCACAGTGATGCAAAGAGGCCCTATGTGTGCGAAGTTGGATCTGATCCAGATGTTTAAGTTCTGAGAATAACAAGGTTAGAGGCCCTGATTGATTAGATGTCCAGGGTTGTCATTCGTCATCTGTGAGCATCTCCATCATCAATTTCCAGAGAGTTCCATCTCTCAATGTCCCGGAAGAAGTTAAGGAGAAAACACAAGACTTTCACCCAGGAAACAGATGTAATCTGTAGATGACAGTCTAATTGTAACTGTCGTCGTCGCATGACGAGCACCTTTTGTCGGCCGCTGTACCCGGCTCACAGTCACCTTTTCTCGGCTAAACTTAACTGGCCGGCGCTCACTGTAAGTCGATGGGATATCATACGAATTGGTAGTCTGGCTATTACCAGACCAAGCTCAATCTTTTCAGATTGAACATTACCCTGGGGAATGTGCTCTGTATTTTCTACTGCACAAGAGGTGTGACCAATGGGCATAGTTCAAATGACTCTGAACGCAATTGGATAGTCCTTTAACCAATCAGACCAACGATCCGGGTGATGTAGCAGAGACAGCGACATCATCAGGTTGCTGCACTTCGGTGGCTGGCTTGTTGAATGTAAACAAGAAGCTGCTTGGTCGCTTCTCTATCGTCATCGTGTAAAACCCGCCAATAGCGGGCCAGGTGGCTAAGCCAGTTTGTGATTGGTCCCCGCAGATTTCTAATGGAAGCAGGATAGATAAACGTACAGGTTTCTAGCCTGAGCTGCAGGGCGAAATCAAATCGCTGGCAGATCGGCCTGGGTTTACCCAGTCTAACGATTTGGTGTGCATATGTTTTTGTAAGGTATCAAATCGATAGAGATACCATTGAATGAGGTATTAAACATGTTTACTTCAGATACTGTATGTGGTAAATTAATAGATACATTAATTGATTGTAATATATGTTTACAGTGTAGGTTTAATGGGTTTTCTGCATCAACTAAGAGGTTTTTAATGAGGAAAAACCCCTCAATATCTACAAAATATCTTCACAGATACTCCTCAATTTGAGCTTTTAAATGCAACCTTCATTTTTAAATGAATTCAGGGGTTCACCCTGAATGTATAAGCCAATGAAGTATAATATATCAAGGGGTGAAAACCTCTGAAAATGTATCATATATTATAAAAAAAACATCCATAAATGTTTACCTTAATTTATAACCTAAAGTATGTGTTTTATTTTTAAATCAATCTGATATGACGGCTTCATTTTCTGTGTAAAAGTCAAAGTGGATCACAAGTGACCAGACACTATGCCGTCAATAGGCAGAAATATGACTCCACTCCGGCTGCGATCAGCCCCTTCCCACTGATTTCGACAGTTCATTTTGAGCCCTGCAGTCCCGACCTGGCAGCTGTGTAACATTTGAAGGATGAAGAGTGTGTAAAGTGGGCGTCTTCTGCCAAATCTGTGTAATTATTGATAATTAAGCGTCCCTGAGCCCTGCCATGACATGGCTCACATCCGAGTGACATGATCACACCGAATAAATCATCAAGCGAGCGTCGAAAGGTCCCCAATGTTCAACGTTTGACAGAACATAAATCACTGCAGAGCGCAGGGAGAGGATGAGCCTCAGCACTGTAACTCATCAGATCTGTGTTTTCAATGAAGATTCAGGAACATTGTAGATCAGACTGCTTAACTGGGCAAATGGTTAAGACTAATGGGCCCCAAACATACCCTTAAACAATTCCTGGACCTTATCACAGGACCATTAGCCTGGGAAAACCCTGACGAACCTCCAGCAAATTTGAGATTTGCTCTGCAAGTCTGTCTGGCCAAGAGCCCATTCAAGCCCATTTCCAATTTTTACAAATCAAGGCACCAATCACAACCATTGAGGCGGGCTTTACACGATGACGATAGCGCAGCAACGGCAAGCAGCTTTTGTTTACATTCAATATGATGGCCACCGAACATGGATGGATTAAGAGAACCGAAGCGCAGCAGCCCGTCGATGCCGCTGTCGCTGCTACATCACCCAGATCGTTGGTCCTGATTGGTTGAAGGACTATCCAATGGCACTCAGAGGCATTTGAGCGGCGTCGATTGGTGACGGTCCTTTGGAAATGGGCTGTGAATGAAGCTTTCCCGAGACCCACTCTCAGTTACAACTGAGAAGGGTCTGGTGTCAACCAGGCTACATTAGCCTGGAAATCCAGACCCAAATCCGAAAGATTAAGGGTCTGGCAATGAGTAATGAAAATGGCCCAACTCGAGGGGCGGCACCAAGCATGCATTTGAAAATCTCACTGCACGCGATGGGATAACACAGATAGGCTTTTTTTCTCCTATCCCAGAATGCATCTGTGGTGTAGCCAGACCTTTACTCCACAATGCTGTGGAGATCTGGCAATGCGAGACTGTGCATCCTTGACTGACTGTTCAGAGAAATCACTGATTAGAAACAAATACTTTTTGCAAGTTACACAACCACTGAGCCAAACTTCATAACTCCTCCAATGTGCTGATGTTTCCCTCCCTTTCCTTCTCGGCTTCCTCTGGATTTCCACAGAATCCTGGCATCCGCGGCAGCCAGATGAGTTCAAAACATTCAGAACATAACCACGCGTTCTAAACATTTCTGCCGCACAAGATCCAGAAGACCAAAAGCCGTCCTCTCTTGTCCATCTGGCTGTGCTTACTGCCTAATAGAGCCATTTCCTTTCCTCTGGGAGCAGCAGACACTGTCTGACCACATCACAGCTCAGAGGGACAGGAAATAGTTTTAAAATATGTGAACTGACTTGATGATGATGCTGCCGCTGACGGAGAAGATATTGTCCTCTCTCTCTCTCTCTCTCTCTCGGGCTACATCGGGCATACAATATTTTCATATTATTTATGTGCAGTGATATGTGAAATGTAGGTTAACACTTTTTGAGTATTCTTGTATTTATCGTTATATGTTTATCAGTAGTCTTTTGTAGAACCAAACCTATGGGGGGGGTTGATTCATATAATTGGTTCCCCTAAAATCGCATGTGACCCCAGCCCGGCCCCGCCATTTGAAATGGTCTAGAACCGCCACTGGTCCATAATAACCCGTCTGACAACACATATCAAATGACCATTCACACGTACACTGGGCACGTGCGTGGCGGTGTAAACAGGAAGCAGATCGGCCAATACGCACTGGGGGCGTGACCAATAAACGACACGAAAGTGCAAAATAATCGCCAGCGAATGGAGTGGAGTGACGGGGGTTAACGGTAGCTGTGGAGACTCCAGCTCGTCTCTGGTAAACGCTGCTTTTGTCAGGGTTGAAAGGAGTTATATATTTGCTGTCTGTAATACGGCTGGGTAACGAATTCTAGGGCTGCCACCTCTTAGTCGATTAGTCGACTAATGGATCGTTTTGGTCTTAGTCGACTAAGATTTCTTTAGTCGATTAGTCATTTTTTATCCTTATTCATGCTTAATTACTCATTTCCAACAAACTTCTGAGCACATTTCTGGTAAACACAAGATTTAAAGTGGTGCTTTTGCAGGATTAATTGTGGAGAAACTCAGTTTTACAGATGGTTAATTAACTACATTTATATTGTGCTTTTCTAGTCTTAACCACCTCTCAAAGAGCACAGCTCTGTCAATTAAATCAACTAATCCATTAGTCGACTAAATCCTATAAGTGTTAGTCCACTAAGAAGTTTCTTTAGTCGAGGACAGCCCTAGTGAATTCAATATTTTTTAGGCACCATCCAAAATGCCTCCTTGGTATCGAGCATGCCTCGTCATTCAATACCCAATTTCAATACCTAAGGCTGGGGTGTCAAACTCAACCTCACTACGGGCCATACTGGTAAATGAGAATTCGGATTCGGCCCTCGAGTTGGATGTTGCATGTCTTTAAACCGATCACAGTCTTTTTGGGCGGCACTGAGCTCCGGACACAGCGACGGTGGCTCTGCGAAATAGTCTCAGGATAGAACTGGTTTTGGTGGAACATTTGCACCCCCGCAAAAGAAAAGGCCACATACAATATTAAATTAGTTAACTGTTGGGAGTCTTGAGTAGGAGCTGAAATATAGATAAAAAGATTTGTGACTTAATGTGTAATGTTGTCAAAACATCAAAAAAAGCGTCAAAAAACAGGTGTGATCTTGCCTGTAGGGCATCAAATTGATTTAGGTCAGCCCTGTGTCCCTGCTCACAGCCCCCCCCCCAACACACAAACATGTTTAAGGCCTGTGTTCAATCACCCGCCAAGCGGAGTTTAATGTATAGCATGTGAAGGTAATCACAGCCGAGGGCTCCAGTGACAGGCTGATGGAGAGGAGTCCAAATCTATACACATCATGTATTTATATAGTCAGAGTTTGAGCCGCTCGCTCCGGTTCAGCTGTATACATGAAGGGTTGGGTGTTAGGGAACGAGGGGCCTCGTTGCTTAGAGCTGAAATCCGGCTCACGGGACTGTCGAGAGCTGAGAGTCTGACGGTTCTCCGGAGGTCGGCTGAAAGCCAGTATCTGCGCTCCATTTAGCACTGTTCAGACCAGGCCCAGGCTACATTCACGCTGCTACGCTTCCATTTTAACCCCATGATGTTTTCTCACCGACATTAAAGAACGGCTTGTTTAGTGCTCAGACCAGTGGTTCTTTTTTCAATAATGTACCCACATTTGAATTGTGTTTTTAAGCCATGTACTCAGTCATGTAACTCAAAAAACATTTAAATGCTGATAGAAAAGGCCTAAAAAAAAGTAAAAACTTGGAAAAAGTCAGCAGAAAGAAGGAAGTAAGGCAAGAATAGGTGGAAAATAGTATCAAAAACTTAGAAAACAGCGACAAAAACTTTGTAAAAAGCGACAAAAACCTTGAAAAAGTCAGAATTGTTTTTTGAAAAAAGCAACAAAAACTTTTGGAAGGAAGGAAGGAAAGAAGGAA
This sequence comes from Perca schrenkii, assembly GCA_025617405.1. Lineage (NCBI taxonomy): Eukaryota > Metazoa > Chordata > Actinopteri > Perciformes > Percidae > Perca > Perca schrenkii. The sequence goes on from CM046792.1 coordinate 36,209,932, forward strand.
GGAAGGGAGGAAGGAAGGGAGGGAGGGAGGAAGGAAGGGAGGGAGGAAGGAAGGAAGGGAGGAAGGCAGGCAAGAACAGGTCGAAAATAGTGCAAAAAAAATGACAAAAACTTTTAAAAAAGTGACAAACTTCAAAAACAGCGACAAAAACTTTTTTTTAAAAGCGCTCCCGTACCCCCTGCAGTCCTCCAAAGTACCACTTGGGGTACATGGACCACCATTTGAGAACCACTGGCTTAGACCATATGGTCAAATTTAAATAATTTCTTTAAAATGTAATAACAGTGGGCTGACTTATTTCACCCTTCAAGTGCTGTTAAACCACAAAAAGCAGAAGGGGACTTTAGGGTACATGAGTGCCTGAGTAAGTTTTTTGTCGCTTTTATCGCTTTTTTTGACCTGTTCTTGCCTTCTTTCCTTCCTTCTTTCTACTGTCCTCAAGTTTGTCAAAGTTTTTGTCGGTTTTTTCAAAAAACTATTCCGCCTTTTTTTTTTAGTTTTTGTGATTTATTTTGAAGTTTGTCTACCTTCTTTCTACAGTAATTCTGTCACTTTTTACGAAGTTTTTGACACTATTTTCCACCTATTCTTGCCTTACTTCCTTCTTTCTACCGACTTTTTACGTTTTTTTTACAGTTTTTGTTGTCTTTTCATCAGCATTTCAATGTTTTTTCAGTATCATGGCTGTTGTTTGGTAAAGCTAGCGCTGGTCAGGGGGTACTTGGCTTAAAAACACAATTCAAATGGGGGGTCCATTATAGAAAAAAGGCTTGAGAACCAGTGGTGTAGACTATCAGCAGCTAAACTCTCCCGAGACAGTCCCGGAGACGGAGGGAGAGAGCCGAGGGGAAACCTCGGTGTTTAGGCTCTCAGACGGTCACTGATCCCAACAATCGTGCTGTGAAAAATGCACACAAACCTCCTTTAACGAGGAAAACAAATCGTAAAAAGAAGAGCCAACAACACTGAGGGTTTGCAGCTGCTCTTGCGGTGTTTGTCATCATCTGTCGGCTCTTTCTTCACAGACCCACCAAGAGGAAAAAAATCAGGCCCCTGGGGGCCCGGCAGCCCCTCAATTAGGACTGACCCTGGATGAGATTACTCTGCCCGTGACACTCAGATTCACATCTTGGAAGCACATGTCTGGACTGCTCCGCTGCAGAACCAAAAGGCCCTGCAGCGGGCCGGGAGGACGGCTGAAGAGATTACTGGGTCACGCTCTTCCCCCCCCCCTCTCTGACATCTACAGCACCCACTACACCACCCACTACAGCACCCACTGTCTGCGCAAAGCCATAAGCACCGTTACATACGCCACTTCATGTCAAACTCAACTTCACTACGGGCCACACTGGAAACTAAGAACCATATCAAGGGCCAGACATGTAGAGTTTATTGACATATTTTATTTAATAGACAGTCCTTTCAGAAAAATTTGTTTTTTTGTGATTGTTGTGGGCTAAAATCCTTGATTATACGGCACGTTTTCTTAAAAAATGCGATGGAATATTTGGGATATTCATGCAATTTTATGTGATGAAATTGCGGGAATTTGCAGAAAACTGCAGTTTGATGAAAAAGAGAAAATAAAGTGATTCCCCCCCTCAACATCCTGCTTTTTGATGATGTTCACGTGGCGTAATTACATCACTTCATAACGTTCCCATAGCCACAGGGGAGAATGGCTGCTCGTGTGAAGTAAACACAAACTTTTTTCAACTTTCTGCTAAGATATATTATGGGAGTTTTTTTGCAACGAAAATACGGGGATTATGAAAACATGCAAGCGCCGCATATTTTGCGCGGAAATCGGCAATTTATGAGGTGAAAGTGCGGCATAAATATGCGGACTTTGGCTGATTATGCGTTGAATTATGCGATCCCATAATCGCGTTTTTCTGGAGGGACTGAATAGAAGAAGTCAAACATCTTTTACTGTATTATTGCATGCCCCCACAAAAGTCATTTCACTTACAGCTCGGTCGACATAAAGCCCCCCAAAAGTACAGTACAGGCCAAAAGTTTGGACACACCTTCTCATTCAATGCGTTTCCTTTTTTATTTTCATGACTATTTACATTGTAGATTCTCACTGAAGGCATCAAAACTATGAATGAACACATATGGAATTATGTACTTAACAAAAAAGTGTGAAATAACTGAAAACATGTCTTATATTTTAGATTCTTCAAAGTAGCCACCCTTTGCTTTTTTTTGATAACTCTGCAAACCCTTGGTGTTCTCTCAATGAGCTTCATGAGGTAGTCACCTGAAATGGTTTTACCTTCACAGGTGTGCTTTGTCAGGGTTCATTAGTGGAATTATTTCCCTTATTAATAAAAAAGCAAAGGGTGGCTACTTTGAAGAATCTAAAATATAAGACATGTTTTCAGTTATTTCACACTTTTTTGTTAAGTACATAATTCCATATGTGTTCATTCATAGTTTTGATGCCTTCAGTGAGAATCTACAATGTAAATAGTCATGAAAATAAAAAGGAAACGCATTGAATGAGAAGGTGTGTCCAAACTTTTGGCCTGTACTGTAACTTAGCCATTGAAGAAAAAGCAAAAACAAAAAAGGTTGACAAAAGCAGAGAGAAAAGAACCTTCAGAAAACGTGCCAAAAACCAACTTAAAAAGCGGCAAAAACATTGAAAACAAAGCGCCAAGCATGTCGCAAAAGTGACAAAAATCTTCAGAAAAAGCGACAAGAAACTAGGCGGGCCAAAAATGTTTTATTGCATGAAAAAAAAAAGGTACTAACACGACTTTTAAACTAAATTTCCATATGTATAGATTACATTCAGCTTCTGACTACAAGCCTATGCTTCTTTCATACCACATACAGAATAAAACACACATTAAAGAAATAAGAACACATGGAAAAAAAGCAAATGATGATTAATGATTCATTTTGCATCCTGTGCAATTTTGAGTCTAAACTGCTCTTTTACCAAGGTTTTAGGAAATCTACGCTGTACACATAATTACATCCCTTAGGTTAAGTGCACTTTGGTGATATTGCAATTACAGGTAAAAAGTACAGATGAAATGAGGAATACATCTCACTCATACCCTAATTGGTACCCGCTGCTCTGGTTCAAACCTGCGGGACCTTTCCTGTCTATCGGCTGTCACTACGAATAAAGGGGGGAAAAAGCCCCGAAAAATAATTACAAAGAAAATGGCGCCTGTGTGGCGCTGAAACACACTACAACATGTGTCAGTCAGAAAAAAACAAACACTCAGCCAGTCCTCAGCTGGGCGCTGTCAAACACCAGCCGCCCCCTCCCCCCCAAACCAAGGCTTCACATCCCCAAATACCAGCGCTGTGTGTTTTCCTCCCCCTCCTGTGATTGGCTGTTGCTGATTGCTCTGTTTGAAAAGCAGATGTTTAAGCTATGGATAATCTAAACGAAGGATTTTTTTTTGGGGGGGGGGGGGGCGGGGGGGGACGTATAGAGGCCATGTTTGGACCGGCGCTGCTGATGGGAAACAGCCACGAACTGAAAGTGAACCCCGGGCAGGTTAAAAAGGGAGGCTTCGCCGTGGAGGTCAAGGAGAAGGAGGCACGAAGGGATCGGTCTAACCCAGGAGGGCTCAGATCAGCCCTCTGGGACCAGAAACTACCAGAACCAGGACCTGGAGTTACTCCTAAAACCACCCTGATCATTTAGACCACATGTGTCAAACTCAAGGCCCGTGCGCCAAATCCGGCCCCTGGCACATTCTGATCCGGCCCGCATATCATTCTAGGTTCAAAATATATTTTGGCCCACCTAGTTGTGCACCAAAAACATGGGAAACTGTTTTTCAGCTTGAAATTACGCCACACTCAAAGCAGAATTTGGCAAATTTGAGACTCAGAAATTCCTACAGAACCAGAGAGTTAGCATATTCAGGCTGAGAAAGAGCTTGTTGTGAGTCAGCTGTGTGGAAGCCTACTTAGAAAATGTAATCATTGTTTTTGCTCGATTTGGTAAATTCTAGGATGGCTTTGGAACTTTTTTGCTCACTTTTTCAGAGCTTTCTGTGGACCAAACTGTAAGAGAGAAGACTATGTGAGACATGCAATAATTGAGTCAAAGATATTTGACTTTTTCGATGAAATAAAAGCATGTCAATAAACTATCCATGTCTGGCCCTTGATGTGATTCTCGTTTTTCAGTGTGGCACCTTAGCGAAATTGAGTTTGACACCCCTGATCATTTAGACCGACACAGCAGCATGGGTTCCCTGGATCTAAAAGTACGGTGGCCCAGACGGTTCAACACAAACACAACAGCTACAACACAAATGTATTTTGGGATGAGTTGTGTGCGTCTGGCATTGTTGCTTATTGTTAATGTGTGTGTGTCTCTGTGTGTGTGTGTGTGTGTGTGTGTCTGTCTGACTGTGTGTGTGTGTCTGTGTCTGTCTGACTATGTGTGTCTGTCTGTGTGTGTGTGTGTGTCTATGTGTGAGTGTCTGTGTCTCTATGTGTGTGTGTCTGTCTGTGTGTCTGTCTATGTGTGTCTCTGTGTGTGTGTGTATGTGTTTTAGTCTGTCTGTCTGTGTGTGTGATGTGTGTGTGTCTGTCGGTGTGTGTCTCTGTGTGGGTGTGTGTGTGCCTGTGTCTGTCTGTGTGTGTTTGTGTGTGTGTGTGTGTGTGTGTGTTTGTGTGTGTGTGTGTGTGCATGTGTGTGTGTCTGTCTGTGTGTGTGTATGTGTGTGTGTGTGTCTGTGTGTGTGTGTGTGTGTGTGTGTGTGTGTGTCTGTGTCCATGTGTGTGTTTCTGTGTGTCTGTGTGTGCGTGTGTGTGTTTGTGTTTCTGTGTGTGTGTGTGTGTGTGTGTGTTTCTGTGTGTGTGTGTGTTTCTGTGTGTGTGTGTGTGTGTGTGTGTGTGCGTGTGTGTGTTTGTGTTTCTGTGTGTGTGTGTGTGTGTGTGTGTTTCTGTGTGTGTGTGTGTTTCTGTGTGTGTGTGTGTGTGTGTGTGTATCTGTATGTGTGTATGTGTGCGTTTCTGTGTGTGTTTGTTCATTTTGTCTTTATAAAGATTCAAAGATTTCAAAATGCCTGACTCAAAAAAACGAAAATGTCTGAAAAAGCTACAAAACATTGGAAACCTGCAGCGAAAGTCTGGGAAAAATGACAAAAATAAATCTAGAGAAATGATGCAGAAAACCAACAAAAGTCAAAGGACGCCAAAATGTCGGCAAAAAGCCACAAAAATCTTTTGTCTCCCCTTCAAAAACGTCAAAAAATCGCAAAAAAGAGTTTGAGATTGCATTTGAGTCAGAAGCAGAAAAAGAGTGAAGCGGTGGTGTTGTGGTTAAGAGACTGGACCAGCTGTTGGACCACCGAGGGCCAGAAACCACCAGAGAGTCTGAACATGTGGAGGTCCGTTAACTCAGAGCCTGTTCTCTCTCTGAGGAGGAGTAGGAGGAGGAGCAGCTCACAAACACACTCAGAGGAATCTGCTCCAGGCTGTCAGACCGTCGTCCAATCAGAGCGGACGATCATTCTCATTTAAAGGTGCCCTGCCACACTAAACCGCTTTTACTCGCATTTTTTATTTTTAAATACAGTACAGGCCAAAAGTTTGGACATACTTTCTCATTCAAAAGACTATTTACATTGTAGATTCTCACTGAAGGCATCAAAACTATGAATGAACACATATGGAATTATGTACTTAACAAAAAATTGTGAAATAACTGAAAACATGTCCTATATTTTAGATTCTTCAAAGTAGCCATCCTTTGCTTTTTTATTAATAAGGGAAAAACTTCCACTAATGAACCCTGACAAAGCACACCTGTGAAGGTAAAACCATTTCAGGTGACTACCTCATGAAGCTCATTGAGAGAACACCAAGGGTTTGCAGAGTTATCAAAAAAAGCAAAGGGTGGCTACTTTGAAGAATCTAAAATATAAGACATGTTTTCAGTTATTTCACACTTTTTTGTTAAGTACATAATTCCATATGTGTTCATTCATAGTTTTGATGCCTTCAGTGAGAATCTACAATGTAAATAGTCATGAAAATAAAAAGGAAACACATTGAATGAGAAGGTGTGTCCAAACTTTTGGCCTGTACTGTATGTCACAATTACATATTAATAAATGACATTTTGATGTTTGAAAGTCTCGAGGTTTTGACATAAATGCAGATATATAAATCTAATTTAAAAAGATAATAGATTTTCCAATATTGCACTGTATTGTCAGTCCAGAAGGAAATATTCTGGAGCCTATTTTGCCGTCAATACTGCCGACGTTGTCTTTGCTGTAATCAGATCAGAATATGTTTATGTTTAACATTTCATTTTATCAATGGGAGACATCCATGTGTCCAGACAAGGCTAGCAGCAACATGATGGACTCTTCAGAAGAGGTCACTATCTTGACCGCCTTACGCCAAAGCAGCAGCTGATAATGGGACGAGAAAGGGAACTCTGAGTTTGATTTGTTTGGTCTGGATTCAGCCAGTGTGGACCCTGTAGCCGAGGAAGGTTTTCAATTGTTTTTATAGCTGCAAAAAGACTTTTATTTTCCTCCTCCGTGTTTACGATTTGACGGCACTGTTTGTTTGTTAAATGTTGCCGATCTCTCGGTCAAATCTCCCATGAAGGAGACGAACGGCGAGCCAGTGTCTGAGGGGAAAACTTAGGGCCAAAGTTCACAAGAAAGTGATGGAAAACAGACGGTGACAGAGGCAGACATTAAATATATAGAGAGAGAGAGAGAAGATATCTGGACCAGTTTCTCATCAGGAAGTTACTCAGCGTGACTTGTAGTCCGTTATATTGTCGGCTAGTTTCATTCATAATCAGACATCAGATGTTATAAACTACATGTGTTCTGTGTGCAGGAATCTGAATGTGAAAAGTAACTAGTAACTAAAGTAACTAGTAATTAAAGCTGTAACAGATGAATGTAGTGGAGTAACTAAAGTAACTAGTAACTAAAGCTGTAACAGATGAATGTAGTGGAGTAACTAAAGTAACTAGTAACTAAAGCTGGAACAGATGAATGTAGTGGAGTAACTAAAGTAACTAGTAACTAAAGCTGGAACAGATGAATGTAGTGGAGTAACTAAAGTAACTAGTAACTAAAGCTGGAACAGATGAATGTAGTGGAGTAACTAAAGTAACTAGTAACTAAAGCTGTAACAGATGAATGTAGTGGAGTAACTAAAGTAACTAGTAACTAAAGCTGTAACAGATGAATGTAGTGGAGTAACTAAAGTAACTAGTAACTAAAGCTGTAACAGATGAATGTAGTGGAGTAACTAAAGTAACTAGTAACTAAAGCTGGAACAGATGAATGTAGAGGAGTAACTAAAGTAACTAGTAACTAAAGCTGGAACAGATGAATGTAGTGGAGTAACTAAAGTAACTAGTAACTAAAGCTGTAACAGATGAATGTAGTGGAGTAACTAAAGTAACTAGTAACTAAAGCTGTAACAGATGAATGTAGTGGAGTAACTAAAGTAACTAGTAACTAAAGCTGTAACAGATGAATGTAGTGGAGTAACTAAAGTAACTAGTAACTAAAGCTGTAACAGATGAATGTAGTGGAGTAACTAAAGTAACTAGTAACTAAAGCTGTAACAGATGAATGTAGTGGAGTAACTAAAGTAACTAGTAACTAAAGCTGTAACAGATGAATGTAGTGGAGTAACTAAAGTAACTAGTAACTAAAGCTGTAACAGATGAATGTAGTGGAGTAACTAAAGTAACTAGTAACTAAAGCTGGAACAGATGAATGTAGTGGAGTAACTAAAGTAACTAGTAACTAAAGCTGTAACAGATGAATGTAGTGGAGTAACTAAAGTAACTAGTAACTAAAGCTGTAACAGATGAATGTAGTGGAGTAACTAAAGTAACTAGTAACTAAAGCTGTAACAGATGAATGTAGTGGAGTAACTAAAGTAACTAGTAACTAAAGCTGTAACAGATGAATGTAGCGGAGTAACTAAAGTAACTAGTAACTAAAGCTGTAACAGATGAATGTAGCAGGAGTAACTAAAGTAACTAGTAACTAAAGCTGTAACAGATGAATGTAGTGGAGTAACTAAAGTAACTAGTAACTAAAGCTGGAACAGATGAATGTAGTGGAGTAACTAAAGTAACTAGTAACTAAAGCTGTAACAGATGAATGTAGTGGAGTAACTAAAGTAACTAGTAACTAAAGCTGGAACAGATGAATGTAGCGGAGTAACTAAAGTAACTAGTAACTAAAGCTGGAACAGATGAATGTAGCGGAGTAACTAAAGTAACTAGTAACTAAAGCTGGAACAGATGAATGTAGTGGAGTAACTCAAGTAACTAGTAACTAAAGCTGGAACAGATGAATGTAGTGGAGTAACTAAAGTAACTAGTAACTAAAGCTGGAACAGATGAATGTAGCAGGAGTAACTAAAGTAACTAGTAACTAAAGCTGGAACAGATGAATGTAGCGGAGTAACTAAAGTAACTAGTAACTAAAGCTGGAACAGATGAATGTAGCGGAGTAACTAAAGTAACTAGTAACTAAAGCTGGAACAGATGAATGTAGCGGAGTAACTAAAGTAACTAGTAACTAAAGCTGGAACAGATGAATGTAGCGGAGTAACTAAAGTAACTAGTAACTAAAGCTGGAACAGATGAATGTAGCGGAGTAACTAAAGTAACTAGTAACTAAAGCTGTAACAGATGAATGTAGCGGAGTAACTAAAGTAACTAGTAACTAAAGCTGTAACAGATGAATGTAGCGGAGTAACTAAAGTAACTAGTAACTAAAGCTGTAACAGATGAATGTAGTGGAGTAACTAAAGTAACTAGTAACTAAAGCTGGAACAGATGAATGTAGTGGAGTAACTAAAGTAACTAGTAACTAAAGCTGTAACAGATGAATGTAGTGGAGTAACTAAAGTAACTAGTAACTAAAGCTGTAACAGATGAATGTAGTGGAGTAACTAAAGTAACTAGTAACTAAAGCTGTAACAGATGAATGTAGTGGAGTAACTAAAGTAACTAGTAACTAAAGCTGTAACAGATGAATGTAGTGGAGTAACTAAAGTAACTAGTAACTAAAGCTGTAACAGATGAATGTAGTGGAGTAACTAAAGTAACTAGTAACTAAAGCTGTAACAGATGAATGTAGTGGAGTAACTAAAGTAACTAGTAACTAAAGCTGGAACAGATGAATGTAGCAGGAGTAACTAAAGTAACTAGTAACTAAAGCTGTAACAGATGAATGTAGCGGAGTAACTAAAGTAACTAGTAACTAAAGCTGGAACAGATGAATGTAGTGGAGTAACTAAAGTAACTAGTAACTAAAGCTGTAACAGATGAATGTAGCGGAGTAACTAAAGTAACTAGTAACTAAAGCTGTAACAGATGAATGTAGTGGAGTAACTAAAGTAACTAGTAACTAAAGCTGTAACAGATGAATGTAGTGGAGTAACTAAAGTAACTAGTAACTAAAGCTGGATCAGATGAATGTAGTGGAGTAACTAAAGTAACTAGTAACTAAAGCTGTACCAGATGAATGTAGTGAAGTAACTAAAGTAACTAGTAACTAAAGCTGTAACAGATGAATGTAGCGGAGTAACTAAAGTAACTAGTAACTAAGGCTGTAACAGATGAATGTAGCAGGAGTAACTAAAGTAACTAGTAACTAAGGCTGTAACAGATGAATGTAGTGGAGTAACTAAAGTAACTAGTAACTAGCTGGAACAGATGAATGTAGTGGAGTAACTAAAGTAACTAGTAACTAAAGCTGTAACAGATGAATGTAGTGGAGTAACTAAAGTAACTAGTAACTAAAGCTGTAACAGATGAATGTAGCGGAGTAACTAAAGTAACTAGTAACTAAAGCTGGAACAGATGAATGTAGCGGAGTAACTAAAGTAACTAGTAACTAAAGCTGGAACAGATGAATGTAGTGGAGTAACTCAAGTAACTAGTAACTAAAGCTGGAACAGATGAATGTAGCGGAGTAACTAAAGTAACTAGTAACTAAAGCTGGAACAGATGAATGTAGTGGAGTAACTAAAGTAACTAGTAACTAAAGCTGGAACAGATGAATGTAGCAGGAGTAACTAAAGTAACTAGTAACTAAAGCTGTAACAGATGAATGTAGCGGAGTAACTAAAGTAACTAGTAACTAAAGCTGTAACAGATGAATGTAGCGGAGTAACTAAAGTAACTAGTAACTAAAGCTGGAACAGATGAATGTAGCGGAGTAACTAAAGTAACTAGTAACTAAAGCTGGAACAGATGAATGTAGCGGAGTAACTAAAGTAACTAGTAACTAAAGCTGGAACAGATGAATGTAGCGGAGTAACTAAAGTAACTAGTAACTAAAGCTGGAACAGATGAATGTAGCGGAGTAACTAAAGTAACTAGTAACTAAAGCTGGAACAGATGAATGTAGTGGAGTAACTAAAGTAACTAGTAACTAAAGCTACTTCATTTTTTGTTTAAACAATTTTTTAGCTTTTTTCAAAGTTTTTGTTGACAATATTTTGTCCTTTTTGTCGACCTCGTATCGCTTCATTTCCTTCTTTCACTTTTACTGTTTTTTCCCCCATGTTTTTCACTTTTTTCAAATGTTTTTGTCACTTATTTTGAAGTTTTTTGCTTTTTTAGTCCTTCCTTCCTTCCTTCCTTCCTTCCTTCCTTCCTTCCTTCCTTCCTGCCCTCCTTCCTTCCTTCCTTCCTTCATTCCTTCCTTCCTGCCTTCCTTTCTTTCTGCCTTCCTTCCTTCCTTCCTTCCTTCATGGCTTCCTTCCTTCCTTTCTTTCTTCCTTCCTTCCTTCCTTTCTTTATTTCTGCCTTCCTCCCTTCCTTCCTGCCTTACTTCCGTCATGGCTTCCTTCCTTCCTGCCTGCCTTTCTTTCTTTCTTTCTTCCTGCCTTCCTTCCTTTGTTCGTTCGTTCGTTCCTTCCTTCCTTCGTTCCTTCCTTCCTTCCTTCCTTCCTTCCTTCCTTCCTTCCTTCCTTCCTTCCCTCCCTCCCCTCCTTCCTTCCTGCCTTCCTTCTTTCCTTCCTGCCTTCCTTTCTTTCTGCCTTCCTTCCTGCCTTTCTTTCTTTCTGCCTTCCTTTCTTTCTTTCTTCCTTCCTTCCTTCCTTCCTTCCTTCCTTCCTTCCTTCCTTCCTTCCTTCCTGCCTTCCTGCCTTCCTTCCTTCCTGGCTTAATTCCTTCCTTCCTTCCTTCACCTTTTTAAAAGAAAGTTTGTTGCAAGGTTTTTGTCACTTATTTTGAAGTTTGTAACTTTTGTTTGAATCTTGTGTCACTTTCTGTCGACCTGTTCTTGCGTCTTTTCAAAGTTGTTTTTTTGAAAGTACTTTTTGAGAGTTTCTGTCGTGAGTTAACCAGTTTAAGAACCACTACAGCAAACAGAGACCAGGTTTATGGCTCTCAGGCAAGATTAAAGCACCGAAAGAAGAGAAGAAGTATCCCGTGAATGCCCGCCATGCCGTGGCGCTTTGATTAAACACGCGAGATCGTTAGGGCTCATTTACGGTGGCGAGTGTGTGTGTGTTTGTGTGTGTGTGTGTGTGTGTGTGTGTGTGTGTGTGTGTGTGTGTGTGTGTGTGTGTGTGTGTGTTGGGATGCAGAGAGAGCCTGAGAGGGAGAGAGAGAAACCAAACAACTGGCACACGGCCTCACAGCTGGGTTTTTAATGGGCCGCAGGTCGGAGTCATGGGCGCCCGCTCCACCAGGTGAGCTGCCCGGGTGCTCACAGCTGTGAGTGTTTGTGATGTCATGTAGATGTCATGATGTCATACCTGGCACAGGTTCAGCGTCCGGCTCGAAGGCACTTCAGCTGGAGGACAGGGAGTCTGGAGATGCTGAGGAGGGAGACGAGACAGAAAGACGTTACTAATACACAGAGAGCTCAACAAACACTAGTCTACATCCACAACGTTCCACTTCAGGGATCGCTCCGGTGCCACCGGAAATTTCAGCCGGATGTCCCGTTCCCTTCCTCTGTCTCTGTGTTGGGGTTCTAACCTCCGGCTGATTTGTGAGGACTATGGTTAACTGCTCCTCAGATCTCTGCAGGGTAAATCCAGACAGCTAGCTAGACTATCTGTCCAATCGGAGTTTTCTGTTGCACGACTAAAACTACTTTTAAACGTACACATGTTCCACCAAAACAAGTTCCTTCCTGAGACTATTTAGCAGAGGCACCGTGGCTCCGTCCGGCGCTTAGCCCCGCCCCAAGATGATTGTGATTGGTTTAAAGAAATTCCAATAAACCAGAGCACGTTTTTCTACCATCCAGGAATTGCTGTGTGGACTAGTCAGACCCTCCTCCGCAGCGCCGTGGAGGAAGGTCAGGCAAAGCGAGACTAAACAAACACTGATACTAATAGGATGATGCAGCAGCAGCAGCAGCTGAGCGAGTGACTGAGCGCGGTGTGTGTGTGTGTGTGTGTGTGTGTGTGTGTGTGTGTGTGAATTTAAACAGTTTGAACTAAATAACTGTGGGAGACGGAGCAGCTACGGTGACTCACCACAGCTGAGTGGGCTTTTCCTTTATCCTTTAAATGCATCTTTCTGAGCGGTCTGTGTATAAACCGGACGCAGCTAACGTATGGACGTAGATTTACCTTCTAAATAATGTAATTAGTAATCAGCTAGTAGAGACAAATATTTAGCGACAGCCTGGGACAACACCGCCATCACTCTCCTGAACTGTGGATACGTGGGGTCACCCCCACTCTGGCCACTCACCCACTTCTCTACACATTACATACTTTATCATTCCAATATGCATCTTGCACTCTACTTTGCACTTTACATCCCACTCCACGTGTACTTGTCTTGATATTATGTCTTATTTGTATATTATGTTGATATGTGCCTATATGCATATTGTTGTCTCTGTTGTACAGTATGTGTCTATATTACTATTTGTCTACTGAATGTTTACTGCTACATGTCTATTTGTTGAATGTAAAAAGAGTTAATGCCTACCAAAATCAAATTCCTTGTGTATGTAAGCATACTTGGCCAATAAATTAGATAGGAAATCTGTTTAGAAATATAGAAAATATTGGATAGGATGGACCAAACCAATGCCGTTTTACTACATGAAACACATCACATTCATCATTAATTTGAATATTTTTAACAAATTGTATATCTAAATACAAGACACATTTTCTATCTGCTCTTAAGGCCAAAATTTGGATAGTCATGATGGAAACATTAACGGGTCATGTGACGACGGCTGGGAAGATTTGTTTTCTTCACAGAAGCGTATAAAAATGAAGTGCCATACACTCACAATAAACTTGCCTCAAACTTCAACAAAGAAGACCTCTCTGTACACAGTTTTCAGATGAGAGGAAACAGAACAGAAATAAAGGGCCTTACACAGTTTATTTCTTCCAGCGACGAGTGCTCTACAGTGAGTTCAGTATAGTTCTGCTGTAAACTGGCCTCAACGTCTCAACAGAGTACACAGCTGCCATACAATGTGTGTTTTAAAGGGAACTGTGCAGGTTTTTTAGCTAGGCAGTGACGGAGTTTGTCTACATGCACGTTTCTGTTTGTCCATCTTTGCTTTCTGATGTTTTTGGTGCGAGCGAGCAGAGTGTAAACAGGACCAAAGTGACTTCCTGATTGGAGACAACGTTCCACCCTGAGACCAGATAAACAGGAAGTGATAGAGCCAGATACCAGCCAGCTGAGAGGCCGACCAGCCACAGAGTCACTGCTGAGGAATCATCCATCTGTCTCTGTCTGTGTGTGTGTCTGTGTGTGTGTGTGTGTGTCTCTGTGCTTGTGTCTGTGTGTGTGTCTGTGTCTGTGTCTGTGTGTGTGTCTGTGTGTGTGTCTGTCTCTGTGTGTGTGTGTGTGTGTGTGTGTGTGTGTGTGTGTCTGACTCAGTACAATGCTGTTCCCATTGAATACTAAAACAGCAGCAGCTCCAGTGAACTTTATCAGTGGGTCACTGGATTATTTTGTGCATCAAAGACTTCATTTCCTGTATTCGGATACACTTTTATGCACCAAATTTACGCTGTAAATCCCTTTATTTAGCCTATGTGAAGAAGAAAAGCACAGATGACAATTCAAAAGTATATCAAAAATCAAAAACAGTATGTTGTTGCGTGTCATTGGGCATTTTTAAGTGGGTATATGGAAATCCTGGAGCTTTCTTAGTGGGTGTTGTAGAAATATATTGGGTTTAGAATAAGAATGTCCTGTAGCCTGGGATGGCCTCGCTGTCTCCTCCTGCCTGGCATGTGTAAGATAAGACGGGTTCAAATTTAGTGGAGCAAAAGTGCTCCTGATAAATTTGATAAACAACTGCGTATCGCTGCGTATCACGAAGACTACACCGCTGGACGTCCACACGATAACGTTCTGCAAACAGCGAGGGTGAGCACGCTCCAGCTGACGATAACACATTGTTGTTGCAACGTACGATTACAGGAATGTCTGCAGTGATATCCTACATATTTTCGTGGATTCAGGTACATTTTATGAACCCCAAAAAAGTCTAGTGTCAGTCCCTGGGGCAGCCAGTGGTCCACAGAGCTCCACAGAGCTCCAGAGAGCTCCAGAGAGCTGCAGAGAGCTCCACAGAGCTCCAGAGAGCTCCAGAGAGCTGCAGAGAGCTGCAGAGAGCTCCAGAGAGCTCCACAGAGCTCCAGAGAGCTCCAGAGAGCTCCAGAGAGCTGCAGAGAGCGGCAGAGAGCTCCACAGAGCTCCAGAGAGCTCCAGAGAGCTCCAGAGAGCTGCAGAGAGCGGCAGAGAGCTCCACAGAGCTCCAGAGAGCTGCAGAGAGCTGCAGAGAGCAGAGATATACTATCTAGATATTTTGTTCTAGTTGTTTTATTGCTATTTTCTTTTGCATTTATTAGAGTTTACGATGTTTATTTTCTCTTCCTGAATGTGTCATGAAATATTGCCCGATTAAATATTTCATTTTGTCTCCTTTCATGTTGTTGTGGACCCCAGGAAGACTAGCTGGGGGGTCTGGGCAACAGCTAACGGGGATCCTAAACTTTCTTCAAACTCAAACCCAGCCAGCTGAGGGAAAACCAGATCGCCCGGAGAAGCGTGTTGAAGTACGTGAGGGGGGTGGGGGGGGAGACATGCATCCTGAACTTTCAACAGTGCCGATCCTAATCTGATCGTCTGATTGGTCCCCGCCTCCGCTGACTCTCCCTCTCTAATGACTGTGCATGTAGGAATATAAACTCTGACCAAAAAAGGCTTCTCTCCTGCCGTCTGCATCACACACAAGCACACCCACAATCACACACATACACATACATACACACATACTCATACTGTACACACGCACTGACTTGCAGCAGATCGATGATATACACACAGGAGAAAGATAATGTAAACACATCACAGAAAGGATTGAAACCGTGACGTGACCTTATCCCGTTAAAGCCTAACAAATGCTCCCCTCTAACACGACCCACTGGAGCGTTTCCCATCATCAGATCTACACCAGGGAATGAGAATGAAGCTAGTCACTCTGTCAATCGCTCTACCCACACACACACACACACACACACACACACACCGTCCCTGCTATTCTCTTAAAGAGTTTGACGCACACACCAGCGCACAAGTATAAACTTCAGGCCACTTTGCGTAGGCCACGGAGAAAGCTCTACGTGGAGCCGCTTTAGTCAGTCCCTCCAGAAAAATGTGATTATGCAATCGTATATTTCAACGTATAATCAGCCAAAGTCCGCATTTTTTCAAATACACCGCACAAAAAGTCCCATGATACAGTACAGGCCAAAAGTTTGGAGACACCTTCTCATTCAATGCGTTTCCTTTTTATTTTCATGACTATTTACATTGTAGATTCTCACTGAAGGCATCAAAACTATGAATGAACACATATGGAATTATGTACTTAACAAAAAAGTGTGAAATAACTGAAAACATGTCTTATATTTTAGATTCTTCAAAGTAGCCACCCTTTGCTTTTTTTATTAATAAGGGAAATAATTCCACTAATGAACCCTGACAAAGCACACCTGTGAAGGTAAAACCATTTCAGGTGACTACCTCATGAAGCTCATTGAGAGAACACCAAGGGTTTGCAGAGTTATCAAAAAAAAGCAAAGGGTGGCTACTTTGAAGAATCTAAAATATAAGACATGTTTTCAGTTATTTCACACTTTCTTGTTAAGTACATAATTCCATATGTGTTCATTCATAGTTTTGATGCCTTCAGTGAGAATCTACAATGTAAATAGTCATGAAAAATAAAAAGGAAACACATTGAATGAGAAGGTGTGTCCAAACTTTTGGCCTGTACTGTGTATCTTAGCAGAAAGTTGAAAAATGTTGCGTTTACTTCACACAAGAGCAGCCATAAATTTTCCCCTGTTGCCATGGGAACGTTATGAAGTGACGTAATTACGCGACGTGAACATCATCGAAAAAGCAGGCTGTTGGAGGGGTGGGAAATCACATATTTTTCTCTTTTTCATCAAAAAAGTTCCTTCACTTTTTTGAAAGCTCCCGCAATTTCATTGCGTAAAAATTGCATAAACATCCCACATATTCCATCGCATTTTTTTTAAGAAATCGTGCCGCATAATCAAGGATTCCCACAACAATCACAAAAAAACATCTTTCTGGAAGGACTGTTTAGTGTGCATGCGGTGTGTGTTTGAGGTGAATGTGCGGTATGCGCTGCCTGCAGCTGGACGGTCACACCTGTTGACCTTTGACCTGAGCAGCGCTGCCCCCCTCTGACCGGCAGCAGCCCAAGGCTACGCGCCGCGCTGCAATTATAAATCAGATAAATGAGGAAAAAGACGAGACGTGTTTCTGAATGCAGAAACATGTTGAGAAAGCAAGTTATTCTCAACGTTTCCCGTGCAGCGTGTGCGTTTACATCTGGAACTTTGACCCTCTCGCCGTGGTGTGTATTTTTTATGATATTTATTTACTTATCGGGCAGAACTTTTCATTGTGCCCCAAGTAAAGGATCTAAATGCTTATTTGTTAATTTTGATTTCTGGTCTGCTGTTTCTGGTTTCTTTACATATTCGAAATAAAAACACAATCAATCAATCAATCAATCAAAAATAAACTGCATGTCCACTGAATCGATAACACGCGGATTATTCTGGTGACATAAAGTAAACTGAATGACTTAACTCAATTTAGGAGTGTTTACTGTTTAGGAGAAAAGTCCAACACATTAAATAGGAAACAGAGGAGCTGCAGATGAAGAGAGTGTGTGTGTGTGTGTGTGTGTGTGTGTGTGTGTGTGTGGGGGGAGTCAGTCCCTGAAGTCTGCAGCAGATCTTTCAGTTCCTTCAAACAGAGCTGCCTGAAGTATGGAAGTTCATTAATGACAAACATGTTGAGGATAAAACACGACCTAGCTGTAATCTAATCTCTGAACTTTGCTCTGCTTTATATCTCCTGTTGTCTTTGGGTCAAATCTGACCCGTTTACAAAAACTTTCTATATCAGAATGACAAAAAGAACAAAAGAACGAAAAAAATAGTGAGAAATGTTGGAAAAATCTACAAAAACGCAGGAAAAAAATCAACAGAAACATTTATTTTCTTTAAACGCTGAAAAAAACTGACCAAAATAATCGGAAAAAGTGACAATAAACCCATAGAAAATATCGTGAAAACTTTTTTTAAAAAAATTGGAAAAAATGTGTTACTTCCGTCATGGCTTCCTTCCTTCCTGCCTGCCTTTCTTTCTTTCTTTCTTCCTGCCTTCCTTCCTTTGTTCGTTCGTTCGTTCCTTCCTTCCTTCGTTCCTTCCTTCCTTCCTTCCTTCCTTCCTTCCTTCCTTCCTTCCCTCCCTCCCCTCCTTCCTTCCTGCCTTCCTTCTTTCCTTCCTGCCTTCCTTTCTTTCTGCCTTCCTTCCTGCCTTTCTTTCTTTCTGCCTTCCTTTCTTTCTTTCTTCCTTCCTTCCTTCCTTCCTTCCTTCCTTCCTTCCTTCCTTCCTTCCTTCCTGCCTTCCTGCCTTCCTTCCTTCCTGGCTTAATTCCTTCCTTCCTTCCTTCACCTTTTTTAAAAGAAAGTTTGTTGCAAGGTTTTTGTCACTTATTTTGAAGTTTGTAACTTTTGTTTGAATCTTGTGTCACTTTCTGTCGACCTGTTCTTGCGTCTTTTCAAAGTTGTTTTTTTGAAAGTACTTTTTGAGAGTTTCTGTCGTGAGTTAACCAGTTTAAGAACCACTACAGCAAACAGAGACCAGGTTTATGGCTCTCAGGCAAGATTAAAGCACCGAAAGAAGAGAAGAAGTATCCTGTGAATGCCCGCCATGCCGTGGCGCTTTGATTAAACACGCGAGATCGTTAGGGCTCATTTACGGTGGCGAGTGTGTGTGTGTGTGTGTGTGTGTGTGTGTGTGTGTGTGTGTGTGTGTGTGTGTGTGTGTGTGTGTGTGTGTGTGTGTGTGTTGGGATGCAGAGAGAGCCTGAGAGGGAGAGAGAGAAACCAAACAACTGGCACACGGCCTCACAGCTGGGTTTTAATGGGCCGCAGGTCGGAGTCATGGGCGCCCGCTCCACCAGGTGAGCTGCCCGGGCGCCCACAGCTGTGAGTGTTTGTGATGTCATGTAGATGTCATGATGTCATACCTGGCACAGGTTCAGCGTCCGGCTCGAAGGCACTTCAGCTGGAGGACAGGGAGTCTGGAGATGCTGAGGAGGGAGACGAGACAGAAAGACGTTACTAATACACAGAGAGCTCAACAAACACTAGTCTACATCCACAACGTTCCACTTCAGGGATCGCTCCGGTGCCACCGGAAATTTCAGCCGGATGTCCCGTTCCCTTCCTCTGTCTCTGTGTTGGGGTTCTAACCTCCGGCTGATTTGTGAGGACTATGGTTAACTGCTCCTCAGATCTCTGCAGGGTAAATCCAGACAGCTAGCTAGACTATCTGTCCAATCGGAGTTTTCTGTTGCACGACTAAAACTACTTTTAAACGTACACATGTTCCACCAAAACAAGTTCCTTCCTGAGACTATTTAGCAGAGGCACCGTGGCTCCGTCCGGCGCTTAGCCCCGCCCCAAGATGATTGTGATTGGTTTAAAGAAATTCCAATAAACCAGAGCACGTTTTTCTACCATCCAGGAATTGCTGTGTGGACTAGTCAGACCCTCCTCCGCAGCGCCGTGGAGGAAGGTCAGGCAAAGCGAGACTAAACAAACACTGATACTAATAGGATGATGCAGCAGCAGCAGCAGCTGAGCGAGTGACTGAGCGCGGTGTGTGTGTGTGTGTGTGTGTGTGTGTGTGTGTGTGTGTGTGTGTGAATTTAAACAGTTTGAACTAAATAACTGTGGGAGACGGAGCAGCTACGGTGACTCACCACAGCTGAGTGGGCTTTTCCTTTATCCTTTAAATGCATCTTTCTGAGCGGTCTGTGTATAAACCGGACGCAGCTAACGTATGGACGTAGATTTACCTTCTAAATAATGTAATTAGTAATCAGCTAGTAGAGACAAATATTTAGCGACAGCCTGGGACAACACCGCCATCACTCTCCTGAACTGTGGATACGTGGGGTCACCCCCACTCTGGCCACTCACCCACTTCTCTACACATTACATACTTTATCATTCCAATATGCATCTTGCACTCTACTTTGCACTTTACATCCCACTCCACGTGTACTTGTCTTGATATTATGTCTTATTTGTATATTATGTTGATATGTGCCTATATGCATATTGTTGTCTCTGTTGTACAGTATGTGTCTATATTACTATTTGTCTACTGAATGTTTACTGCTACATGTCTATTTGTTGAATGTAAAAAGAGTTAATGCCTACCAAAATCAAATTCCTTGTGTATGTAAGCATACTTGGCCAATAAATTAGATAGGAAATCTGTTTAGAAATATAGAAAATATTGGATAGGATGGACCAAACCAATGCCGTTTTACTACATGAAACACATCACATTCGCACAAAAAGTCCCATGATACAGTACAGGCCAAAAGTTTGGAGACACCTTCTCATTCAATGCGTTTCCTTTTTATTTTCATGACTATTTACATTGTAGATTCTCACTGAAGGCATCAAAACTATGAATGAACACATATGGAATTATGTACTTAACAAAAAAGTGTGAAATAACTGAAAACATGTCTTATATTTTAGATTCTTCAAAGTAGCCACCCTTTGCTTTTTTTATTAATAAGGGAAATAATTCCACTAATGAACCCTGACAAAGCACACCTGTGAAGGTAAAACCATTTCAGGTGACTACCTCATGAAGCTCATTGAGAGAACACCAAGGGTTTGCAGAGTTATCAAAAAAAGCAAAGGGTGGCTACTTTGAAGAATCTAAAATATAAGACATGTTTTCAGTTATTTCACACTTTCTTGTTAAGTACATAATTCCATATGTGTTCATTCATAGTTTTGATGCCTTCAGTGAGAATCTACAATGTAAATAGTCATGAAAATAAAAAGGAAACACATTGAATGAGAAGGTGTGTCCAAACTTTTGGCCTGTACTGTGTATCTTAGCAGAAAGTTGAAAAATGTTGCGTTTACTTCACACAAGAGCAGCCATAAATTTTCCCCTGTTGCCATGGGAACGTTATGAAGTGACGTAATTACGCGACGTGAACATCATCGAAAAAGCAGGCTGTTGGAGGGGTGGGAAATCACATATTTTTCTCTTTTTCATCAAAAAAGTTCCTTCACTTTTTTGAAAGCTCCCGCAATTTCATTGCATAAAATTGCATAAACATCCCACATATTCCATCGCATTTTTTTAAGAAATCGTGCCGCATAATCAAGGATTCCCACAACAATCACAAAAAAACATCTTTCTGGAAGGACTGTTTAGTGTGCATGCGGTGTGTGTTTGAGGTGAATGTGCGGTATGCGCTGCCTGCAGCTGGACGGTCACACCTGTTGACCTTTGACCTGAGCAGCGCTGCCCCCTCTGACCGGCAGCAGCCCAAGGCTACGCGCCGCGCTGCAATTATAAATCAGATAAATGAGGAAAAGACGAGACGTGTTTCTGAATGCAGAAACATGTTGAGAAAGCAAGTTATTCTCAACGTTTCCCGTGCAGCGTGTGCGTTTACATCTGGAACTTTGACCCTCTCGCCGTGGTGTGTATTTTTATGATATTTATTTACTTATCGGGCAGAACTTTTCATTGTGCCCCAAGTAAAGGATCTAAATGCTTATTTGTTAATTTTGATTTCTGGTCTGCTGTTTCTGGTTTCTTTACATATTCGAAATAAAACACAATCAATCAATCAATCAATCAAAAATAAACTGCATGTCCACTGAATCGATAACACGCGGATTATTCTGGTGACATAAAGTAAACTGAATGACTTAACTCAATTTAGGAGTGTTTACTGTTTAGGAGAAAAGTCCAACACATTAAATAGGAAACAGATGAGCTGCAGATGAAGAGAGTGTGTGTGTGTGTGTGTGTGTGTGTGTGTGTGTGGGGGGGAGTCAGTCCCTGAAGTCTGCAGCAGATCTTTCAGTTCCTTCAAACAGAGCTGCCTGAAGTATGGAAGTTCATTAATGACAAACATGTTGAGGATAAAACACGACCAAGCTGTAATCTAATCTCTGAACTTTGCTCTGCTTTATATCTCCTGTTGTCTTTGGGTCAAATCTGACCCGTTTACAAAAAACTTTCTATATCAGAATGACAAAAAGAACAAAAGAACGAAAAAAAATAGTGAGAAATGTTGGAAAAATCTACAAAAACGCAGGAAAAAAATCAACAGAAACATTTATTTTCTTTAAACGCTGAAAAAAACTGACCAAAATAATCGGAAAAAGTGACAATAAACCCATAGAAAATATCGTGAAAACTTTTTTTAAAAAAATTGGAAAAAATGTGTTAAAAAATTGACAAAAACATAATGATAAAAAAAAAACATCAAACAAGTGACAACATTTTTTGAATAAAATCGACAAAAACGTTGAGAAAAGTGTAGAAAAAGAACAACAAAATGTTGAAATTTTGACCCAGAAAAACACAAACCCTCTGAGGACAAAGGAGGCAGCGTCCAAACTATGTTTTATCAACACCTTAGTCTAAATAGACGACGATGTTGCACCAGATGTCCCTGTTTTTGGCCGGATGTCCCGTCCCCTTCCTCTGTCTCTGTGTTGGGGTTCTAACCTCCGGCTGATTGGTGAGGACTATGGTTAACTGCTCCTCAGATCTCTGCAGGGTAAATCCAGACAGCTAGCTAGACTATCTGTCCAATCTGAGTTTTCTGTTGCACGACTAAAACTACTTTTGAACGTACACATGTTCCACCAAAACAAGTTCCTTCCAGAGGCTATTTAGCAGAAGCACGCTGCCCAAGATGATTGTGATTGGTTGAAAGAAATGCCAATAAACCAGAGCACGTTGTTCTCCCATCCCAGAATGCTGTGTGGACTAGTCAGACCTTCCTCCGCAGCGCTGTGGAACACAAGTGAATTTAAGACTTTTTTTTGAAAATCTTTTTCACTTTAATTCCACAGGACAGATGAAGAAATGAAAGGGGGGAGAGAGGGGGAATGACATGCAGCAACTTTTTAAGACACCAAAGTAACCCTGTGAAAGGTGCCAACAAATCAAATGTATTATTATTATTATTATTATTATTATTATTATTATTATTATTATTATTATTATTATTATTGTTATATCTAAATAAAGCTGCCTTGAATCTGTTCATATTTGTTGTTAATGATCCTCCAACATTCTGGTTGTGATATTCTATATAATGTTTCTCAGCAGCATTTATCACGCAACACAGAAACAGAAACATCTTTACAGTGAAGGATATGAAAACATGTGTGATGGATGGTTGGAGTCATCATCTGGGGCCTATACCATGAAGCTGGTTTAGGTGGCTAGCCAGCTATGTTTCAGTTTAGTTTCCACCAACCCTGGGTTTTAGGTACTATGAAAGTAGCTCGGCTTTAATCGGTGTTCGTTGCCATGATATCTTACGCTGCACGGCTAACCTGCTCCGGGGCAGGTTATGTTCTGGATTTGAGATCTCAGTCTGAAGTTTGACCAATCAGCGGTGAGCAAAGAAACATATAGGTGACGTAATTAATTCCCAGCTGCTGTTCTCTGTTGCAATCATTGCAATGGCTTCACCTTTGCTGCAAAGAAGTGTTTGTGATAAAATATTCACAACAATAATAAAAGGTTGTGATAAATACTCACCACTTTGAATTATATTTTTATATTTTGTCTTGATCTGCTGCCAAGAACGTTTGGAGTTGGGGTTGCATCTAAAAAATCTATTAATATTAATCTTTCTTAGGATGTCAAAGCCAATACATTCACATTTTACAAACATACATATATATATATATATATATATATATATATATATACATTTTCATTTTATTTAATACATTTTTAATATGATTAGCCTATATTCATAATTTCACATTAATGGCCTATAGAATGTATTTCTTTAAAGGGATACTTCACCGATTTAGCATTCAGCTTTGTATCAGTAGAAACCCGATAGTATTTCTGAATGACCGTGCTTCCCTCCCTCATGTCCCCCTGAGAGGGGAGATCTCTGCATTGGGGGTCTGGAAAAAATCTTCCGATGACGTAAAATGACGATTTTTGCGTCATCGGAAGATTTTCGGGCCAGAGGCAAGAGACTACAGCCGGTAGTAGGATCTACTTCCTCATGTTTTCAACACGCCCACAGGGGGTTGGACTGCCGAGTCTGGCCGAGGTATTTCGAACGAAAACGACTGTCAGCCATCTTGAATCTTCGCTAAACAGGCTCTCGGTTTTCAGCAGCAATTATTTACAACAATTATCTGCATTCAAACTACCAGATGTGTGTACCACCGGGATACATCGGTAATGATCGGAGAATATGCAGGAAACGTTATTACAGAAGGAATACTCGGCACACTGCGTGAGCTTCGCCTGCACGGAGACCAGCGGTGTCGCTCGATGCCGCTACCCGGCTAGGGGACATCCTCGTCGGCTAGGTGGAAAGCTAACGCTAGCCGTCCACCTGTCCCATCCATCCTGCTTGCAAGTGTCTGCTCATTAAACAACAAGCTGGAATCCTCCTTCAACGAAACTCCCAAGACTGCTCAGTTCAGAGACTGCTGTGGAAACATGCCTGAACAACAGTGTACCGGCCCCGGGACTATTCAGCTACCAGGCTGCTCTCGCCGGCCCGTGGAGGTGGGCTGTGTTAAACGGACTGGTGTAGAAATGAAATCCAACTAGCCACTGCTAACTGCTGGTGGAGCTTGTGACTGTTAAATGCCGACCATTCGACATTCCGCACTAATTCACGGCTGTGTTTATACTCGGTGTTTAGCTACACCAATGCTAGTATGCGTTAGCTGAACTTTACGGATCCTGCTTGCAAGTGTCCGCTCATTTAGATCACAAACTGGACTATATCCAACTTCAACGAAACTCCCAACGTCTGTTCAGAGACTGCTGTGTTTGTGTTGTTGTGGAAAGATGGCTGAATAGTGTACCGGACTGTCCAGCTACCAGGCCTGCTAGCCCTCCGAGCTAGAGATGCTCTGTCGCCGGGTAAGGTGGGCTATTTTAACGCGGAGTGCTGCAGCAATGTGGTGATTTGTATCTTAACTGCTAACTGCTGTTGGAGTTTGTGACTGTTAAATGCCGACCATTCTACATTGCACGCTAATTCACAGCTGTGTTTATGCTCGGTGTTTACAGCCCACCAAGCGCTAATGCTAGTATGCTTTAGCTGAACTTTACGGAGCCTATAAAGTGTGTGTACTAAATGTAGCCTGTTTCGTATTTCGTTTCTATATAATGTCATTTTTATATATGTTAAATGTGAAACATCACTTGAGTCACGATGAAACGTTGTTTCGTGTATATGGTTGAAATGATAATAAAACACGCTTGAGTTGAATTGAATGCCTCTGTCTGTCTGTCTGTCAAGCGGTAGGCGTGGCTTGGGAGTGGACTCAAAGCAGTGAAGCAGGTGCATTCTGGGATTTGGTGTTTTTCATCCATATAACACAAAAACACATTTTCTGGCTTTTCTCGGCCTAGAAGGCACCAATTTAAATTTTTTTTCACATTTCTACTACATAAGTGACACAATTTAAAGATATATTCAGCTTTCCAGCGGTGAAATATTCCTTTAACTTACGCATTAACGCAATCAGCAATCTTCCTCCAAGATTGTTCTCTTGCTTTGGCAGCAGAGACGGTATTACTGCGTGCTTGAAAAACATTTTTATATTCTAAAATAATTTCTTGCTCCTTCGCGGAAAAATATATTGCTCTCGCTCTATCCATATTGAACGTGATTGGTTGTTCGGTGCCAACGTCACTCTTTTATGTGCACGCGCGCGGGGAGTAATCAGAGTTTAAGGATCAAAGCCTGAGTTAACAGAGAAAGTTGATAAGCTGCGTCATGGTACCAATAAAGCCTGATTGCATCGGTTTGGTTTTGTCAACTCTAAACCAATCCTGCAACCCTGAGTTTGTTCAACTACCATCATGGTACAGGCCCGTGGTTTACATTGAGAGGCTGGGATTTAAAGCCTCCCACTGGGGGGCACTTATACATTCACACAACAGCCTTCTGACTCGTGAAAATAGCAATCTTTACTGCCTTTCTCCCTGCAGTAAGGTCATGTATCTGCAACAGTGGAATGTAACTAAGTACATGTACTCCAGTACTGTACTTCAGTACCAAATGTTGAGGTACTTGTACTTTACTTGAGTCTTTTTCTTTTCATGCCACTTTCTACTTCTACTGTTACAGCTTTAGTTACTAGTTACTTTAGTTACTAGTTACTTTAGTTACTCTGCTACATTCATCTGTTCCAGCTTTAGTTACTAGTTACTTTAGTTACCCCGCTACATTCATCTGTTACAGCTTTAGTTACTAGTTACTTTAGTTACTCCACTACATTCATCTGTTACAGCTTTAGTTACTAGTTACTTTAGTTACTCCACTACATTCATCTGTTCCAGCTTTAGTTACTAGTTACTTTAGTTACTAGTTACTTTAGTTACTCCGCTACATTCATCTGTTCCAGCTTTAGTTACTAGTTACTTTAGTTACTCCGCTACATTCATCTGTTCCAGCTTTAGTTACTAGTTACTTTAGTTACTCCGCTACATTCATCTGTTCCAGCTTTAGTTACTAGTTACTTTAGTTACTCCGCTACATTCATCTGTTCCAGCTTTAGTTACTAGTTACTTTAGTTACTCCGCTACATTCATCTGTTACAGCTTTAGTTACTAGTTACTTTAGTTACTCCGCTACATTCATCTGTTACAGCTTTAGTTACTAGTTACTTTAGTTACTCCGCTACATTCATCTGTTACAGCTTTAGTTACTAGTTACTTTAGTTACTCCGCTACATTCATCTGTTCCAGCTTTAGTTACTAGTTACTTTAGTTACTCCGCTACATTCATCTGTTACAGCTTTAGTTACTAGTTACTTTAGTTACTCCGCTACATTCATCTGTTACAGCTTTAGTTACTAGTTACTTTAGTTACTCCGCTACATTCATCTGTTACAGCTTTAGTTACTAGTTACTTTAGTTACTCCGCTACATTCATCTGTTCCAGCTTTAGTTACTAGTTACTTTAGTTACTCCGCTACATTCATCTGTTCCAGCTTTAGTTACTAGTTACTTTAGTTACTCCGCTACATTCATCTGTTTACAGCTTTAGTTACTAGTTACTTTAGTTACTCCGCTACATTCATCTGTTACAGCTTTAGTTACTAGTTACTTTAGTTACTCCGCTACATTCATCTGTTCCAGCTTTAGTTACTAGTTACTTTAGTTACTCCGCTACATTCATCTGTTCCAGCTTTAGTTACTAGTTACTTTAGTTACTCCACTACATTCATCTGTTCCAGCTTTAGTTACTAGTTACTTTAGTTACTCCACTACATTCATCTGTTCCAGCTTTAGTTACTAGTTACTTTAGTTACTCCACTACATTCATCTGTTCCAGCTTTAGTTACTAGTTACTTTAGTTACTCCGCTACATTCATCTGTTACAGCTTTAGTTACTAGTTACTTTAGTTACTCCACTACATTCATCTGTTCCAGCTTTAGTTACTAGTTACTTTAGTTACTCCGCTACATTCATCTGTTCCAGCTTTAGTTACTAGTTACTTTAGTTACTCCACTACATTCATCTGTTCCAGCTTTAGTTACTAGTTACTTTAGTTACTCCGCTACATTCATCTGTTCCAGCTTTAGTTACTAGTTACTTTAGTTACTCCGCTACATTCATCTGTTACAGCTTTAGTTACTAGTTACTTTAGTTACTAGTTACTTTACACATTAAGATTCCTGCACACATTAACACATGTAGTTTATAAAATCTGATGTTTGATTCTAAAGTAAACTAGCCGACAATATAACGGACTACAAGTCAGCTGAGATGGTGAGACCATTAAACACACAGCTGGTTGGAGAGACAGGAAGGAAAAAAAGGACAGAAAGAAGACAGAAAGGAGAGAAAGACATAAAAGACACATGGAAGGACAGATAGAAGACAGAATGGAAAGAGACAGAAAGGAGAGAAAGACATAAAAGACCCATAGAAGAACAGACAGAAGACATTTAACAAGCTGACAGCAGAGAAGTTTACCTGTTTTTACATAAAAAAATGACTCAAACCGATTAATTGATCATCAAAATAGTTGGAGATTAATCTAATAGTTGACAACTAATCGATTAGTCTTTGAACTAAAAAAAGACACATGAAGGTTATTGAATTATTAACCCTTGTGTTGTCCTCCCAGGTCAAAAAGATTACTTTTTTTAATCCTTTTTTGGACATTTGACATTTTCATCGCTTTTTCCGACGATTTTTGTTAAGTTTTCACTGACACCAACTTACTACCACTAGTTGTACACTACTTTATGGAATTAATGGTCAATAAACCTCATTTATATAGAATTATACCTAATATTTGAGTTAAAAAAGCAGAAATTATGAATTATTTTGACTACTAGTTAAGCTCAGAGGAGCGTGTGTATGTTGAGTGGATGACTTCAGTCAGGATGCTGATTTGAAACCATTTCAATTTTCACCCGAAATTCCATGAAAGTGATCAATTGTATTTGCAAAGAGCGTTGTATGGAAAGAAGGACAGAAAGAAGACAGAAAGGAGAGAAATACATAAAAGACACATGGAAGGACAGATAGAAGACTGAAAGGAAAGAGACAGAAAGGAGAGAAAGACATAAAAGACCCATAGAAGGACAGACAGAAGACAGAAAGGAGAGAAAGAAGACAGAAAGAAGACAGAAAGGAGAGAAAGACATAAAAGACCCATAGAAGGACAGACAGAAAGAAGACAGAAAGGAGACAGAAAGGAGACAGAAAGGAGAGAAAGACATAAAAGACCCATAGAAGGACAGACAGAAGACAGAAAGAAGAGAGAAAGGAGACAGAAAGGAGAGAAAGACAGAAAGAAGGACTGATAGAAAACAGAAAGGAAAGAAAGAGAAAGAGAAAGAAAGTAAGAAGCCAGAAAGAAGACAGATAGAAAGAAAGAGAAAAAAGGAGGACACCACAGCCGAGCCGAGCCAAGCTGGTACTAGCAGTGCGCGCCCTCTGCTCCTTTGAGGGATGGGTTCAAAGACAGAGAAGGGATTTGGTTATGTGATGTGACATTAAAAGTACCTTTACATTTGGGTTACATATTTCTGATATAGACAGTTTTAAAAGGGGTCAAAGTTGACCCTAAGACAAATAAAAAGGTGATAAAGAAGCAAAAGCTCATCCCCAAAGGCAACTCAGCAGAGTTTACAACAAAGGGCACTCTGGAAGCAGATGTGGAAGGGGAGTCAGGTAACAAACACTTGATGCATTTCAGAATGAGCTGTGTTAATGCTTTTCTTCATTCATTCATTCACACACACACACACACACACACACACACACACACACACACGCACATGCACACGCACACGCACACACAACCAGGAGTAAGGAGTAGGAGTCACTTACAGGTCTGCTGCTCTGCGTCCGTCCTGTCCTCTGCTCGCTCTACGCCTGAGTCCTGCAGCCATGTAGGGAGGCGCAGGCTGCTTCCTGCAGGAAACTCCGCCCAGCTGTCCCCTCCTCCCACACTACAGGTCGGACTCTGCACAGGGAGCAAGTTAACACTTCACTCAAAGGTATCTACATTAGAGTCACATGACACATTACACTGTCACACACTTATTTATAGTATCAAATCATAACAAGAGTTATCTCAGGCCACTTTACAGATAGAGTAGGTCTAGACCACACTCTATAATTTACAAAGACCCAACAATTCCAGTAATTCCCCCAAGAGCATTCAGTGCGACGGTGGCGAGAAAAAACTCCCTTTTAGGGAGAAACCTGGGACAGACCCAGACTCTTGGTAGGAGGTGTCTGACGGTGCCGGTTGGGGGTGTGATGAACAGTGGCGTAATAGTCATAATAAAGATGGATCAGTGACTAGAAATAGTAGTTACAGTAGTTCATGGTGTAGCAGGGCACTGCAGGGCGTAGCAGGAAGTAGCATGATGTAGCAGGGTGTAGCAGGATGTAGCAGGACGTAGCATGGTGTAGCAGGACGTAGCAGGACATAGCAGAACGTAGCAGGGTGTAGCAGGACGTAGCAGGACGTAGCAGGGTGCAGCAGGATGTAGCAGGACATAGCAGGGTGTAGCAGGATGTAGCAGGACGTAGCAGGACGTAGCAGGGTGCAGCAGGACGTAGCAGGACATAGCAGGACGTAGCAGGGTGCAGCAGGACGTAAGCAGGACGTAGCAGGACGTAGCAGGACATAGCAGGACGTAGCAGAGCGTAGCAGGGTGTAGCAGGACGTAGCAGGACGTAGCAGGGTGCAGCAGGGTGCAGCAGGACGTAGCAGGACGTAGCAGGGTGTAGCAGGGTGTAGCAGGGTGTAGCAGGACGTAGCAGGACGTAGCAGGGTGCAGCAGGGTGTAGCAGGGTGTAGCAGGACGTAGCAGGGTGTAGCAGGGTGTAGCAGGGTGTAGCAGCACGTAGCAGGGTGGAGCAGGGTGTGGCAGGGTGTAGCAGGACGTAGCGGGGTGCAGCAGGGTGTGGCAGGGTGTAGCAGGACGTAGCGGGGTGCAGCAGGGCGTTACAGGGCATAGCAGAGCGTAGCAGGGTGTAGCTGGACCATGGTGACAGCTGCAACCATGATTTAGGGGCCTCCCTAATCCAAGGAAAACTGCTGGGTGAAAAGAAAACATCAGGACTCTGGGGAATAAGCTCCCCAGAGCTAGGTTAGTAACACACATTACTGGAACATGGAAACACACAGAGGGAAAGAGAGAGGAGCTCAGTGGGTCAAAGGAAGTCCCCCGGCACTCTAAAACTATAACAGAATAATTAAGAGCTGGTCCAGGGCAGACCTGAGCCAGCTCTACAAGGGTTGGTAGGTGAATCTGACCACTATGAAGAGAACTTGTTTATGTTTATGACACGTTCATGACAGTGTCAAGTCACTCTTATGTAGATACCTTCAAGTAAAGTGTAGTACGTAGGATTGGGCATCGACAACCGGTTCCAATAATAACGTTAGTGATAGTGACATGCTTTCTACAGTTACATTTCTAGTGATGAATCAGCGAAAACAGGTTTTATTCCTCTGATTCACGGCTTTGTCCGAGACGCTCCCTCTCTTCAGTCACTCTCTAGCTCGCTCCACCGTACGTTGAGCCTCCAGACTCCATGTAAATAAACATTTTATCATCGTAAAACACACTTCTTTCAAAGTCGACAAACAAAATTAAACAATTTAAAAATCTCCTGGTTTGGTTGAAATAAACCCTTAATTCACCCATTTACATGTGGAGATATGCTGGCTCTATACACGCTAAAAGTCCTGATTATTTACATGGAGTCTGGTGGAGATATGCTGGCTCTATACACGCTAAAAGTCCTGATTATTTACATGGAGTCTGGTGGAGATATGCTGGCTCTATACACGCTAAAAGTCCTGATTATTAACATGGAGTCTGGTGGAGATATGCTGGCTCTATACACGCTAAAAGTCCTGATTATTTACATGGAGTCTGGTGGAGATATGCTGGCTTTATACACGCTAAAAGTCCTGATTATTTACATGGAGTCTGGTGGAAATATGCTGGCTCTATACACGCTAAAAGTCCTGATTATTTACATGGAGTCTGGTGGAAATATGCTGGCTCTAGACACGCTAAAAGTGCTGATTATTTACATGGAGTCTGGTGGAGATATGCTGGCTCTATACACGCTAAAAGTCCTGATTATTTACATGGAGTCTGGTGGAGATATGCTGGCTCTATACATGCTAAAAGTCCTGATTATTTACATGGAGTCTGGTGGAGATATGCTGGCTCTATACATGCTAAAAGTCCTGATCATTTAGCAATACTTTCCTTCAAAGCTGCACTGATCAATATGTTATATTAACAATAGATCAGATGTCTCTGTGTAATGTGGCTCACACTGACACACCGACAAACTGCCCTCTTATCGACATAACGCACAAAAATAAATATTGAAATATACTCAAAAACCTATATTTATCAACAAAAAAATAAGGAATATTCAAACGTAATTTTTGGCCTGTTTTGACAGCCGTATTATTCAGTCAGTCCCGCTGCAGTGTGTTTGAAGCCTATAGGTTGGGTGTGAAACCTCAGACTTTAGGTTTCAGCTTTGTGTTCAGGAAACCTCACCAGCTGATAGGGGTTCCCTTTCCCTTTCCCCCTCGGCTTCAAAGTCACTGCTAACTGCTAACTTTGCTGAAGGTGAAGCGGGTGCCCTCTTCCTCGGAGCCCCCCCCAGCTGAACATTCAGGATTGTTGTAAGTATTTGGTTTGGACAGCGATGAGTAGCAGGAGGCTCTGAATCACTTCTCTTACAGTTCCAATCCAAATGTTCTTCCACGTATCTCGCTGAGAATGAGACGATAAATATCATCCGTTACAAAGAGGCTAGTCACCCTGAAACATGTGCAGAGGAGGTCAAACAGCAACGGCGCCCCCCTCCCACAGGTCCTGAGAGAGAGAGAGAGAGATACCAGAACTGAGAGAGAAGGGACTCAGAGCCTCCTGCTTCTGCTCGCTGTCCACACCAAATACTTACAACAATCCTGACTGGTCATACCTCCATAAATCAGTTACCGTTGGCCAAAAATACACACACACACACACACACACAAACACACACACACACAGCACAAAGCACACACATACAATCACACACATACACATACAAAGCACACACACACAGCACACACAAACAGCAAGCAGGTGTTAGTTGGCTCCCTGAGGCAGCAGATTGCAGGCTGCTTTGTGTGTGTGTGTATATATGTGTATTTGTGTGTGTGTGGGGGGGGGGGCTCTGAAGAAAAGTTAGCAGTGACTTTGAAGCCGAGGGGGAAAGGGAACCCCTATCAGCTGGTGAGGTTTCCTGAACACAAAGCTGAAACCTGAAGTCTGAGGTTTCACACCCAACCTACTGGCTTCGAACACACTGCAGCGGGATTGGTTTCGCCAAAAATTACGTTTGAATATTCCTTATTTTTTTGTTGATGAATATAGGTTTTGAGTATATTTCAATATCTATTTTTGTGCGTTATGTCCATAAGAGGGCAGTTTGTCGGTGTGTCAGTGTGAGACACCTGATCCACAGCTTCTGGTTTTATTTAGTTTCTGCTGACTTTAAATGAAGTGTGTTTTTTTACGATGCTAAAAGTAGTGATTATTTACATGGAGTCTGGTGGAGTTTGGTGATGATGCAGAATTCCATTCACTACGCTAAGCTAACTAGCGGCGTCTTAGCTGCATGCACAAAAAATGCGTCGGCCCACCTATCTACAGCTAGGAGAGACCGTGATAAGCCCTATTTCAACAAACGGTGGCGTATCCCTTTAAACACACACATCACACACACACACACACACAGAGTATGAGGGTGTGCCCTGATTGGCTAGTATTCCTTACCTAGGTACTGTCAGGGCCCTCATACTCTGCTCCTGACTGGCTAGTAGTCCTTACCTAGTTACTGTCAGGGCACGCCCTCATACTCTGCTTCTGACTGGCTAGTAGTCCTTACCTAGGTACTGTCAGGGCCCTCATACTCTGCTCCTGACTGGCTAGTAGTCCTTACCTAGGTACTGTCAGGGCACGCCCTCATACTCTGCTTCTGACTGGCTAGTAGTCCTTACCTAGGTACTGTCAGGGCCCTCATACTCTGCTCCTGACTGGCTAGTAGTCCTTACCTAGGTACTGTCAGGGCACGCCCTCATACTCTGCT
Source organism: Perca schrenkii (assembly GCA_025617405.1). Lineage (NCBI taxonomy): Eukaryota > Metazoa > Chordata > Actinopteri > Perciformes > Percidae > Perca > Perca schrenkii. The sequence continues at coordinate 36,243,201 of CM046792.1, forward strand.
TCTGACTGGCTAGTAGTCCTTACCTAGGTACTGTCAGGGCACGCCCTCATACTCTGCTTCTGACTGGCTAGTAGTCCTTACCTAGGTACTGTCAGGGCACGCCCCCATACTCTGCTTCTGACTGGCTAGTAGTCCTTACCTAGCTACTGTCAGGGCCCTCATACTCTGCTTCTGACTGGCTAGTAGTCCTTACCTAGGTACTGTCAGGGCCCGCCCTCATACTCTGCTCCTGACTGGCTAGTAGTCCTTACCTAGGTACTGTCAGGGCCCGCCCTCAAACTCTGCTTCTGACTGGCTAGTAGTCCTTACCTAGCTACTGCGCATGTGCGACTCCCAACAAAGATGGAACATGAGATGTCACACTCTGTAGCTAAAACAGAGAGCTCAACACACAGGGTGAAAAGAGGAGCTGCAGCAATGTGCAGAACAACAAAAATATGGTGGTTTTTGACAAAGAAACCACGTAAACCTATTCTGGTACAACCTCTAAATACCTGAAGATGAGCAGAATATGAGCACTTTAAAACATAATCCAATATATGACACACTGGTATCTGATCGGTACTCGGTATCAGAAAGAAGAAATGGTCTGGGACCATCTCTAATATAAACTCAGCTTCTCTCTCTGCCTGCGCTGAAGTTGTCTCACTCTGCGGGCGTCCTAAAATAACAATAAGTCATGTATTACTAACCGCGGCTGCTGTCCCACTCCGGCTCGTTAACAGCTGTGAGGCTGTGAGAATTGAAGATGAACTTGTTTGACCCAAAATCCAACGGGAGTATTTAGTATAATATAGTACATTATACATGCAAAGAATGTTGTATTGGTTCCTTAGAACGTACATCCATATATCCAAGTTATTTCGGGGACATTTGGTTGTAAGAAACCCATATT
>CM046792.1:36249095-36375554 GCA_025617405.1 Perca schrenkii
AGACATGTCCCGGGAACTCCCGAGATAGTTGGAGATTCCAGACAGTCCCGAAATCCAAGCAGTTGTCCTGAATCCCGAATGCTGCCCTAATTGTCACGGAAATTTGAGCAAAGTCTCAAGAGCAGACTCTCGAGTAGTCATAGTCTGATTGAACATTAAAAACTATTCAGTCATCCATGCTGTCATCCTGCAGCCAGCATCACTTGAGTTCATGATTTTAATGATTTTTTTTTTGTATTTTCGGGTTTATAAGACATAATAATAAATAATGTTGGTGCAGTTTTGAAATTCATGTTACTACCCATTCTCATCTGGTCACCCTAGTTGGAGATCCCAACCCAACCAATGTTGAACCCAAAGTTACGCTTTTGCACGGAGTAAATAGGAGAGAAAGTAGCTGCCATGAGTTAGTTTAAGTGTTTGGTCACTCCAGAATTTATACAGGACATTTAAGAAAATGTCCTGTAGCGTTCTTCCACCGAGCTAAATCTCCATTGAAAACACAAACGGTTTAATGTTGGCTTCCTTACCAGTGAAGATACACACAAAGCAGAATATTTCCTTACATGTTTTTTGATTAATTATGACCCGTTCTATAAATCGGCATACATCCAGTACAAAAGCACTGCGGATTGAAAACGATTTGGACCGTCAGCTCTCCAGCTTCATGTCTACAATGTTACACACTGTGAGAAATACTCTGTTACAAGTAAAAGTCCTGCAGGGAAAATGTTACTTAAGTGAAAGTCTGTAAGTATCATCAGGAAAATGTAGTTTAAGTAATAAAAGCAAAGACACATCCTCCCATTTTAGAAAGTGTAAACAAGTAACTAAAGCTGTGACAGATGAATGTAGTGGAGTAGAAGTAGAAAGTGGCAGAACATGAATACTCAAGTAAAAGTACCTCAAAACTGGACTTAATACAGAGATTTAAGGAATAAATCGAGCTGAACCACTACAGACCCACAGCACTTTCTGATCAAATAATTGGGCGCCATCTTGTGGCAGAAACGCAGTAATGCACAGTTTCTTCTGCAAGCTGTAGATCACGTTGTTTTAGGGCTGTAACAGTTAGTTTTTTTTACAGCCCTTGCCACTGACAGGCTCAGATTAATATTCCAAATGTCTGACAACATTATGGAAAGGATTTCGAAGTAGGTCGACCTTTCTGTTAAAGAGAAAGATCCTTTTTTTTTAAACATAAAATTGCAATCTCTAAACCCACCAGACTCCATGTAAATGTAAGTCATTTTAGCATCGTAAAATACACTTCATTCAAAGTCGACAGAAACTAAATAAAAACTATGAAAAGCAGTTTTGGGTCGTCTTTCCACTTTTTCAACCATCACAACTCTAGTTTTCGTTGAAATAAACACATAGTTTACTGATTTACATGTGAGAACATGCTGGCTCTATACACGCTAAAAGTATTGTTTTTTTTTTTTTAAATGGAGTCCGGTGGGTTTAGCGCTAGCGACTTCAGAGCTGTTTCTGGTTAAACAGAAAGGTCTCAAAGAGGTTTTAAAGGTCTATCTCTGAAGGGATCCTTTCCATACTGTTGTCACACACTTAGAATAATAATCTGAGTCAGTGGCAAAAACAAAAGATTTTTGGTGGATGCAAATTGACGATGCACATTTGCCCCTAAGGTTACATTGCAGCCCGGTCTGTGGCTGCAGGTTACAGTGTTCCTGCTCACTACTGGACCAATTTCAAAGATCGTTGTTCCTATCAGTCACTTACACACAAAAACATAGGAAAATAAGAGTTAAAAAAACCCGAAATTACCCTTTAATAATCAACTACGGTGCAGGAGATCAACATTAACCTCTGATGGGTTTGAATGAAAGTTTGAGAGTCACTCAAAGGTTGTTTTGTGCACAGTGTTTTTAGGGACCGATAGTTGAGGACTGACTATATGTACATTAATAGACCATGCTTGAGTTTTGGTGTTATCTGAAAGATACATTTTATTCAGAATATAGTACAAAACAATAATAATTAGAGTTTTTCTGTGGCAAAAATTTGACTAAATCCAGATGAATGTGACCTGTAATTTCTCTTCCTTCAGAAAATAGCACCTGGCTGCATCAAAAATAACAACATACAGTATATCCTGAAAGAGGCAGTTCAAGTCCTTGTTGAGCATCAGTCGGGTAGAGAACAAGGTGGAAAATACTAGTAAAGGTGACACACACACACAGAGAAAAAGAATTCAAGGCAACTGGTCCCGAGAAAGAAACACCAAAGAATTTCTAATAAGGGAAGAAGTTTCACTCTCTAGACCAGGGGTCGACAACCTTAGGCACGCGTGCCACCATGGGCACGCGGGACCTTAACCAATGGCACGCTGGCAATATGTGTGCAAGAGAGTTATTGATGTGTTGAAATCATGGTTGAAATGCTGAAGCACTCTCTCATCCGCATGCCAAATTAACGTTCACAGTTGCCGACCTCATAGGTGCCGATACCGTGGGTGCTCCGGAGCTTGAGCACCCACGGAAAATACTGAGCACCCACGTGTGCCAGACTGCCAGTTCATTTTTAATTTTATATTAAACATTGCAGGTGGTGCTAAGTGTGATTGGTCATGTCGGTGGCATTGATTTATAATTTCCCACGAAGCTGATTAAACTTCTCATCCCCAATTCTATCTGTGAGAAGTGGCGCTGTCCTGAGTTGAAAGATAGCTTACTTTACGGCGTGTGTGTTCGTGTCGGCCGCTGTCCATTTCCTAAGGTTCTGAAATGCAAACATTGTTGACTACTCTTTTTTTTTTTAAACTGTGTGCGTGTGTGAGCACCCACGGAGGAAAACATAAATCGGCGCCTGTGCGCAACCTGTTATTTACTGTAGTTTGATTGACTCATATCTCTGACTGGGAACAGTACAAAGAGGATAACCAACGGCCGCTGGGGCAGATGAACTAACGCTAGTCTCGTTACTGTAAGGAGGCTACAATTGAACCTTCGTGAGTTAAAAGCCAATACTTATCAATGCACTCACCTGTGTAAACCGGCATCAACATGTAGAAAGTGATATTTCAATCTGCTCTGTCTGCTCAGACCACTCTTGTCCACCGCACTCTAGTTTTACGCAAACACAGCTCTACTCTGCAAATAGCTAATTTTTACAAAACAAGCTAAAAGAAAAGCTGTCGGTTTGTAGTCTATTTATCTTAGTTTGCAGGGAATCTTGAAATTTGGACAAATTCTTATGAAACTTAAGCTGTCTGAAGAAACCATCCTCTCCGCTGGAGCGTAAATATGGATGCATTATAAGACCAAAACAAATACATGTGGCTACTTAAAATGCACGTGAATGACGCAATCGTTATGTTCTTCTTCATTCTTGATAATGATGCTGGTTGTGTTATTATTATTTTGCCACAGCATCGTTTCATTGAAAATGATTCATACAGGACCTGCTTATCAGTCCATTCATCATTAAAGCTGGGCTTTTCCACAACGTTTCGCTTCAGGCTCTTTGACAGTGATATTTTTTGTCAGCCCATTTTCCACCAATCAGGACTGCATACTAAAACCATGTTTCCATAATAATAATATACAATAATAATAATTACAAGGTCCTGATTATTACAGATTCCCTGGATATTACATTTTGATGTGATGTCATAAAAAAAAATTCATGTTAACATGGCACACTAATAAACAAGAAATTTTGAAAAGGGCACTTCATATCAAAAAGGTTGCCGACCCCTGCTCTAGACACTTCCAGCTTCTGAACTGGTTGCAGTTCCACTCTGCTTCCATATGAGGGAGCTCACGGGCCAGTGGAGAATGAATGGAGGTCTATGGAGCTATACCCCTCAAAATCCACTTTTCTCAGGATATCATTTTTTGTCTAGTAATTTTCATGTTGCATTTGAAAGGGGAGGCTAAGAAAATTCACACTGCTGGGTGTTATTATGTAAAAGTCGCTTTTTTGTTCTAAAAAGCCTTTTAAATGCAAATTAATTACTTACAAATCCTACAATGTGATTTTCTGGATTTTTGTTTTAGATTCTGTCACTCACAGTTGAGGAGTGCCTATGATAAAAATTACAGACTGGGAAAACCTGCAAAATCGGCAGCGTATCAAATACTTGTTCTCCCCACTGTAGACTCCCATTCATTTTGCACTGGACCGTGATCACCCCCAGTGGAACTCTGGTGGAACTGCAACCAAATTCGGTACAATGGAGCTAAATAGGGAGTGAACAGGCTCTCCGTAGACAGGCTTTGGAAACGCTTTGGAACAGTTTAAACTTTCCCTGATGTGTTTCTGTTTAAACATCCCAGAGCAGACTCAGCTTGCATGTATTTTATCCCGCTTCGTGTTCAGTGCAACGCAAACGTTTTCTTCAACCGGTCCAGGCGATGTTGTCTCACACCGGCGCCTCCTCTTCTTCCTCTTCCTCCTTTTCTTCCTACTAATTGACTCTTAGTCACACAGAGGCTCTGGCACTCAGTCAGGGTGTTGAAACGGTTTCCTTTGCCGCCGCAGCCGCCGTACCAGAAGCGAGAGCATTGTCCCTGATCGCTGTCAAAGTACCAGCTTATGGTGTAGTTCTGGCAGCCGCCGGTGTCCGGGCGCAGGAGACAGGTGTCTGGATGAAGACGGGAGAGACAGATTAAGGCTGCGTCTCATTTCTCTGTCTTACCACTTCCCCTTACCCCTACCCCTTCGTTCACGTGAGAGTAAGGGCTGTCCCAATACTCATTTTGATCTAGGGGAAGGACTAGATACCCCTTGAAACCAAGCAAGGACGCAAGCGTTAAATGGACGTTAAATTGTTGATTTGCACAACAGTCCCGCATTTCTCTGCCTTGAATGGATTCCATGCATGTCTACAGTGTTAACTAAACTCCATTAGCAGCGAATTTCGTTTGATATCAGTGCATAACACTACTTGCTTTTGAGACTGATCTCAAGTCTGATCCACCGAAATCTGCGTTGCTATTCGGTCCGGTAGATACCGTTCATTAAGGCACCGGTCAGTGCCATATTAGTACCGGGTCTCGGTACCCAACCCTAGTAACAGCTGAATATTCTATCTCATGATGAAAAAGTAGAGACGATTGTAGACGAAAATGAAGAGAGATTTTATCTTAGTTTTTATTTTATGCAAAACATTTTAGTCTTGTCTTTTTTCATCAACAATAATGCATGTTAATTTAGTCTTAGTCAGCGTTTTTGGACATTGGCGCAGTCTCGTCATCGTCCCGTCTTAGTCATGGAAAAAGAGGTTGTTGACGGACATATTTAGTCTAGTCTCGTCTGACGAAATTAACACTAACACTAACACACACACACACACACAAACACACACACACACACACACACAAAACTCTGCCGCCAGATTCCTCACCCACACCAAGACCTGGCAGTACATCACCCCAACCCTCATCCACCTTCACTGGCTCCCAATCAAGTCCCGCATCACACATAAAATCCTCCTCCTCACCTACAAATCCCTCCATGCCCCTGGCCCCCCCCTACTTCTCCGACCTCCTCCATCCATACACCCCACCCCGAAACCTTTGGTCCTCAGACGCTGGCCTGCTCTCCGTTCACCACACCAGACTCTGTACCTTCGGAGACAGAGCCTTTAGTGTTGCAGCCCCATTCCTCTGGAGCCCCCTCCCTGCAGATATCCACAATGCTACATCCCTGGACATCTTTAAAAAACTCCTCAAACACCACCTGTTCCCCACAGCCTACAACCTCCTTTAGCTTAGCCTCAGTCATTCTGTAAAGTGTCCTTGGGTTTCATGAAAGGCGCTATATAAATAAAAGTTACTATTATTATTATTACTATTATTATGAAGTAAACAACGCCTCTATTTTGTCATTTTTGTTGCTATGAACGTGTTTAGGGTCCTGTGCCAACAACTACCATCGCTTTAGCTAAACAGTCCGACCGTGTGTCTGCGTGCGTGTGTGTGTGTGTGTGTGTGTGTGTGTGTGTGTGTGTGTGTGTGTGTGGACATGCTGGAGCCTGTCCAGGGTTTTGCTGGGGACCCCTTACAGGACTCCATTGCAGTAGTCCAAACAGGAGGTTATGAAAGTATGAATGAGGGTTTCTGCCACGGAGTCAGAGAGTGATGGCCGGAGGCTGGAGACTTATGGTGATATAACAGTGAGATATAACCTAAAGATGTGTCCTGGGATTCACTCAAAACTTGAATTTGTTCACATTAGTTCACATCAGAACATCAGCCAACGGTTGAAATGATCTGATGACTTTAAAAAAATCTGTCTGCTTTGTATTCTATATTGTATTAAAGCTGAAAGGATCAGAGAGCGGCGGTTTAATTCTTACCTTTAGAGACGTAGCTGGTCGGCTCCGGCTTCGTCAGGGTGTCTGCACCTGGGAGAGACGACACGGAACTATTATTACATATTCATCTTATTGTCCTTTTTTTTGTTACGTAATCGCAGATTCTTTGTACGCACACAGACACAGACGCACGCATGCACACAAAGACACATACACACACACACACACACACACACACACACACACACACACACACACACACACACACACACACACTTAAAGATGAGACAATAGATGATAACCAATCGATTAATCTTTGCAGCTCTAATGTTCTGAGAGAACTAGATTTCTGCACCTCCTCTTTGCTCTGTTTTAGGCTTTTAGAAAATCCCAGGACGGGAGACTTTGGCCAATCACAGGTGTAACCAAGGTTAAAAATCTATATTAAGAGCTAAGTTTATATTAAAAAGTCAATTCATTCAGTATGTTATTAATGTTAAAGATTAAAAACATATTTGTCTAAAAACCAATTCAAATGTGAGAGGAAATAAATAGGAAATTTATTTTGAAGGAGGTGGGTTGGGGACGTGCTGTCAGCCAATCAGGAAGAAGCTCGGACTGTTGACCTGCACGGAGCAGAGTTCACTTCCCCTTGAGCTGTTGGAAGAACAGAGAGCAAACCCCGCGTCGAACGATACCTACCTCGTCAAGACATTCCAATAAAAGTTGTTAAAACTCGGATTAAAACTCTTAAAACAATCCAGTGTGGAGCCCTGGACCTGTGAGAGTGCAGCCGGAGAGAACTGACGTGTCCCTCACGAAGAAAACGCATCGGTGAGCGATCGTTTTTACCATGCTAATCGCTAACGCTAGCGCTAGCCGCTAACACTAGCGCACCTGGAGTACTAGCTGAGATGCTAACTAGCACAATGGCAGACGCCATTCACTAACGCTAAAACCATTAGCTTGGTATGTTAAAGCTGCAGACTTAATCCAGTGCTGTGTAATATGTTCGTTTAGATAATTGTTACTCACTTAACTGTGGAATGTGTTGATTTAGCACTTTTATCTGTGTATTTTGGGCACATTAATATATAAATTATCCTTATATGTTACATTTTATTTGAGATGTGTTTAAACATGCCTTCACATGGCCAAGGGTACACACAGTGTGTCTGCTTATTAGTATCTGTTGTGTTCTAACTATTATGTGGAAGCAGTATTTTGACATTATATTGAAGAGGTTTTTCAATCATCATCTCTAAGCATATTTTGTGAATAGGTTACCGATATTGTGATATCGTATTACATTGTTCAGTTTAATGATATGATGATTTAACATGAATTACATTCTAGTTCATGATTGAAAGCTAAAAGAAAAAAGCTAAACGATTGTTCTGACCTTACTCACTGTAGGTCAGGTTTTTTTGTTGGACCCTTTGAACCTTTGATCTACCTGGATGTTGGAGCCTGGATCGAGACATTGATGGCGAGCCACAGCCCAGAGGAGAACTAGTGACACGGCGCCTGCAGAATTCAACACTTCATTACATACACACACCCCCACCACCAACTGTGCGGTAGGACAAACTCTCTCCACTTCCACAGTGGACCGAACTGAACTGAAACTGAAACAGAATTGAAGTGACTGAGAACGGGGGGGAAATTCCGAACTTTAAATCACAGCTGTGAGTTTTGTTTACATTTTTTTATTTTTCTACTTACCCGGGTAAGATTTGTGTAATTTTAAAGTGTGTAATTTTCATATGTCTTTTTGGCTTATCCTTCCCATTCATGTAATAAACAGGGAAGCGATTTTGTTTCTTAAAGAAAGCATAACTGTGTTTGCGTCATTCCTGGTGTATTGTTTGGTTAATCCTGGGCTCCGTAGTCGAACATAGAACTTCTGATCCCACTGGCCATTATTAATCATTTTATAGAGTAATCCATTTCTGTTCCCCACCTCTAAAGGGTTACACAGGTCATTTCAGAGAGAGAACATTTCTATTGGCTGTTCTACAAATGCAGATGCACATGTACGTCCCTTCTGGAGGTTTTGAAATGAATCAAATAATCAATGCATGGAATCGTGGACATGGACGATGCTGCATCGGTAATCGGCCGGCTCATAATCGATTATTTCTGTTTACAATTTAATCTAGCCCTAACAACCTTTCTGTTTACATATTATGTTATGTTTTGCACATTCAGAAAGTACCATGTGCTCAGTGCTGTATAGTTTTATGTATCCAAGTTATTTTGTATTAGAGCACTGCAGAATGTCTGGTTTTTGAAGCTTGAAAAGCTATGAATTAAATATCCTACATGGCCTAATAGAAAAATGTATTTGACGCATCGTGATATCGAATCGAAGACATTATAATCGTAAACGAATCGAATTAGGAGATCAGTGAAGATTCACACCTCTAGTCCCTTCAGATGGTGAAAGCCTGATTCAATGGCTGAAAATCCTGCAGAAAAAGGGCTGCGTTTTACAATTCTGGAACTTTTTTGCCCGTTTGAGAGTTTACAACAAGTACTTTTGAATCTGCAGATGGATGTCAATTCTTTTTCCAGATTATCTGCATGTCAGAACAAAGTGAGCGATACACAAACCTGATTAATCAATTATTAAAATAGTTGGCGATTAATTCAATGGTGGACAACTAAACTATTAAGATTTGCAGCTCTAGCTGGTTTGAGTCTGAAAACAGGATTTATTGACAATAATAAAACCACACAATATCACCAGAGTTATACTTGAACCACTAGAAGTCGCCAGAGTCTGAATTGTTTAAATCCTACACGGGACATGATTAGACACCGTGTTATATTTGCTTTATCAGGACAGTTTAATGTATCATTGTTGTTTGTGTCTGTGTGTGTGTGTGTGTGTGCATGTCTGTCTGTGTGTGTGTGTGAGCATGTGTGTGTGTCCGTACGTGTCTGTCTGTGTGTGTATGTGTGTGTGTTAGTGAGTGTGTGTGTGCATGTCTGTGTGCGTGTGTGTGGTAGTGTGTGTGTATATGTGTTAGTGTGTGTGTGTGTGTGTGTGTGTGTGTGTGTGTATATACAGTACAGGCCAAAAGTTTGGACACACCTTCTCATTCAATGTGTTTCTTTATTTTCATGACTATTTACATTGTAGATTCTCACTGAAGGCATCAAAACTATGAATGAACACATATGGAATAATGTACTTAACAAAAAAGTGTGAAATAACTGAAAACATGTCTTATATTTTAGATTCCTCAAAGTAGCCACCCTTTGCTTTTTTTGATAACTCTGCAAACCCTTGGTGTTCTCTCAATGAGCTTCATGAGGTAGTCACCTGAAATGGTTTTACCTTCACAGGTGTGCTTTGTCAGGGTTCATTAGTGGAATTATTTCCCTTATTAATAAAAAAGCAAAGGGTGACTACTTTGAAGAATCTAAAATATAAGACATGTTTTCAGTTATTTCACACTTTTTTGTTAAGTACATAATTCCATATGTGTTCATTCATAGTTTTGATGCCTTCAGTGAGAATCTACAATGTAAATAGTCATGAAAATAAAAAGGAAACTCATTGAATGAGAAGGTGTGTCCAAACCTTTTGGCCTGTACTGTGTGTGATGTGTAATATGTGTGTGTATATATATATATATATATATATATATATATATATATATATATATATATATATATATATATATATATATATATATATATATATATATATATATATATATATATACATACATACATAAAGCTAAAGGTAGGCTAACGTTACCTGCTGTTGAGTGTAGTGTAAAGTCAGGCACCGAAATGAGGCACCAAAATTTTCGTTCTTATTCGGGCTCGTTACTACCGTTTACGTCAGCACCGGTGCCCGATTGGCACCGCATTTTGGTACCCAACCCTAGTTATTGACTTTAGACCAGGTTTTTGTTGGTCAATGGCGCGATCACTTCCCGCTGCCTCAAGATAGCAATACACCCAGAATGCACCTGAACACACCTCCCTGTAAGACCAGAAAGCCCTTGGGCGCACAGATGGGCGCAGGTGCATTTGCTATTTAAACGACGTGGGCGTCGGTCTTAAACTAGCAAAGACACTGTGCCGCGCCAGCTGCAAGATAGGGCCCTATGTCCATAAGATAAGATTGTTAAATAGGGCCGTGAATGTCTTCTCACCCTGTGTCCGTCATATCCCGGTTCTCCAGCCTCGCCTGGCTCTCCTGGCCGCCCTGAGTTCCCCTGGAACGATCAGACCAGAAATGAAATAAGTCACAGATGAAGCAAAAACTATTTGAAATAAAGAGCAGGGATGTTGTGTCTCACCCCTCGGCCATAGTTCCCTTTACGTCCGGGGTATCCTTTGGTTCCTTTCACACCGTCCTCACCCTGAAAACACAACACGGCTCAAGAGTTTGGACTCCAACGGGCTACCTCTTTTTCCAGTTTTTGGCTGTAGCATTCAGTATTATTTAGATATAAATTCTTAGAAAATAGATGGACTCACCACTAGACCAGGGTAACCAGGGAAACCAGGATCTCCCTGTAAAGAGAAGGAAAAGGAATCATAATCTCACTCTGACATCAGGAGGATTTTTATAAAATGTCAGATAGTAAACGCTTTCCATCCACCAGATCTTACTTTTTATTTTATTAGAACAAAACAGAAACGAGCGTCAGGTATATAACATAGCACCGTATCCTCATTCAACCTGTTTAGGCAACAAAGCTACTGGGTTAGGTTCAGGAACAGATTCTAGACTCTAAATGTTATCGGGCAAAATGGATCCAATTCTGACAGTGAAACGAGTCATTTTGAGGGGGTTGTGCTGCTCATAAGAATGTCTCAGCTGATTTACAGACGTCTCTTTCTCCATGTCTGTGGGGAAAAGATTTTTTTGGGACAAAGGGCATCGCATAGGGGTTCTCAAAGGCCTTGGCTTCGGACTTTGAGAAGCCCTATCCCAGCGGCCTGATTTGAATCCCCTCCTCTTCTCCTGCAGGATGAAGGATGCAGGATGCAAACAAGGCCGCGCTCACGTTCTCTTTGAAACATTTCCTGATCTTGATGAGTCGGTAATGGTCAGCTCTACCTTAACACCTTTGGATCCTTTAGTTCCATAACCGTCTTGGCCATCCTGACCCTGAAACAGACAGACAGACAGACAGACAGACAGACAGACAGACAGACAGACAGACAGACAGACAGACAGACAGACAGACAGACAGACAGACAGACAGACAGACAGACAGACAGACAGACAGACAGACAGACAGACAGACAGACAGACAGACAGACACACAGACAGACAGAAACAAACACACAGACAGACAGAAACAAACACACAGACAGACAGAAACAAACACACAGACAGACAGACAGACAGAAACAAACACACAGACAGACAGACAGACAGAAACAAACACACAGACAGACAGACAGACAGAAACAAACAGACAGACAGACAGACAGACAGACAGACAGAAACAAACAGACAGACAGACAGACAGACAGAAACAAACAGACAGACAGACAGACAGACAGAAACAGACAGACAGACAGACAGAAACAAACACACAGACAGACAGACAGACAGACAGAAACAAACACACAGACAGACAGACAGACAGACAGAAACAAACACACAGACAGACAGACAGAAACAAACACACAGACACATATACACAGACACATACACAGACACATATACACAGACACATATACACAGACACACACACACGGTCAGTCACTGAGTGAACGATAAACACAGTTTAATTACACAGTAACCAGCTGATGTTCAGCTCCTCACCGGCGGTCCTATCGGTCCCACTGGTCCCGTACTCCCCTTAACACCCGGGTCTCCTGGTTGGCCCTTCAACAACAGTGACAACAGCAGTTTTAGAAAACACACATTTTACTTGTTTATTTGTGAAACTATCCGAACATGATTGTTTGGTGCAAGGACCGGCCCGGTGCATAGGCAGTAAGTACAGGCAAATGGTAGGGGCGCTGGCAGTCCAAATGAGTAAAGAAAAGTTGAAGATGATAACAAAAAACTCTGGTGAAGGCGTGGTGAAAAAAGCGATAAAAACAATGAAAGAAAGTGTCAAAAACACAAAAAGCGACAAAAACATCAAATCAAAGTGCCAAAACAAAAAAGAAAGCTTAAAACCCCCAGCAGAAATAAGTGTAACAAAATGTAAAAAAAAAAGTGATGAATGTTGGACAAAAGTACAAAAACAGCTGATATATAGCCTGGTTCGGCCCTCCTACGTACTTCCGCTCAATTTTCATTTTCCTTCAGTACTCCGTCTAGGTTTGCGGTATATTCTTGGGGTTTTCTCCGGCCAAATCTTTACCGGTCCAATCAGTGAACAGAGGGAGTGGCTGAGAACGATGACGTTGAGGTCGTGTGCTAGTTTCTAGAAGGTAAAGCCCGAGCAAGACCAATCTTTGCTGAGTTGTGTTGGTGGCCATGATGTTTTGGCCCTCCTCCTCTCTATCCCCTTACATGTCTTCATCTGTCCTGTGGAAGGCCTTAAATCATCCCTCCCCCACCAAAAAGATAAGAACGGGTCCATAGGAAAGGAGGATTTTTAAAGGAGAATTGGTTCAAGCTAGGTTCACGAAGATTTTTTTTTATAAATAAATAAAACGGAAAAATTGTGATGTGTCTGGGAAAACAGTTGAGTGGTCAGAGATTTCACAGAAGGGAATGTAACATATTAACAACATTACTCATTCATCAAACTGTTAAGTAACCGTTTTGTTGTCTCACCGCTGACCATGCAACTCGTTGTCCTCCCGACTCAACACTTTTGGGATGTTTTAAAAAAATTTTAATCCTTTTTTATTGTAAATTTACAGTAATATTCTGGCAGCAGTTTCGCCAGTAAACTAGAGAGACTTATGCTCTTTATTGATCCCTACTGGGGAAATTACAATTTACACTATGTTGTTATTACAAACACACACACACATGCTCAGGTCCTTTACATGCACTATTGGAGAGATGTCAGAGTGAGTGGGCTGCGACTGCTGAACAGGCGCCCTGAGCGGTTGCTCAAGAGCACCTTGGCAGTGCCCAGGAGGTGAACTGGCAGCAAAAATCATAACAAGTACAATGAAAGTACAATGAAATGCTGAGTACTTGCAAAGTGAATGAATGTATTCAAATTGAAAGAAGACACAGAGTGATAATGATCTGTACATATACAGCAAATTATATTTGGACGAGCAAAAGAAAGAACTAAATCACCACGTAATAAAAGAAAAACATTTCAATAAGCCTGTCAAGACCTAGAACACAATACTTCAGGGCCTGAAATTTAGATGATTACATTTTAGACTTTTTTAGACCCTGTTAAAAGTTACAATCCAACACAAGATGAGGTCACACACCTTCTGTCCGTTGGCACCGCGACGTCCAGGTTGTCCCGGGTCTCCAGCTGGTCCCGGTCCACCCTGCAGAAAAACCAACAGAGTCAGAGGAGAGAAGGAGAGGAGACAAGAGAGGAGAGAAGGAGAGGAGACAAGAGAGAAGAGAAGGAAAGAAGGGGAGGAGACAAGAGAGGAGAGAAGGAGGGAAGACAAGCAACCATGTCCATCTAGACAACCGAGCGCACACCTTCTCCTTCACTTCCTCCCAGTTCTTTTTAACAAAACCCTCAGAACCCAAAAACACTTGCAAAACTTTTAACCCTTCCTTCCCCAACTCAAGTCCCCCTGGCAGACTGGGCACAGCTTCATCTCTCCACTGCCCTACAAACATGGCCTCACTCTTAGCCCAGTTCACCGATGCAGATGTGGCCCTCTCATACAGGGATAGAGCATCCTGCAAAGACTGAACATCTTTCTGGCTGCGGACAAAAATATTTACATCATCTGCATAGGCTGAAACAACAAGAGGACGCTCAACGCTCAAGGACCCAGGCAGGAGAAGACCACTAAGTCGAGCCCTCATCCTGCACAGTAGAGGTTTGATTGCTAAGGTATATAGCTGTCCCGAAATAGGGCAACCCTGTCTTATCCCGGAACGGGCCGACTCAGCCCTGCCCCCGTCTTCACCAAACACTGTGCACCATTGTACAACAAACCAACCCAAGACAGAAACCCATCACCAAAAACCAAATGCTTTAAGTGCAGAAAACAAATAAGAGTGATCCACCTTATCGTAAGCTTTTTCCTGGTCCAAAGAGACAATACCAACATCTAGATCATACAGTTTACACACATCGAGAATGTCCCGAACACAGAAAATATTGTCCATGATCGATCTATCTGGAACACAATAGGTTTGGTCCGAGTGAATAATTAGTTCCAGGACAACCTTCAACCGGTTTGATAATGCTCAGGGGTCTCATTTATAAAACTGTGCGTAGGATCCTTACTATAAGTGTACGTGCGCCCAAAAGCCCAAATTGGCGTACGCCGAAAAAAAGTCAGATTTATAAAACCGTGCGTACGCACACCTGTAAGCAATGTTCCCTTTATAAATCACAGATTGACTAAGTGTGCGTACGTGGATCAGCCTCTTATCCCGCCCTGTACACGCCCATTTTTAACCATAAATAGTCAATGTAAAGCACCTCGTGAATGCTGATCAGTATGTTAATGACCCTGGCAGTTGTTCTTCGTTACACCGAAACATGCCGAATCATGACGACTGGCGGAGAAAACAAACAAACAAAAAAAAAACCTCTCAGACGCTCGGGAATTGCTGCCAGTTGAATTATAATTTCGGCCTGTTGTCGCACAGCGTAGGGAAACCGGATCTATAGACTACCTTTATTAATAAAATCTTCCAAATCAGCAGGCATTACGGCACTCTGGGACAGCTTCGATATACCAGACGTATATAATAAGATTTAACAGAACTATATATTATATCCAAACAAGCCCTTAGTGATGAAGTTGAAGATGATATATAATATTTATTTTAAAAAACACTTAGCTGTCAGCCATTTCCCTCTGAAAACAGCCGGTTTCACCCAGAGTGGCGAGGACCTGTATTTGGACCGGGATGGCACGGTTCCGGCGCGTTGCTCTCTACTGGACCCAATTCAGTACATAGATCCAAGAGCGCAGCTATATTACTATTACAGCTACATTAGGGAATTTAAATCGGCATATGAGCCAGTCATCGTCATGGTCCCTGAAGTCTCTTTTTCTCCTGATTCTTCCATTCCGGTCCTCCTGCAGGGCCAGCAGTGCCATCATGCAGCATTACGCACAGGTTCACCGCAGTATTTATATGTTTAGTCTACAACAATTTGTGATTGTTAACACCTTGCTTAAATCACAGCAACAACTAGTGGTATCCCCCACCCCGAGATACAATTTGAAATCGAAATGTAATAGGCAAACACACTTTTCTTCATGTAGGGTTTGTTATAAACAGTATTACATTTTAGACTGATAACAAGGACATAGAGCGTAACGATTGCGCGAGAGCTTAACGGCTGTATTTCCAGACTTTGACATTTGATGATATATGCACAGTTTTAAAGATAGATATTTAGTCATTTAAACTGTGTTGTGCAGTTATCTAATGCTAGGGTATTTGATGATATCCTGTATTCCATGCAGTCGGGCCATCTCCTGCTGCGCTCCGTAGCGGACAATGTGACGGCGAGACAGCACTGATTAAATATTAAGAATGACTTTTTATTTAAGATTTGAGTTTGAGGTGTTTATGGAACAATTGTCACTCAGTACAAGCGCAAATAACACTGCTGGATTTAATCTTCATATGGTGTGAAGAAATGTGCGTGAGGCATTATTTTTTAATACTTAAACATATTAAGAGTAGCCTAACCCTTATTCCCACATGTACTTTCTGCAGTCTGACTTCAGTTCACCACCTCACCATCTGCGTCGCCAATTCCTATTTTGTCTCCAAAATGTGCGTACGCACGGGTCAGAGTTTGCGTGGAGGACCGCACATTCTCCCGTCAAGTTTGTTTTTTATAAATCACAACCTTTGCGTGGGATGTGGCGTATGCACGTTTCAGCCCTGTTTTGTGCGTACGCCACGTTTATAAATGAGACCCCTGGAAAGTACCTTATAATCCGTACAGAGGAGGAAAACTGGGCGCCAGTTCTTAAGTAACGCCAGATCACCTTATTTGGGCAACAATGACAACACTGCTCGCGGACAAGAAACAGGAAGAACTCCTGTTCTAATCCCCTCCATAAAAACCTCATGAAGGTCTGGTCCAATTGTATTCCGGAACTGTTATAAAAATCTGTGGAGAGACCATCTATCCCCGGTGCCTTTCCTGTAGCCATCTGGTTGACTGCAGCTTTCAGCTCCTCCAGAGTTAGCTCGCAGTCCAAAGCAGCTTTCTCGTCCGGACTGAGCTGAGGAAGACCCTCCAGCAGCTCCTCACGACACTGCATGCTGCACTGTTGGGCCCCAAAGAGGTCGGCATAGAAAACCATCGCATGGCTCCTCATCTCCCCAGGACTGGTGGTTACTCAACCTCCTGGAAGCTGAAGGCATGTCATTTGCTTCCTCTGTGCCACAGATCTCTCCAGATTAAAAAAGAAGGAGCGTGGGGCATCCATGTCCTTTAACTGGAGGAAACAACACCTGACAAGGGCTCCCTTCACTCTCTCATTCAGGAAAGAGCTCAATTCCATTTTTTTCTTTTGCAACACCTGCCCTAAAGTCAGAGTCTCTATTTAAAACCTCCTCAATACTGCTGATGCTGGCTTCAAGTTTCATGAGCTCTGCCTTAATCTTAGCAGTGGAATGGGAGGTGTATTGTTGACAAAAAAAAACAATTTGTGCTTTGCCAACGTCCCACCACTGCGTCAAAGACTTATTGGGCCCTATCTTGCACCCAGCGCAATTGCCTTTGTACACCGACGCATGTATCATTCCTATTTTGCACTCGACGCACAGCGGACTTTTCCCTCCACAGACGCACGTCGGTAAAATAGGGAATGTATTTCCGCTCCCAAGGGCGGTTCAGTGAAAAGAGGAGGCGTGTTCCTGCGCAAACGTTATTAGTGCTATTTTGCAGTTTCAGAAAACAATTCCGCCACTGACCAGGAAAAACCTGGTTTAAAGTCAGTAGCGCGTTATTCAGATGCTATTTTAGGGGCGCATACTTGGCCATAATGTAGCGTGTGCACAATGCGCATACACGTCTCTCATCTAAACGGACGCAGCAGTTCCCATTTTTGCAAACCATACATAATTACAAGGAAAAATATTACTGAAAATGTGCTTCATGTGTTTGGATAGATCAGGAGGAACTTTACAGTACAGTCCTAAAAAAGTCGCAGCATTCTTTGTGGCTTGTTGTGATTTATACAACATTTCCATGAATCATGGATGTGTTGATGACATAAATGAGGAAATATTAGAGGAGTTAAGGAGACGTGATGTTGAACTACGGCGGGATCTGGTCCGGGAGTAATGCGCGATGTGCTCCTGATGGAGCGGGTGGACGGAGATGGAGTGGGGGGAGGAGGAAGGGGCACAACAGGTGCAGGTGGTGCGTTTGGAGGCCCACGCTCCATGGCTGCAGCAATCCTCTCCAGACTTGAGAAGATGCGCCCGAGAGGCCGCAGCAACATCGGCACCCGGCCAAGACGGGCATTTATTACTTTGCCGCATCCCAGACAGCTCCACTGGCGTGCGCCAGGCAAATCCACCGTTATAATAGCAATCCGCCATGGAACTAGCGCGCCTGCTCTTAAAGGGAATGTGAGATGACGCTCTGATTGGTTTATTGCACGTTACGCCCAAACCACACCTAGCTACTTCAGACCAACCCATTTTAGATTTGCGTCGGGCGCAAGAGTCATTTATCCCGCCGGCATAATAGCAACAGCGCCCGAGATCCGCCCACAAAGCTACTTGCGTTTTGCGTTTCATACTTGAGTTTCAGATCGTTAAAATAGGGCCCAAAATCTGTTTTTCTATTTTTCCAGCACTTCCAAAAGTGCTCAAAAGTTTCACAGAACTTGCTGTCTTGTAAAAGTTTGTTATTAAAATGCCAGTAGGACTTAATCCTCTCACCTGGCGAGATAATCAAATCTATAAAAACAAAGTGATGATCCGTGAAGCCAACAGTGGTTATTCTACTGTGGACCAATCTAGAGCTAAGGTTTAGTGAAATATAAATCCTTTCCAGTCTGGCTGCACTCACCCTATTATTAATCACCCTCACCCAAGTGTACTGTCGGGATTGTGGATGTTTCACCCTCCATGTGTCTACCAAATCCAGCTGGTTAATGGTGTTATTCAAACTCTGAGCTGAAAGTGGGTGAGGTTCCTCGCCTATCCTGTCCACAGTGAAATCAGGGGTACAGTTAAAATCGCCACCAACAATCAGCTGATACTGACCCGTACTTATTTAATTAATTTTTTAAATGAATGAAAAAAAAAATCACTCTTTCTGCTCCCTGATTAGGAGCGTATACATTAACAAACTACAACACAGAACCCTCTATCTCTGCCCTGACAACCAGCAGGCGTCCCTTCACCACTTCGGTGGAGGATATGATGGTTGCATTCACTGCTGCCTTAAACAGGACAGCAACCCCTGCGCTAACATTAGTACCATGGCTAAGAGCATGAGGACCCTCCCATCATAAACCCCAATCTGTCTCTACTGCTGGATCAGAATGTGTTTCCTGCAAAAACAGCACATCAATCCTTTTCTGACTAGAAACCTCAGAAATTAAAGCCCTCTTTTGCCTGTCTCTCCCACCATTGATATTAAGAGATCCTATTTTTAGGCTCCTCATAGAAAAGTCAGAAAAAAGAAACAGACAAGTTGAGACAAGCAGAGAATAATATAAAGAGGAAAACAAATTAAGTGTCATGATCATTGGAAGTTCTTATTCTTTTTGAGGTTCTACATCCTTTTTCCTTTCTTAAAGTTGTAATGTGCTTTTTGAGGCGATAGCGTTTCTTTTTATCCAACAGGTCAAAACTAACAAGTCTCTTCAGTACAGCAACAGACTTAATACATTTTTCTGTGTCCTTGAAGTAATCAGTCACTTTCACAGATCTTTTAAATGTCTCATTCAGAAATCGACCTATTTCCTCTAATGAATACAGATCTGTGCTCAGATTAATTTCTCCAATAGATACCGTATCAGACTCTCAATCATACTCCATTTCTTCACTAGCACATGATGCCTGACTACTGAACAGGCCTACATCCTGTTTACCAGAGGTGATCCCAGTGTGATCTCTTGTGATACTTGTGGAAGCTACTTCCCCAGTAATCCCTGACTGTGACTGCGCTTTAGCACCTACACACTCCAAATTACTCTCTACTTGCGTACCTGCTGCTGCTCAGACTGGCTCTGCTTCTCCACATTACCTTACTCGCATTTCTCAACCACTTCATCGGCGGCTGCATCTGCAACACCGCGATCTGCCGCCACACCCCCCACCATGAGCTGCTCCAGCTACATTGGACCCGTCTCCGGGCTCGACATCGTCCGACCCCGGGCCGCCAGCCTCATCCACGGCCGGGGTTTCAGGCACCGCAGCTTCGGCATCAGTCGGCGCCTGCTGTCTCAGTGGACATGCGAAACGCTTGTGTCCCACATCCCCACACTCAAAACATTTCAACTGTCCAGAGCTTGCATACACCATATAAGAGCCGTGACCATGCTTCACTCTGAAGGACACCTCCAGCGTCTGTGTGGGCGAGTCCAGGAACATGAACAACTGCCGCCTCAGAGACTGCACATGGCGCAGTTTGGGATCTTTACATCCTAAAGTCACCGTTTTAAACCCACTTGCAAACTTTCCAAACCTCTGAAGTTCATTCCCCAACAACTCGTCGGATATGAACGGAGGAACACCAGATACGGTGATCCGCGTGGAGGGAACCGATAAAGGGGAAACCTGCACAAAGCTGTCTCTGATAAACACACCGCTCTCAATCAGCTGATGCACAAGCTGCTTATCCTTCATAAACACAACCACGGCTTTGTTCATTCTGGATGCAAAAGATAGGTTGTCATAGCCTACCTGTTCACCAACCGCCCACAGCTCCTCCTCTAACATTACTCTCCGGGGGGGCTATCCTCACGCCCTGCCGGAGACTCGGAGGTGGCGTCTCAAAGGACGCCATGCCTCCCGAAAAAGACACTCGACCGAAAACCTGATTCCTCAGCAGACACTCCACAAAAAAAGTTTAAGAAACTTACCTGATCATGCACCAAAAGACAGATTGAAGACACAGTCAGAAAATCCGAAAAACAATGACAGAAACAGTTTGAAACTCCGCGCCACTCGCACCTCCGCCACCACCACTCACGCTCACACTCACACTCACCGGAAACGGAAAGGAGAGGATAGGAGACAAGAGAGGAGAGGGAGAGGAGACAAGAGAGGAGATCATGAAGTTCAACCAAAACTTATATCAGTTATTTATAGAAATAAGTATGAATAATGAAGTGGACGATGGTGGGGTGATGTACCGACCTGAGGTCCAGGGAAGCCAGAGATTCCTCTGGGTCCGAGTTCATCATTTCCTCCCCTGCGTCCCTGCAGAGACAACAGACTTGAAGAATTATTCTGTTTTTATCTCTGTTCAAATAGTTATAAGTGAAGGAAAAGAAGTAGACCATCACTTTAACAGCTGATTACAAACTTTTCAACAGTAGATGAACATCAATAGTAAATATTTAAGACCACAGAATGTGTGTTATCAGCGTACGTCAGCCTGGATTGAGCTTTAACGGAATATCACTCCTTAAAGTAGCTCTTCCAGCAAAAAGAGCGATAGCTGGAGATTATTTCTACTTCCTCATTAGGCCGCTGTTCAGAAATGTTTCACAGCCCATTAAATGTTTCCAAATTATTCTAAAAAAAGCAACAATCCAACAGGAGAATTGAAAGAACCCTAAAGCAGAATAAGTCAGACAGTTTCATTGTTTCCTTTTTTTTCCTTAGTCAAGATCTCCACAGAGTCACAGCCACACATGGTTTAACTTTCCCTAAACAGCTCCACAGAAATTCTCTGGAAGTCTGTCCTTAAGCCAAAATAATTATTAAGTCCAGATCTGCCAGACATCTGTGTTTGAACCCACATCCTGACCTGACTGACGCCACAACTAATGTACCCCTTTTGAATTGTTTCTTTAAGCCATGTACCCCTAGCCTCGTGAGACCGTCCTGATCTCGCGAGCTCCAGTTTTCCACTCGCAGATCAGTCTGGCATCTTGAGGCAGAGAAAATTTGGAGCCGTTAGCCACTTGACCGGGCCAATCAGCGTTGGTTTTGAGGCGGGTTAGGTGGTGATAGACAGATGGTTTATCCAATCAGCTTACCAGTATTTTCAGACAGCGGTCCGGGAACCTGAAAGGGTGCGTTTTATCCATAGTCACGTTAATGTACCCCCTGACCAGTGCTAATCATTTTCGGTAGAAAAAAAAGTCTATATAAACAGGAACAGTACAGTGATGTACTGTTCCTGTTGTCGATGTCACAGATAGATTTACTAAACAACAGCCTTGTAATTAAAAAAAAACATTTACATGCTGATGAGAAAAAGAGACAAAACTAAAAAAGACAAAAACTTGGAAAAAGATGGTAGAAAAAAGGAAGGTAGTAAGGCAAGAACAGGTCACAATAGTATCAAAAACTTCAAAAACAGTGACATAAGAAGAAAAAAAAGAAGGAAAAAGTAGAAGGACAGTATAGGAAGGAAGGGGTAAACTCACAGGGGCAAGTGAAGGAAATGTGGTCCAGATTTCCAGTGAATTTCAGAACACATTTCCCACAAGTAGAGAACATTTTACATTATTGAAAAAACATTTCTAATGCTTCAGCCAAGTTTCTCTGCAGCCAGCGTGAAGAGTGTAGAGAAAAGAGGCATTGCTGTAGAGCTTTTCAAATGTACTGTATTTTTTTGGCTCTTGCCACACAAGCCAAGCACCATCTGGTTCCATTATATTGGAGAGAAAACAGCAACACTGGGCAACTCGCATCAAAACTATCTAGACTGATAAATAAAACGACAGGTAACTCCTCAGTCACATTAGCTACAAGAGACAGAGACAAAGCGACAGGCTGCCATTCATTTTCAGTGGGAGTGGCCGTTTGCCAGCAACGAGCGACGAGCTTGCCGCCGCCACGAGCAAGGCGGGGCCAGAATAGACAAGAAGTCTATTTTATGCAAATGCTGAGCGATGCGACAAAGCGACGCCAATCGGAGCGAAGGCAGCGTGTGGGCAGCGTGACGTATGTACGTTGGTTGCTCTAGTCGAAGAAAATCATTCAAGATGACGGAAACGCTTCAGGACATCGTATTTCTGTATATATCTGATATGTTTGGCATTTTATCTCATAAGGGGTCCAAGCCCGAGTCTGCAAGAACCGACGGTAGCAAGAGCTACGCTGTTCGCACAGCAGGGCTGTGGAACCCTATTGTCTTTCTAAGGATTAATTATTCTTCTTCGCCTAAAACTCCGACTACAGCCCAAACCATATACGGTGGGAGGTTGCCATTTTCAGGACTGGTCCGAAACTCCGCAAGGACCTGAGGCGCAACAATTGTCCCACTTCCACCACTAGGTGGCACTATAGCAGAAAAAAAACGCGTTTTGCCCTATAACTCCCACACCGTACACCCAACATTCAAATACCATAAATCCACGCATTCCCTGGATCCAACTGAATCACGTGATATAGGCCACGCCCATTTCTGCCTAGACTTTTATGCGTGAAAAATCACAACTTATCAAAAACCTACTTTTTCAATATCCTCCTAGACCGTGAGACCGATTGGCACGGAATTTGGCAGGTAGCATCTCCAGATGGGCCTGACAAAAAGTTAATAAAAAGAATTTTGATAGGATAAAAATTGTGCATGTTACGCACAAACAAATTTGTGTAGCTAACTATGAAAACACCAACTTTGCCATATCTCGGCCAAAATAAATGCTATCAACGCCAATCTTTAGATTCTTGTTTGCCATGACCCTCTGAAGGTCCCTCACGCGTTTTACGAAAATTGGTCACTAGGGGGTTCTACAAGTACAAAAAGTTTATATCTCATGAACGGCTCATCCGATTTTTACAAAATTTGATGGGTACCATCTAGGGGCACTCCTGAGGCCAACCCTAGAGTGGGGTACTGAGGGGTCAAAGTGGGCGTGGCCTATAGGACCCATGTCTAAATTTACCACTTAAATTAATGTGAACAACTTTAATTTTACATGGTAGATAGACAATGGGTAATGGACCACACCTAACAAAAATTATAAAAAAAATAACGTTTATTTGTTTTGGCCAATAACTCAATGCATTTCAATGGGAAATATGCAATTGCAAAATCTTTGCCACAGTAAATGCAATCCACACGAAACTTGTTGCTCGTTCGTATCACAGACCTTGCAGCTCACACTTCTTAATATTTACTGATGTTTACCTCCTACGACTACGTTTTGTTGTTCTACAATAAACAAACTTCTTAACCCACCTGACAAAGTTTCTACAACCTTCACACTGGACAAATGTAACTCTTTTCTACCACTTTTTCAATCCAAAATCAATAGCATTCATAGGCGCTGATAACTTGCAATTAACCATTGCAGTTGGTACTGAGTGGAGCGTCTGTCATAGTGTGATTGGTTATGTTGGTGTCATTGATTCTTAATTTCCCACGAAGCTGATCGCGGTTACGTGCCAGTTAATCTTTTCATCTCCAATCCTATCTGTATTTGTGAGAAGTGGCGCTGTCCTGAGTTGAAAGCCTACTTTACGGCTAAATTATCGAGTTAATAGGCGTGTGTCTTCGCATCGGACGCTGTCCATTTCCTAAGGTTCTGAAATGCAAACAATTGTTTACTACTTTTTTTTTTTTTTTTAAAGGGCTTACGCCTGTGAGCACCCATGGACGAAAAAATAAATCTACGCCTATGACACCATTTACAACAACCTGACCACATCCCCTGCTTTTTCAACCACCACACCTGCCTACCCCCCTCCACCCTCTCAGTCACTCTCTCATTTCTCTCTGCTGACCCCTGTGGTCAGGGGGGTTAAGAAGTTTGTTTATAGTAGAGAATTGTTTAAGGTAGTCTGTGTATGCATGGAGATGAACTGTTAACCACTTCATTTGCAATGGCAGAGTACCGCAGACCTTGTGCATCAAACCTCTCGACCTCTCACCAATGTTTGCCCCCCCCACGTAATGCTTCAGGTCCCTCATTGCCGCAGCTCCGCGGGGCGTAGGGGGCGACTGGCATCGGTGGCTTGGGCCCCGTCATAACTGCTTGTAGTTCTAGTATATTTTGTTACTTCTATCGAGAAATAAATACTTTTAAATCCAAAAACATTGTTCTTGTGACTAGACAGTAGGGCCGCTGTCTTCTTCTCCACAGCACGTACACAGCTGCAATCTTCAGTAACTTTCTTCAATTCATTTAGCAATCGATGAAAAGGTAGGGAGAACAGCGGTCTTTTTATAGATGTAATATTCACGATTTCAACTTGCCATTATAGAGGGGAAGACATCTGATAAGTTGACAGGACGTTTAGTCATAATATTTCATATTTCATCATTCATACGTATATCTATGGGTCTATCCACAAAGTAAACAGAGGGGACATGCTTGAAGGTAGCAGCAGAGAATTTGTTTACTTTTGCCAAGCAACCAGGAGTAGGCTAAGGCACGCCCAGGAATGCCCACCAAGCGAGTGCGTGTCGCTGTCTTCTGTAGCTTCTGTGACTGTAGGGTGAGAGGAACAATATGTATTTGTGAGTTTGGTGGTGAACTGTAGTGATGTTACATACTGTGCCGAGGCTTTGGAGCGTGTGTCAAGAAATCCCGGAAGTTTTCCGTGAAGCACGTATTGAGGCTTGTATCGTTTTGGACAAATGACGTCATTGATGACATCCAAAGCCTCGCTGCCTGTCCGTACCACGTGACGGTAGAGATGCACCGATTACAATACTCTATCTATATATTATATTAATTACTCCTGGTGTCACTAGAGTGCAGTTACCTAAAACAAATGATTTAACGTCAACGCTCATTTTATACACAGTTTAGCAACTAAACTAAATGCTGAGGGAAGGTTACTACGTTTTTAATGTTGATTTTGAGTGGTATGCACCCCCAGTAATGTGAAAAGCGTTTTAAACAGTAATGTTAATACAGCGTCTCCTGCAGCGGGGCATCAGAGGCAGAGGGACCGTCACCACAGCGTTCGCTAACGTTAGCTCCGTGTATAATTACGACTTAGCTTAATTACTCAACAGCTGATTGAGCGGCAGTGTGCTGATGTTGCGCGATGCTAATCATGAGGCGCCTGAGTGCATTTGACCAGCTTAAAATCGGCATATATCAGACTGACCAGCTGGTCGCCGGACATGACCGGTCACATGAAAATCGGCCAAGAGCCGGTCAACCTGTGAATCTCTACTTGACGGGTTTATGAAGTGGTTTGAATCTACACCGATTTTATTACAGGCTACATCCATGATCTACACAAGCACATTCACCGCCATCTGCCCAGTTAACCCACTAAGCTTAAGAAAGCAAGCACTTAAGCCACTTTACAGTTTTAGAAAACTAATATTGCCCCTCCTGCTACTATTATATATAGAAAAGGATAGATTTACACGTTTGATAGCAACATTCATCTCAAGACGTGTGTGTGTGTGTACGTGTGTGTGTGTGTGTATGTGCGTGGGTACGTGTGTGTGTGTGTCTGAGGCAAAGAAGCATAACAAAGAGTAAGAAGAAAGGACGGTGATGAAGAAAAGGAAGGAGGAGGGATAGGGAGGCAAGAAAAAGCAGAAAGATTAAAAGAAAAGAAAAGGAGAAGAGGAGGGAACGGCGGGAAAAGGGTTAGGAAACAGGAAGTCCTACATGTTCCTGGCGATGAGTTCGGCATCTTTCTTGCTCTCTTCTTTCGACAAAAACCTGTCCTTCATTTTCTGTAAAAACACAAACAGATTGTTCATACAATTAATAATCAAAACTCTGAACTTCATGTTTGTAAAGTTTGTCCTATAACTAGAGATGGTCCGATACCGATACCAGTATCGGTATTGGCTCCGATACCCCCTAAAACGCTGGTATCGGTATCGGGAAGTACTGGAGTTTATGCACCGATCCGATACCACGTAATAAAGCCCTAAAGAAAAAAATTCGACATTGAAGTAGTTAGTATTTATATTCATATATATATATATATATATATTCCAGTCACAAATCAGTTCCCTTTTTGGGAATCATGGGAAATCCCGAGCCCTGGT
Source organism: Perca schrenkii (assembly GCA_025617405.1). Lineage (NCBI taxonomy): Eukaryota > Metazoa > Chordata > Actinopteri > Perciformes > Percidae > Perca > Perca schrenkii. The sequence continues at coordinate 36,275,628 of CM046792.1, forward strand.
TGTAAGTAACTGAGAAACGTTGACTTTCACTGGGTATGGAGGTTGCCGCTTTCTCGTCAGACTGTGTGGAGCTCCTAAAGTCTGACACGTCTTACCGAAAGTTGCAATTAGCAACTTTCGTAAAACGGCCCATATGTGAGCTTTATATAGTTGATTTCTTGGATAAAAAAGTCTCAGAAGTGAATTTAATAACGAAATAGCAGACAAACAATGTATAACTTTACAGTGTCTGAAATATGAGACCTGCTGTCTCATCTCCAATGTGTTTCTATGTGGTTTTCTCAAACCAATCAGCGCGCAGCTCATCTAAATATTCATGAGCATACCATATTTGGAAGAAAAGCTCTTGTTACAAATAGGGCCATATTCACAGGGTAGTTAAGGGCCCATAAAATAGCACTCGGGCAATTTTCAGCCCAATCCATGTTACAAACCCTATTAGTAGACCTTAAGGAACAGTGTGAAATACCCTATATAATCATTCTATCACCCCTTTAAGGAAAAAATAAGAGCTGAGCCACTACAGACCCGCAGCACTTTTGAATCAAATACTTGGCCGCCATCTTGTGGCAGAAACAAGGTACTGCGCAGTTTCTTCTGCAAGCTGTAGATCACGTTGTTTTAGTTAGTTTTTTTTTTTTTTACAGCTGACATGCTCAGATTAATATTCTAAATGTCTGACAACATTATGGAAAGGATTTCGAAGGAGGTCGACCTTTCTGTTAAAGACTAATATCCTTTTTTTTAAACATAAAATTGCGTTCCCTAAACCCACCAGACTCCATGTAAATAAATAGCATCGTATCAGTTTAGCATCGTAAAACACACTTCATTCAAAGCTGACAGAAACAAAATAAAACTATGAAAAGCCATTTTGGGTTGTCTTTCCACTTTTTCAACCATCACAACTCTAGTTTTGGTTGAAATGAAAACAAAGTTGACCTACAGTACAGGCCAAAAGTTTGGACACACCTTCTCATTCATGAGTTCTCTTTATTTTCATGACTATTTACATTGTAGATTCTCACTGAAGGCATCAAAACTATGAATGAACACATATGGAATTATGTACTTGACAAAAAAGTGTGAAATAACTGAAAACATGGCTTATATTTTAGATTCTTCAAAGTAGCCACCCTTTGTGTTTTTTGATAACTCTGCAAACCCTTGGTGTTCTCTCAATGAGCTTCATGAGGTAGTCACCTGAAATGGTTTTACCTTCACAGGTGTGCTTTGTCAGCGTTAATTAGTGGAATTATTTCCCTTATTAATAAAAAAGCAAAGGGTGGCTACTTTGAAGAATCTAAAATACAAGACATGTTTCCAGTTATTTAACACTTTTTTGTTAAGTACATAATTCCACATGTGTTCATTCATAGTTTTGATGCCTTCAGTGAGAATCTACAATGTAAATAGTCAGGAAAATAAAAAGGAAACACATTGAATGAGAAAGTGTGTCCAAACTTTTGGCCTGTACTGTATTTACATGTCAGAATATGTTGGCTCTATACATGCTAAAAGTATTGTTTGGTGGGTTTAACGCTAGCGACTTTAGAGCTGATCGTGGTTAAACAGAAAGGTCTTAAAGACGTTTTAAAAAGGTATCTCTCTGAAAGTATCCTTTCCATAATGTTGTCAGACACTTAGAATAATAATCTGAGTCAGTGGCAAAAACAGCAATTTTTTAGTGGATGCAAATTGACGATGAACATTTGCCCCTAAGGTTGCATTGCAGCCCGGTCAGTGGCTGCAGGTTACAGTGTTCCTGCTCACTACTGGACCAACTTCAAAGATTGTTGTTCCTATCAGTCACTTACACACAAAAACAGGAAAATAAGAGTTAAAAAAAATCGAAATTACCCTTTAACAATCAACTGGAGATCAACATTAACCTCTGATGGGCTTGAATGAAAGTTTGAGAGTCACTCAAAGGTTGCACAGTGTTTTTAGGGACCGATAGTTGAGGACTGACTATATGTACATTAATAGACCATGCTTGAGTTTTGGTGTTATCTGAAAGATACATTTTATTCAGAATATAGTACAAAACAATAAAAATGACAAAAATTTGACTAAATCCAGATGAATGTGACCTGTATGTCAATTTCTTGGCATGTCAATTTTCCTTTTATTTTATTTGTTGTGGTTTTTGACCTGCTTCAATTTCTCTTCCTTCAGAAAATAGCACCTGGCTGCATCAAAAATAACAACATACAGTATATCCTGAAAGAGGCAGTTCAAGTCCTTGTTGAGCATCAGTCGGGTAGAGAACAAGGTGGAAAATACTAGTAAAGGTGACACACACACACAGAGAAAAAGAATTCAAGGCAACTGGTCCCGAGAAAGAAACACCAAAGAATTTCTAATAAGGGAAGAAGTTTCACTCTCTAGACACTTCCAGCTTCTGAACTGGTTGCAGTTCCACTCTGCTTCCATATGAGGGAGCTCACGGGCCAGTGGAGAATGAATGGAGGTCTATGGAGCTATACCCCTCAAAATCCACTTTTCTCAGGATATCATTTTTTGTCTAGTAATTTTCATGTTGCATTTGAAAGGGGAGGCTAAGAAAATTCACACTGCTGGGTGTTATGTAAAAGTCGCTTTTTTGTTCTAAAAAGCCTTTTAAATGCAAATTAATTACTTACAAATCCTACAATGTGATTTTCTGGATTTTTGTTTTAGATTCTGTCACTCACAGTTGAGGAGTGCCTATGATAAAAATTACAGACTGGGAAAACCTGCAAAATCGGCAGCGTATCAAATACTTGTTCTCCCCACTGTAGACTCCCATTCATTTTGCACTGGACCGTGATCACCCCCAGTGGAACTCTGGTGGAACTGCAACCAAATTCGGTACAATGGCGCTAAATAGGGAGTGAACAGGCTCTCCGTAGACAGGCTTTGGAAAAGCTTTGGAACAGTTTAAACTTTCCCTGATGTGTTTCTGTTTAAACATCCCAGAGCAGACTCAGCTTGCATGTATTTTATCCCGCTTCGTGTTCAGTGCAACGCAAACGTTTTCTTCAACCGGTCCAGGCGATGTTGTCTCACACCGGTGCCTGCTCTTCTTCCTCTTCCTCCTTTTCTTCCCACTAATTGACTTTTCGTCACACAGAGGCTCTGGCACTCAGTCAGGGTGTTGAAACGGTTTCCGTTGCCGCCGCAGCCGCCGTACCAGAAGCGAGAGCATCGCCCCTGATCGCTGTCAAAGTACCAGCTTATGGTGTAGTTCTGGCAGCCGCCGGCATCCGGGCGCAGGAGACAGGTGTCTGGATGAAGACGGGAGAGACAGATTAAGGCTGCGTCTCTGAATGGACTCCAAGCATGTCTACAGTGTTAACTAAACTCCATTAGCAGCGAATTTCGTTTGATATCAGTGCATAACACTACTTGCTTTTGAGACACATGCTTTACATATATATACCATCCTGTATCACACACAGGGACGCTGGAGGAAACCCAGCAGCTGATCCACTTTCGGGCTGAAAAGGAGCAGTAATTATGTGTAATTCATTCCTGTTCATGTACCTGTACACTGTTGTTGGTTATGATACAGGACACTAATGAAAGAAATGGGGTTGGAGGGAAAGGTTACTGGGCAACAGGCCTCAGACTGTGGTCTGGAATTTCAGAAGAGCTGTAGTTTTGTTTGTGGTCTTGTGTGTGTTTTTTAGTTTTATACATTTGAGCGCTTTTTTATGTGTGTGACATGTGAGTTATGGTTGTTATAGTTGATAATGGTTCTGTAACCATATATTTTTATATAATGTTTTTAGCTTGGTGTGCCTGACTCCACCTGCAGGTGGATCACTGACTTCCTGTCTGACAGGAAGCAGCATGTGAAGCTGGGGAAAGACATCTCCGACTCACAGACCATCAGCATCGGATCCCCTCAGGGCTGTGTTCTTTCTCCTCTGCTCTTCTCCCTCTACACCAACAGCTGCACCTCCAGTCATCAGTCCGTCAAGCTTCTAAAGTTCGCGGACGACACCTCCCTCATCGGACTCATCTCTGATGGAGACGAGTCCGCCTACAGGTCGGAGGCTGACCACCTGGTGACCTGGTGCAAGCAAAACAACCTAGAGCTCAACGCTCTAAAGACAGTGGAGATGGTTGTGGACTTCAGGAAGAATTCTGCCCCACCTGCCCCTATCACACTCAGTGACTCCACAATTAACATTGTGGAGTCTTTCCGCTTCCTGGGAACTACAATCTCCCAGGACCTCAAGTGGGAGCTGAACATCAGCTCCCTCGTCAAGAAAGCACAACAGAGGATGTACTTCCCTGCGGCAGCTGAAGAAATTCAGCCTGCCAAAGACAATGATGGTGCACTTCTACACAGCCATCATTGAGTCCATCCTCACATCCTCCATCACCATCTGGTACGCTGCTGCCACTGCCAAGGACAAGGGCAGACTGCAGCGTGTCATTCGGTCAGCTGAGAAGGTGATTGGCTGCAATCTCCCACCGCTCCAGGACCTTTACGCCACCAGGACTCTGAAGCGTGCTGGAAAGATTGTGGCTGACCCCTCCCACCCCGGACACAAACTCTTTGAGCTACTCCCCTCTGGCAGGAGGCTGAGGTCCATCAGGACCAAGACCTCACGTCACAAGGACAGCTTTTTTCCCCTCCGCCACTAGCCTTATTAACAAGGCCCGGAATCCACCCTGACTCTCTCCACACCCACCTCTGGCTCTACATGCCACTGTACTTAATCTGCTCTTTTTTATCTTAACTGTTACTCTTATTTTATTATGTTACATCCTGTGTGTGTACATATACACATATATTTATATATTTATACTTATATTGTCTGTTCTGTTAACCTGTTTGTTTAACTTATTTTAGATAATGTGTGACATGCACCTACGACACCAAAACAAATTCCTTGTATGTATAAAAAATGTACTTGGCAATAAAGCTTTTCTGATTCTGATTCTGGTTATGTTTAACAGACCCAAAGGGTCCAATCAGGCCCACTGGATTACTTTGCAAAGTGTGAAAAAGCAGCAGCAAATGTAATCTGCAGCCAGCGTCAGTCTAGCAACTCTCCGTTGGCTTGCGAGCTGGAAAACCCAAACTCTAGTCAGGCCAATCACATCATGTTTTATAGTCGGTGGGCGGGGCTTAACATAATGACGGTAGAGTTGCGATGGGTCGTGTGAATTCCCTGCTACTTGAAAACAAAGAAGATGGCTGCTGCTGCTGGAGAACAGCTGTCTTTGGAATCGGCTTTGGCCGCGACTCTGGAAGACTTGGAGTTCAGCTTTTCTTTGAGAAAAGAACAAAGAACGGCACTGAAGGTATTCTTAAAAAAGGAAGATGTGTTCAGAGTTTTGCCAACCGTTGTATAAATTCACCCAGTGGTGGAGGTGCAAGCCCATGTAATATTTAGAAAATGAGGCAGGACGCATCTAGATAATCAAAATTAAATAAGTTGTATTTAGTAGTGATATGGCAGTGGTGTAATATATAAATAATTGCGTGATTGGTCAGCATTAGCTGACCATGAAAGCTGAAAGGATCAGAGAGCAGTGGTTTAGTTCTTACCTGGTTGGTCAGCTCCGGCTTCGTCAGGGGTGTCTGCATCTGGGAGAGACGACACAGTCAACCACACGTAGACCCGGAACTATTATTACTTATTCATCTAATTGTCCATTTTTTTACGTAATTGCAGCTTCTTTATATATCACTGTTATGTGACCCAGATAATATAGGAACACAAATACATAGCCATACATCTCCAGCCTTCCATTCATACTTCCATAACCTCCTGTTTGGACTACTGCAATGGAGTCCTGTCTGGGGTCCCCAGCAAAACCCTGGACAGGCTCCAGCATGTACACACACACACACACACACACACACACACACACACACACACACACACACACACACACACACACACACACACACACACACACACACACACACACACACACACACACACACACACACACACACACACACACACACACACACACACACACACACACACACACACACACACACACACACAAGTGTTAATTTAGTCTTAGTCCTGTGCCAAATGTCCTTGTTAGTTTTAGTCATTCACATATCTTTTTTTCTTAGTCAAGGTTTAGTCGACTAAAAGTCTCATCATTTTAGTTTTAGTCCAAAGAGAGCTCAATATATCTTAGTCAAGTTTTAGTCAAAACATCTTTTTTTAAATAACAAATTATTTCTGAGATTATTTCTGATAACCATTTCAGTCTAATAGTTATATAAAAATCAATTATATAAAGTTATATACATATCGAGCCTCTTCCTTATTTCACCAGTAAATTCCTGTTAAATGACAAAAACAACCACTGGAAAAGGATATTTTACATTGAATGCAGCATGAGGCTCGCGAGGCAAGTTTGAAGTGAACGCAACATATGTGTTGTTTTTCAGACAACGGCAGCTACAGACTGTCGTACGTCCCCCTGTTGGAATCCTCTCCAGTGAAATACAGACAAACTTTTACACCATTTAGCTGTCAGCATTGTAACCGTGTTTACTCCAGCTGCTAGTTAACGGTAGGCTAACGTTACCTGCTGCCAGGTATAGTGTTAACTAGCGTCCCGTGCAGCGATGTTTCGGTTGCCTCTAACATCCGTTTAGGAACATCAGAGAGAAGCGCAGGCATTTAAGTGGCACCTAAATAAGGCACCGAAATCTGGGTTGCTATTCGGTCCGGTAGATACCGTTCATTAAGGCACCGGTCAGTGCCGTATTAGTACCGGGTCTCGGTACCCAACCCTAGTAACAGCTGAATATTCTATCTCATGATGAAAAAGTAGAGACGATTGTAGACGAAAATGAAGATTATCTTAGCTTTTATTTTATGCAAAACATTTTAGTCTTGTCTTTTTTCATCAACAATAATGCATGTTAATTTAGTCTTAGTCAGCGTTTTTGGACATTGGCGCAGTCTCGTCATCGTCCCGTCTTAGTCATGGAAAAAGAGGTTGTTGACGGACATATTTAGTCTAGTCTCGTCTGACGAAATTAACACTAACACTAACACACACACACACACACACACACACACACAAAACTCTGCCGCCAGATTCCTCACCCACACCAAGACCTGGCAGTACATCACCCCAACCCTCATCCACCTTCACTGGCTCCCAATCAAGTCCCGCATCACACATAAAATCCTCCTCCTCACCTACAAATCCCTCCATGCCCCTGGCCCCCACCTACTTCTCCGACCTCCTCCATCCATACACCCCACCCCGAAACCTTTGGTCCTCAGACGCTGGCCTGCTCTCCGTTCACCACACCAGACTCTGTACCTTCGGAGACAGAGCCTTTAGTGTTGCAGCCCCATTCCTCTGGAGCCCCCTCCCTGCAGATATCCACAATGCTACATCCCTGGACATCTTTAAAAAACTCCTCAAACACCACCTGTTCCCCACAGCCTACAACCTCCTTTAGCTTAGCCTCAGTCATTCTGTAAAGTGTCCTTGGGTTTCATGAAAGGCGCTATACAAATAAAAGTTACTATTATTATTATTACTATTATTATGAAGTAAACAACGCCTCTATTTTGTCATTTTTGTTGCTATGAACGTGTTTAGGGTCCTGTGCCAACAACTAGCATCACTTTAGCTAAACAGTCCGACCGTGCGCGTGCGTGTGTGTGTGTGTGTGTGTGTGTGTGTGTGTGGACATACTGGAGCCTGTCTAGGGTTTTGCTGGGTTATTTTTATTTCCTTTGACTGAAAGAGACACTTATATTGTTGATCTGAATTATTTCTGAGACAAGTAATTGTACAGCAAAATTTGGAATTGTTACAGGTCTAACCACATGCTTCAACTCCCGAAGCTTCAAAAAAACAGGTTGCATACGGTACTGAGTTCACATCAGAACATCAACCAACGGTTGAAATGATCTGATGACTTTAAAAAAATCTGTCTGCTTTGTATTCTATATTGTATTAAAGCTGAAAGGATCAGAGAGCGGCGGTTTAATTCTTACCTTTAGAGACGTAGCTGGTCGGCTCCGGCTTCGTCAGGGTGTCTGCACCTGGGAGAGACGACACGGAACTATTATTACATATTCATCTTATTGTCCTTTTTTTTGTTACGTAATCGCAGATTCTTTGTACGCACACAGACACAGACGCACGCATGCACACAAAGACACATACACACACACACACACACACACACACACACAAAGATGAGATGATAACCAATCGATTAATCTTTGCAGCTCTAATGTTCTGAGAGAACTAGATTTCTGCACCTCCTCTTATTTCTTTTTTTTTTTAGGCTTTTAGAAAATCCCAGGATGGGAGACTTTGGCCAATCACAGGTCATTTCAGAGAGAGAACATTTCTATTGGCTGTTCTACAAATGCAGATGCGCATGTACGTCCCTTCTAGAGGTGTTGAAATTAATCAAATAATCGATGCATCGAATCGTGGACATGGACGATGCTGCATCGGTAATCGGCCGGCTCATAATCAATTATTTCTGTTTACAATTTAATCTAGGCCTAACAACCTTTCTGTTTACATATTCTGTTATCGCCAGAGTCTGAATTGTTTAAATCCTACACGGGACATGATTAGGCACTGTGTTATATTTGCTTTATCAGGACAGTTTAATGTATCATTGTTGTTTGTGTCTGTGTGTCTGTGTGTGTGTTAGTGAGTGTGTGTACATGTCTGTGTCCATGTGTGTGTTAGTGTGTGTGTATATGTGTTAGAGTGTGTGTGTGTGTGTGTGTGTGTATACATATATATATATATATATATATATATATATATATATATATATATATATATATATATATATATATTAGAGGTAGACCGATTAATCGGCACCAATAGTTGATTGGTGGAACTATCGTTATCGGCAAAAATCCATACCGATAGTTTTTCCTGGTTGCGTCCGTTGCTGGAGTGGCTGAGAAGCGCATGCTGTCATTCATTACCCAGTACACAGAGCTGAGAAGATTCTGCTGGCATCATGCATTACAATAGCGGCCTCTAGAGGCAAAATAAAAACTATCACTGATGCCTCTTGTTGTTTATTTTCGACACGTGTTACTGCGCGCTGCACGGAGAGCACATGCTTTTTTGTTTCAGTTTGAATGAATGCCTTTTATTGACATCAATATTTATTTAATTTATCATGTTTTCATGGTTCAATACAGTTTTTTTATTTTTATAATAAAGTTCAGCACTGTTTTACTTGGAGTGTCGTGTTTGTTTTTATCCAGTATCAATTCTAAATACTATAGGTCGATTAATCGGTTATCGGCAAATACGGCCAAAACTAGCTATCGGTATCGGTAAAATCCACCATCGGTCGACCTCTTGTATGTATATATATATATATATATATATATGTTATATGTGTTAGTGTGTGTGTGTGTGTGTATTACCGCTGAGGTTCACTCCTGAGAGGAAACTCTGGCCGTCCCCTGGGGTCACACTGGCGATGACGTCCAGCTGTGTTGTCTGCACCCGAAACTTCTCCTCGACCTCCTCCACAAACTCGTCAGCCAGCATTGCCGACCCCTGACTGGACACACCCCAGCCGAATAACACAGAAGATAAACTCAGTCACATTTGGCCTCAGACATAAACACAGTTGTAGTACATTACATGTACTCAAGAACTGTACTTAAATGGTAATTTCAGGTATTTTTCAACCCTATTTTTCCATGCATTGGTGTCTAAGTGACTAATGTGAAAACAAATCTTAAACATTTTTTTCCATTCATGAGCGTGATCGCTGTAACTGCCAGCCGTGAACCAGGCTGTAATGTAACCCTACAGGACAGATGTTCACCGTCAGTTAGAGTCCACTAAAAGTTGTGTTGTTGCTGCTGACAGACTCAGATTATTATTCTAAGTGTCTGACAACATTATGAAAGGATCTCTACAGAGATAGACCTTTTAGTTAAAGAGTAAGATCCTTTTTGTTTAACATGAAACAGCCCCGACATCGCCATCACCAAACCCCAGGGTTCATACGCATTTTAACCAATACTTTTCGGCAAATTTTTATGACTATATGTATTCCTGAAAATGTCAGTCGACATTATACAATAGGAATAAAAATCTGTGTTAAAGTTTACCCTCAGAGGTTTAACAATAAAATGAACTGGGGGTGGGGTGGGGTTTGGAGGGGGATAAGGGGAGAGGAAAAACAAGCATCAGAATTAAGCAACACTTTATTGTGCTTTTGTTGTATTTTCAATGATGATGTAATCAGAGGACAAAGGTTTGTTGTTTTTTTTCTGTGAAGATGTTTCCTCTCCAGTGTATGAATGATTTGTAAGAAAATGAATAAATAATTGATCACAAAAAACAATAAAATGAACTATAAAATTCCGGAAGAAATTTTGACAGTGTGCCTACTACTTGGTGCACATCCGAATAACACTAGCTAAGTATTAATAGCAGTAGCTGTATTGACGTACATAGCAATAGGGAATGGATGGATGGGCTTACAAGACACCACAAATGCATACTGGTCAAGACCAGAGAACAGCGTAGTACCACTTACCATTTATTTTTTTCTTTGAGTCTGGTGGGTTTGGGATGCATAAAGTACTGTTTATTTACATGGAGTCTGGTGGGTTTAGGATGCTAAAATGACTGTTTATTTAATGGAGCCTGGTGGAAAACATCTGTTGGTGTTGAGGTCTGAAGTCAGTTAGGAGTCAGTCAGTTGGTCAGTTAGGTGGTATTTCAGGTAGAAGGTTTAACAAACTCTGAGTCTAACCCTGATGTTTGAGTTGATTGACCCTGAGAAACTCAGAGTTTTCAGTTTCAGAACAGCTGATATGAGTTAGTTCAATCAACTCAGAGTAGGTTTACGCGCGTGCACCACCACAATAAAAAGGCAGCATGAATGGAGCCATGATTCTACGATTCACCATGGTAACAACCACAACTCCTTTTTCAACTTGTTGCTGTGGTGATTTCCACAGTGATGGGGTGGGGAGAGGGGGAGACAGTGTCTTCCATGGGTCAAACATATCCATTTAATGATAATTATACCTTTTAAGTTTGTTCTGTAATTCAAAAAAACGTGGTTCTAAACGGCAATAATATTATTGCTCAAGAAAGATAAAGGTCTGGCAAACGCATTGATGTGTTTTTTATGTTTGTGGTATGAAATATTGGGACACAGAGCAGGTAACAAACAGGGAACCATCTTTTTTTTTAACAGTTTCTATCGGCAGTTGGTATGAAGAGAGCCAAAAATGTACATCCGGTAGATTCCATAGTTACATGTCTGCGACCGGCACAACATTTCTTTTCAGAGAATCGTACTGCAGCTCTGCCCTCTGAGTTGATATGAAAATACTGCTGTTTGTTTTTAAATCCTTAAATGGTCTTGCACCAGCTTAATTAACTGAACTGTTAAATCTGAATGTACCTGGTAAGTGTCTACGGTCCACAAGCAACTATAATCTGTCCCAGCCACGCTCGCGTTTAAAGTCAAGAGGGGACTGTGCCTTCGCTGTTGTTGGTCCCAGGCTGTGGAATAGCCTCACCGTCTCCTTGAGATCGTTGTCCTCTTTACATGAGTTTAAACTCAAACTAAAGTTTTATCTCTTGGAGCGTGCATTTCTCTAAATTCTTATTTTTATTTATGTTTTCTGCTGTATGAAGGATGTTTTATTCTATTATCTTTCGTTACTTACGTGAAGCACAGTGGTCAACTTCTGTTGTGTTTACTTGTGCTATACAAATAAATAAATGAAATACATGCCTGCGACCGGCACAAGATTTCCTACATTTTGACCAACCATGATGTATGAAGAGTGAAAACTGTACGGGAGACAGCAATTTGTTTGGAAAACTTTCAAAAAATTGTACTGCAGCTCCCCACTCTATCCTCCCCTCTAACTCTCAACATTCTGGCCACATACACACACATTGGAAAATCTGAAACAGTCTGAGAAGAGGCCAATACTTAAACTGATTTGGTAGAAAACGTGCTTGATATCCGAATGCCCATTCAGCCCAATAAAGGCCAAAGTCTTGTCTTCAGTTTAAACTTAAAAAAAATAATTTCTACATTAAAGTATGGCGATACAGCATGCCCCCTAAAGAGGGGTTGTTTTGAGCGATGTTAAGTGATTTCCTGAAGATTTCAAATTCAAGTCTATCGGACACTTTTGTGCCATTTTTTGAAGATTTCGTGAAAACCGTGCGGCAAATCTTTTTGAAAACACATAGCACACCATTCCGGAGCATTACACACATTTTTATGTATTTTGTGTGCACGTGTTGGCAACGCTCCATGACTAGTAGCAGGACAAAAAACAGGCGGAATAATAATAATAAGTATGAGCAATAATCATTGTGCCGATTGCTGCTATTGCAGCACATCGGCATACCCCGAATAGAACGTTGACTTTAGGACGACGTGAAATACATTTATTAATCACATGTTATTATACTGTGTTAAAAAAAAATTCCATGACTTTTCCAAAACCTTTCCAGGCCTGGAATTAGCATTTTCCAAATTCCAGTTTTTTTCAAAACGTATGAACCCTGAAACCCACCAGAGTCAATGTAAAAAATCAGGACTTTTAGCGTGTGTAGAGCCAGCAGATTTCCAAATGTAAATGGGTAAATTAAGGGTAGGGCTCGGCATCGTTCAAAATCTTTTGATCCGGTGCCAATTTCGATACCTCAGTTTTGATGCCGGCCATTAATATCAGATAGCAAACGCTATCTGCATGAAGTTTTGAAAAACTGTAACCACACTTGAAACCACTTTATCGGCATTGCCGTGACTCGCAGTGACTTCAACACAACTGCAGAGCCGACGACGTAATTTACTCCGTCCGCACCTATCTGTGTGTGTATGTGTGTGCGTGCGTGCGTGTGTGTGTGTCGGTCGGAGCTCTGCTCTGTGTCAATATGCAGAGAGGACAGATAAGCTTGCGCTTACGCGCTCAGGCGCTTTTGGAACCGAAATTTGTATTTTTTTCGGTGCCATGAAAGTATCGACGTTCGGGGCTCCAGCCCTAATTAAGGGTTTATTTCAACCAAACCAGAGTGGTGATTGTTGGAACAGTGGAAAGATGAACCAAGACGGCTTTTGATAGTTTTATCTAGTTTCTGTCGACTTTGAATGAAGTGTGTTGTATGATGATTAAATTACTGTTGATTTAAATGGACATCTACTGTATGGAATTGTCAATTTTCAAACAAATACAGCCCACTTTTAAAGATGAACTGAACTGAAATAATCTGCATTGATAATGTGTTGGTTATGATAAATAAAAATGAATTACACTAAAAATGTTGTTAGTTTGTTAGTATTAGAACGCTGACAATTTCGATGACGTCACTGGCATGGTAGGACCTGCGAAGGTATATAGGCTACAGTGCCGCATGGACATGAAAATGAGTAATTTTAATGGCATAGGTTACGCATTTGAGCCTTTGAGGGACAGCCCTTCAGTGTCTAACTACCACCGCTTGTTAAGTTACCTGCACGCAAAATGTTAAAACCAAAATAAATAAAGTTTGAAAAAAGAAAAAAAAGTCTGCTGCACGTAGGAGAGTCACCAGGTTCACCTGAGGTTGCACGGAGGATTCACGAGTTTTGCCGTTTACGTTAGGCTAGTGCAGAGTTGGCAGATTTTTTTCCTTGTGGTCGTTGATGGATATAACACAAATGGATACTGCACAGATACCTTTTACTATGGAAGTAGCAGCTTTTTCTGCGAGTTGAACTCTCTCTGCATCAACGATGCCCTGAGGCGGTGGACACCAACTAGCATCAGGGTGAGTAGAAAGGGACATTGGAGTCTGTTTACAGACCTGCTGTGGTTTAGCTAGCAGCTAGTAACGCATTATTATTGATCTGTGATATCGTCGGAGTCAGGATTTATTCATACAGTCTATGGTCGGAGTGCTAGCTTGTGGAGTTTGACATAAGGGTTTCCAACGTGTTTAGCTGCTAGCCCTTTCCCTAGGTTGGAGCGTGTGGTATCTAGCTTGGTTTTGTGACTCACTTTTTAATGAACGGCCAAGTGTGTCAGTCTCAGTTTTGTTGAAGCCTACCCGTTAGGCTTTATTTGTGTGTGTAAGTGAATATGTACGTGTTTTGTGTATGTGACAACAACGTTACATCCAGCCCTTTGCCTAGTAGACTAGCTAGCATGCTGGATTCCAGCTGAACATCCCTCTCTGTCCTCTGCCTGATGTGAGCATATCTGCACTGGTTTCTACGTTAGGTTGATAAATGAGGGCCATTGTGCACAGCAATATCCACTGATGGATTGCTGTTACAAAAACCACTAATTGGGCAATACAACACTGAGCGTCTCCTTGCATTCCTGCATGATCTCTATGAAAGGGTTGTGCTAGTTGAGGAAAGGAATGCAGAGTGAAGAAATCAGCCTACATTTATAATTGTATGGGACAATGTGGCATTTCACCACTCCCGTGCAGTCACCGAGTGGTTTGCAGTCCATCCCAGAATGGTGTCACTTTTCCTCCAACCTTACTCTCCATTCCTCAACCCCATAGAGGAATTATTTTCCTCATGGTGGTGGAAGGTTTATGACCACCATCCACATAATCAAATGTCCCTCCTGGAAGCAATGCATGCTGAATGCCTGGACATATCAGCAGAAGATTGCCAGGGATGGATCAGCCATGCCAGAAGACTCTTTCCTAGGTGTATTGCCCTAGATGTTATAAGATGTGATGTGGATTAGAACCTGCGGCCAAATGCAGAAGACCGAGTAGATTAGCATCCCTATCGTATCTGTATCAGTGGATGGTATGTATATAAATTCTTGTATTTTGGAATTACTCAGTGCAAATAAAAGACATACAATATATGGAAGCGTACTGCATCATGTCTGATTCATTCCAATAACATATATTGCAGTGCATTCTAAACAGTAGAGAGGTTTCCTTATTTTACATAAGAAAACACTGTATAATGATACCTGTTGTCAGTGTATTTTAGGTCATTGTTTTGTGCGTGACAAAGTGTGTTTGTTGGCTGTCAACCTTTGCTAGTGTTATGGGAGAAGGAGTTGATTTGAGACATGTATGAAGTGATTTGGTAGTTTTAGTGCATTTTGAATGTGAAATGAACTGCTGTGCCGAGCTGCAAGTTGGTTAAGAGAACTGTGTTAAGAGTTTTGAAAAAGTGACCCAAGTATTGAGAAATGTATTCTAGCGACTGTTAAAAACTGTAATTTGTTCCTTCTAAAGCTGTGTATAAAGGTGTGAGTTACCCGTTGTCCCTATCGAAGATCAGTGAATCGTCATGTTCCCAGGCCGGTGCATCGACTGGTTCCTGCAGCCTGTTGCAGTCTTCTTTAAATGATGGACGAGGATACGCATTTATTCCCTCTGAAATAAGCACAAAATACTCTCGTGTTTGTTGTTGTTTATGTATGTTTTGTGTGTGTGTGTGTGTGTGTGTGTGTGTGCTCACTGCTGAGGGCGGAGAGGAAGACTCTGAAGAAGCGCTGGGCGTAGCTCTGCTCGTCGGCCCTCAGTCTGTCCAGGTGGATCAGGTGCTGCACTACGGGCCAACCGGCCAGCTCCTCCACCTGCTCCCGATCGTAGCGCTTGCCCACCGTCACCACAAACAGCGCCACCCCGTCACAGTAGGCTCTAGAGGAGATCCAGTCCAGCCTAGCTTGGTCCCAGGAGGCCGTCTTGGTGCCCACCACGGCCAGCACCGCCCTCCTCCTCCTGGGCTGGCTGGCCTTCAGCACCTCCTTCAGGGTGAAGTCCAGCGTCTTCCCCAGCGCCGAGGAGCCGCCCCGCCGCGTCATGTTCCTCATCAGGTGCCTCCGCATCAGCATGCTGCTCTGGTACGTCCCCAGGCCAAACTCCAGCTTGGGATCTTTGGTACCGCTCTGGATTACAGCCACCCGGGCCTGGCCGCCGGCGCCTGGGGGCTGTGGGCTCACGGCCAGATGTTCCACCACAGAGCCCAGCAGCTGCTGGCCGCCGGCGTACTCATCGGCCTGCATCTCCCTGGAGCCGTCCAGCACCAGGGCCAGGTCCACATTGACTTGTTGAGGTGTCAGGACGTCCTTGATCGAGGGGCACAACTCTGAACGCCTACAGGGGTCTGAAGAAAAAACAACAATCAGCGAGAAGTCAACTAGCTTGGTTAGAAAACGGCTTTGTGCAATTCAAGCTGTTAAAATTGTCACTTGGGACTTCTTAGTGACACTTTTGGAAATCACTTAGCTAGACAATCTGCTCTAAGCGACGTCACAAGTTTTTTAGGCTACAACATTTTTTGTCACATAGAGCAAACATCTCCTCAATATCTGATAGCTGTCTGTCCCCTGAACACAAACAAACAAAAAAAACGTGGTCTCTGTAGACAGCCCAGGCTCCACAACAAAACCGACCTGCACCACCAAACATAACAAACAGTGTTCCAGCCAATAACAGACAAGAAGGATTTGGGGGTGGGGGTTGGGGGGGTTAGTGTGCAGAACAGAGGGAGAGGGGACGGGACGAGGAGCAGGGAGGGGCGAGCTAGCCGTTTTGTTTGAAAATACTTCGAACGTCAACAAGAAGTGACATCACCCAACATCGCTTAGAGCACCTTTAAGCGATAAAAATTTGTCTCTATCTATCTGTTGGTTGGGTGCTACTAAGATGTATTATGTCTTGTTTACTGCAAACCAAATTTCCCCTTTGAGGGACAATAAAGAACTCTGAACTCTTTACTGATGTTATGATGACTTTGGATTAAACAAAGTCAACACTGCCTGTTCGGAACGATTAAGGTTAGGGGTTCAGAGTATTTTCTTAAAACAAACTCATCAAACTATAAGCGCGGTTAAATCAGGTGTGGCCCGGCTGCAACTCATCTAGAGATTCTGCCTTTCCCCATTTTTTCCCCGTCTAGCTGTCACAGATCCAGGTAGCGATGTTCCCCGGGCGGGGAAAGGAGGCAGCCCGGCTCAGCCGCTATTAAACAGCGTGCAGAACGGCCGGAGAAATGTGTGCACCCACCTGCAAAGTGCTGGAGAGCCAGTGACCTTCAGCCTTGATCTACGCTTACTTTTGATCATTTGTATGTAAGGTAGACAGCGATCACTTTTGGTGGATGATCACTTCTGGCATGACACCAGTAGCCCACTGCGAAGACATGCTTGGGCTCTCCGTTTCATCTAGGGAAGTAAGCAACTTTCCGCTGCTGTACTTGCGCATGCAGGAGACACACACACATGGGCACAAAGCCACCCACAGTTTAGAACGCCAACACCAAGAAAGAGAAAGGTGACGGATATCCGGCCAAAAAGAGGAACATCCGACGGAATTTCTGCAGCACCTGAGCAATCCCGGAAGTGGAACGTCGTCGATACGGACTAGGGCAGTGTTTCTCAACGAGGGCGATACCGCCCCCCCAGGGGGCGTTCAGAAGATGATGGGGGGCGTTGGAAACAATATTTTGTAAAGGGGGGGGTTGAGGTGCATTTGGGGGGTGTTTGTTTGAAAAGCTAGTTTAAACCAAAGATTCACAATAATACATGTTTACACTTAAACTACTAAAAGAATAAGTGGTCTGCAACATTAAAAGCTGCCAGTTTACAGCACTGCGACTGGACGAGACAGGTATCCTAACTTTTCTGTGCTTCTGTCAGCTTTGTTTGGCGCAGCTCCGTGCTGCGTTCTCATGGAAACGGGACGAAAGAGCATCATCTTAAATGAGCTCTGTAGCTACTAGTGAAGCTGCGTTCAGATAACAAAAGAAAAAGAAGCAATCGCCGCGACGTCCTGTTGTATTCTTTAACCCCCCCCCACCACCCCATGTAGCACAAGTAGACTATATTTCACAGTAACAGTTTTTCGTCAGATGGTTTATAGAACAGTTTCCTACTGTACCTGAATGCAGCTTCATTTCACGGAGAGAGAAAGAAAAGAGACGTGAGAAAGAGATTGACTGTGCTTTGTTGTTTGGCAAACATTTAGCTGTTCCATACACTCCCGGCCAGTTGAGGGCTTGCGTTTGGTGTTTTAAAACTTTCTTATGGAAGCGATAGAGGCAGTGATGTTACCGTTTACTGTACGGGACTCTCACACACCTCCACAAAACACAGCGCGATGTGGAGTTGCATTTTTTTCCAAACGTTTTTTCTGCTATTTACTCGCAAGACAGGCGATAGCAAACCTACGGCTCTCACTAACTTTCAAGGTTGTAAACTTATTTCCATTCGGCAGTAGATGTCGTTCTTCAAGTCGTTTGTCATCACCATAATACTTTTCTGTGTGCGTGCGTGCGTCTTCTGCTTTTACCCTTTGATAAGTGCCAGCTTGTTTTCCGTTGGAACAATTCGATTTTAGATTTTAATGAAAACTAGATTTGAATGATACATTGCTAGCTGTTTCTGATTGGCTACTGTTAGTGTTTGTAATAATAATAATAATAATAATACATTTTATTTAAAGCGTATTTCATGACACCCAAGGTCACTTCACAAACAAAAAAGGACATTCAAATTAGTCATCTTATAAAGGTGCTGAGGTTCACACCATGCTGCCGGCCTTTTGATAATACCTAATTATAGTTTGAATGTTATCTAGTCTTGGCTAGATTGGCTGCTGTTATTTAATTTGAATGTCAAATGGTTGCATTTTTTTTAAAAACCTGTAAATATATAATTTCTATTCACATGGCTTTTTTGATACCTGGGAAACTAATACATGTGTTGTTTTGTCATTCAATTAGATTTTTTGATTATTTCTGATAACAATAGTAACATCAATAATAGGCCTATATTAGGGCATAATCATTAATATTCGGGGCAATTAACATACATAATATTTTATGGGGGGGCGTTAGGGACCTGGATAATGGATAGGGGGGCGCTGGCACAAAAAAGGTTGAGAGCCACTGGACTAGGGCTATGGTTTAAGCACATTTTTTATAATATCACTAATGATTTATAATAATCCAAGCCTGAGGCTCGGGGCTTACCGTAACAGATCGCACAGTTCTTGACCTTCTGCAGGTCAGCAGCCGCGTCCCTCCCCAGCACGATGAACAAAGAGTTTCCTGTGTCGTCGACCTGGAGATGAAACAGCAGCTGTTATTATTTATCGCTAACTTTGTTCACATTTCATCTCCTGACTTAAAGTACTTCTTGTAAATGCTCTCCAACGGGCAAAAAAAGTGCCAGAATTGTAAAACGCAGCTCTTTTTCTGCAGGATTTTTGACCCCCACTGAATCAGGCTTTCACCTTCTGAAAGAAGGTAGACTTGCATCTGCATTTGTAGAACAGCCAACAGAAACATGCTCTCTTTCAAATGACCTGTGATCGGCCAAAGTCTCCCGTCACGGGTTAGATTGTCTAAACCTTAAAAGAAGTCTAGAGAGGCAGCGGGCCGAGCGGCATTTAAACAAAGCAGTGAATCAATGAAATAAAAGTTTTCAAAAGATTCAGCACTAGAAATGCAACTCTCGCAAGCATCTCACTATCACTAATGTTATCCACATTCATATTTTGAAAGTCGGTAGTTAGAATGGAAGGACAGAGAGTAATTCTTCTATGCAGATGCTACATATTCATTAGTGTGAATTGGCAGGTTTCAGAACTCTGCAGACCGATGCTTTGCAAGTAGCTGCTAGTTTAAACTTGTCTCGAATCATTGGTCTGAACTGGGCTTAAAGGTCATAGGTCAGTTTGAAGTGATCAACTCTTCAACAACTTCTAGTTCGGATACGATTCCCCCGAGGCCACTGGGCGAACAAGAATGGGTCCCTACTTTTAAAACGGTTGAATCAAACCTACCTTTATCGCTCGTTCAACTTCCGCATCGCCTCGCAGAGAGATTACCGCTGGGACGATTTTGAGGGCTCGGTACTCCATCATGGCGGTGACAATGTCTGAATTATCCTCTGACGGCCCATTGGAGAAGAAGACTGCCACCTTTCTCATCATCAGTCCTTTACGAGCACGTTTGAAGACGTTCTGACCCACAAAGCGCATGGCGGCCCCCAGATTGCGCCTGATGGACGTCCTCTCCAGGGCGATGTTCTTCACAGCTTCGATCAGCTGAGGCTTGCGATGGTAGTCCTGGAAGCGAATAACGTACTTGGTGTAGGCGCTGTAAGCCACCACGGCAACACGAGCACCCGACGGACAGTTGCTCTCAGATATGGTGATGTCGTCCAGCAGGGAGAGGAGGGCGGAGCGCTGCCTCTCGAAGGCTGCCGGGGTCACATCCTGCGACATGTCCAGACCGAACACCAGCTCGGTGGGGTAGACCGGGCACCTTGATTCACCTGGAGGAGTTTATGTTGAGAAAAATCAAATCAGGTCCCATTAAAAACCCAAAACCACTATGGTATCATCTTTGAAACTCTGCCCAAAACATTTACCTTAGCAGGCTGTTCTCATGAACCATTTGTACATAAAGCTATGAAAAGTAAAGCACTGTACTTGGTATGTATTGTACGTATTTATAGCTGTATTGCACCAATTTGACTGCTGCTGTATAAGACTGAAGATCGGCACAGGGCTTTCAAGCCTGGGAGCAGAGGTGTCATGTCCCAGGAGAAGTTAAGGAGAAAACACAAGACTTTCACCCAGGAAATGGGTGTTTGTGCTCGGTAGTACTACTTAAGCCCCTGACACACCAACCAGATGGCAGAAAAGGCAGTTGGACTGATCAGTCTCCCTGAGTTGGTCAAAAAAGTTCCTCAGAACACACCGAAGAGACGAGACGTAATACGTCTCCATAACGGCAGGCGGCGCTAATCTGTATTGTCGCCCAAAAAATTAAAACCGGCAGCTGATTGGACGAACGTATCATGTGGGTCTGGTTTCTCTGGGAATTTAAAGCCAGACCGTCATGGCGGCTCATTCAGAATACGATCTCATATTGTACTAAAATAGTTCACCGAAACGTGTTTCTGAGAACATTTTAAGTGAGAAATAGGCCGTGCAGTTGCTGAATCTGTCTTCATTTCAGATCAACAAAGGTCAATTTAAAAGATTTTCATCAGATTTTGAGAGACTCTAGTCACGTTCATCCCGCTCCCCGTTTCCTGGTTAGCTCTCCCCCAATCAGATGTGTAATTTGAGTCTGACTGCCGGCAGTGCTCGCCTTCTGATTATACATGTCAAATCGGCCAAAATGAAGGCCGTAAAAGGTTTTTCCACCGAACCCTACGCTTGCACTACACTGGTCGCTGTAATGACGGCGCCGTTGATTACAGGAAGGTGTTTACGTAGGTGGAGCGTTCAATGCAGTAGGCTGTGAGAAAGTGAAAATGGAACTGGTGAGCAGAAAAAAGTTGTTGTTGTTTTTTCAGTCAAAAGAAGGCCATTCAAGTCCAGCTACATGTTCAATTTGCAATGCTGATTTGTCTGGTGGTGGCGAGGATCCTAAACAATACACAACATGGCCGCTGTTACAACATTTGGTATGAAACATCTGAAAGAATACGAGTTGTGCATGAAGAAATCTCCAGACAGCAGCCAGAATGCAGCAACTTACAACAGGTACAAAAAAGGAAGGACAGTCACTGTTTACTTCATTCATGTGTTTACTGGGTTCATAGACTGAGGATGGGAGGATGATTCGGCATTCGGTTTCGGCAGAATCTAAACCGGTGGATTCGGTATTCGGCAGAAACCCCAAAAATCTAGATTCGGTGCATCCCTAGAAAACATATAGTTCAACCACATTTCTATAAGCTTTTGTACGATATCTTTAATTAATCATGTCTTCTTACATATTTTAAAGACATTGGTCAAAGACTTTGGTTTCTTGTTTGTAACAAATTATCATCATTAAACTTCTCAAAGGCAAACACAACGGCTGAAATCAGATAATTATGAATCATCACAGACCTCTGCAGAATATCCTTTACAGTACTTACTATCAGTAACGTTATCCACATTCATAAGAGTCAACAAACGATATGTCCAGTGTTATGGCCACAGCAAACAAACACAACTTAAATGTGACCGTCAACATATCGAAAAACACATAACCTGAGGATTAGTTAAAGTAAAAAGAAGGGAAGAAGCCTGAGCCAACCCATCAAGGGACGTCGGACCCAGAACTCCCACCCCCTACACTAAAGAGTAGCGACTAATTAACAGAAACAAAGCCGCGAAAACTAGACTACCAGACCTCCATCCTCAAAGCAATAAAAGACAAAAGAAGAGAACAGAAGGATGAACGGATGATCAGAGCAGCTTAAGGGCCCTATTTTAACGATCTGAAACGCAAGTGTGAAACGCAAAACGCAAGTAGCTTTGTGGGCGGATCTTGAGCGCTGTTGCTATTATGCCGGCGGGATAAATGACTCTTGCGGCTGACGCAAATCTAAAATGGGTTGGTCTGAAGTAGCTAGGTGTGGTTTGGGCGTAACGTGAAAATAACCAATCAGAGCGTCATCTCACATTCCCTTTAAGAGCAGGCGTGCTTGTTCCATGGCGGATTGCTATTATGACGGCAGATTTGCCTGGCGCACGCCAGCGGGAGCTGTCCGGGATTCGGCAAAGTAATAAATGCACGTCTTGACTGGGTGGCGATGTTGCTGCGGACTCTCGGGCGCATGTTCTCAAGTCTGGAGAGGATTGCTGCAGCCATGGAGCGTGGGCCTCCAAACGCACCACCTGCACCTGTTGTGGCCCTTCCTCACACCATCTCCGTCCACCCGCTCCATCAGGAGCACATCGAGCATTACTCCCGGACCAGATCATGCCGTGGTTCAACATCACATCTCCTTAAGTCCTCTAATATTTCCTCATTTATGTCATCAACACATCCATGATTCATGGAAATGTTGTGCAAAACACAACAAGCCAAAGAATGCTGCGACTTTTGGAGGACTGTACTGTAAAGTTCCTCCTGATCTATCCAAACACCTGAAGCGCATTTTCAGTAATATTTTTCTTTGTAATTATGTATGGTTTGCAAAAATGGGAACTGCTGCGTCCGTTTAGATGAGAGAAGTGTATGCGCATTGTGCCCACGCTACATTATGGCCAAGCATGCGCCCCTAAAATAGCATCTGAATAACGTGCTACTGACTTTAGACTACGTTTTTCCTGGTCAGTGGCGGAATTGTTTTCTGAAACTGCAAAATAGCATCAGATAACATTTGCGCCTGAATACGCCTCCTCTTTTCGCTGAACCGCCCCCAGGAGCGCAAATACATTCCCTAATTTACCGACGTGCGTCTGTGGAGGGAAAAGTCCGCTGTGCGTCGGGTGCAAAATAGGAATGATACATGCGTCGGTGTACAAAGGGAATTGCGCTGAGTGCAAGATAGGGCCCTATGTCTCAGAGCCTTAATCCTTGTCTCCCAGCCTTCCTTATATACAGGGGCGGGGCCACACTGACAATCAGGAATCAGGATCACCTGAGATGAACAGAGAGGAAGAAGAGAGCAGGGCATCCAGCTACAACAAAAGTAGGGTTGGGTATCGTTTGGGTTTTTTTTCCGATACTGGTGCTAAAACAATACTTTTAAAACTGTGCCGTTGCCTAAACTGTGCCTGAACTGAAATATATATAATATATTTATAATGTATATAACATAAAATAGGAGCACAAAACAACAGTTGCCGACATTAAAGAACGGTGTGTTTATTGCTAAGGCCATATGGTCAAAATTAAATGATTGATTAATAATGTACTCACTCGTTACGTTACTTACCGTAACGTAACGTTCTGAGTGACTGAACGGAGATATACGTACCTTGGCAACATGCTGCATGGAGGAGAAACAAATATTGTTTGAGTTATAGCAGCAGTACATTTATTTTTTATATTTCAGCACTTTATTTCTTTGAAAGTTATTACACATTTGTTTTGTAAAAATAAAACAAGGACATTATAAAGGTGTATTTAGTATTTTTTCAATAGAACTTTAATATCGCAATATGAAACCTTTGTAAAGTTATATTCATATTGTAGCCCAAATATGACAATTACAAACAAACACTCACCACAGTTGTCTTTGATGTAGCCGATCATCTGGCACTCCTGAGATAACAGAACATATGTTGTGTGTAAATACATTTAATATTTCCCTTAAAGGTGCACTATGAGTTCCTGGATGGTTCTCCGCGCAATTTCATTTTTGTCTCAAATCGTAGGTATCTCTCCTTGATCCGCTAGCTGCCTGTCCCCTGAACACACCGCGGAAAAGCCCGGTCTCGGGAGACAACACAGGGGTCGTAAACGTCAAACAAACACTAGGGGCACAGGCTGTGCACCAAAATACAACAAACCACTCCAGCCAATCATAGACAAGATGGTTGGGGAAGGGGGTGGGGATTAGGGTCAGTTAGTCATGACAGTTACGGAGACATGGGGGGAGGGGCGAGCTTGCTCTGTTTTGTTTGAAATTTACTTGGAACGTCAACAGAAGTGACGTCATGCAGGAACTCATAGTGCACCTTTAATGTTGTTTAAGATAGTATTCAGACCCGTTACTACAGTAAAAGTACTAAAACATACAGTGAAAATATTCCACTACAAGTAAAAGACCTGCATTTAAACCCTTAGTGCAGTAAACGTCTGTATGTTGCAGTTAAATGTTTCCTGTCAGTTTTTTTTTTATTTTTATGTTACAACTTTTTTTCAATCATTTTTGACTTTTTTAAAGCTTGCATTTTCCAGCTTATCCGAGAGGCTTTTTAAAGACTATTTAGCTATAAGAAGGAGAAGAATGTTGTCCATTGTCCTTCAGTTTATCACAAAACATTCAACGTCAACACATCTGGATATACGTGGTTTTCACTGGACAGGAAGGGGAGGAGGAAAAACTGTCATCTGGAAAGAAACTAAAACTGTCAGAAAAATTTAGCGGAATAAAAAGTACAATATGTACCTCTGAGATGTAGAGGAGTAGAAGTAGAAAGGAGCAGAACATGGAAATACTCAAGTACAAGTACCTCAGATTTGTACGTCAGTACAACACTTGAATAAATATACTTAAGTTGTTAATAAGTTACATTCCACTACTGACTTACACTCATGGCTGGGATTCCAGGAGGACCTTTGGCACCCTGGTTGGACGGAAAGGAGGAATATTAGTAAACATATATCATTATTATGTCATACTGCAATTATGATAACCTCTAACCATTGAGTTTTTATTCTGCTTGCTCGGTTGGGCAAAAGACTCAAGTAAACTGTTATATTTGATCTTTATTTACAATGTATGAACACATAAGGGACAGTACCATATAATAGTTTACATTCATACTGAAAGTAGAGGCTGTTATTTAAAAAATAATCTGATTGCAATAATTAACTGACAGAGAGACAGCGGTTTCTATCTGTAATTAGCTTACATTTTTTAGTTACCCTCATTTCTACTTTGTCATAAAGTTTGAGTTGGAACGTTTGTATTTTTTAGTTTCTAAACCGACAATAACTATCTAACAATAACTCAAACGGAATCTGTGGAATTTAGCAAACTGTTGTTCTGCTTGGGCTGGAGATGTGTTACCATTACGTGTTTGATTTTTATTTGTTGGACATCTGCGGAAATCTGCGTCCGCAGCTTCCTGTGTGGCCCTAATCTTCTGCATGTGTGTGTGCTGCTTTGTGTTCCTGTGTGTGTAACAAGCATAGAGTGCGCACTGTGCACGAGCCTAGGAACATTTCACTAATTTGCTGTTAAAATAACAATGAAATGCTGCGTTATTAATAGGGTTGGGTATCTTTTGGGTTTTTACAGATACCGGTGCTAAAGCGATACTTTTAAAACGGTGAACAGATACTTTTTAATAAAGTTAAAAAAAAGAAGGGTACTAAACAACAGTCGGCGACATTAAAGAACCGCTTATTTATTGCTAAGGCCATATGGTCAAAATTAAATATTTAATAATAATGTAATAACTATAACAATAACTTCACCAGTAAATCCAGCTGCTACCTAAAGGTAGGCTAACGTTGAGTGTAGTGTAAAGTCAGGCACCGAAATGAGGCACCAACATTTTCGTTCTTATTCGGTCTCGTTACTACCGTTTATGTCGGCAACGGTGCCCAATTGGCACTGTGTTTCGGTACCAAACTCTAGTTATTGACTTTAGACCAGGTTTTTGTTGGTCAACGGCGCGATCACTTCCCGCTGCCTAAAGATAGCAATACACCCAGAATGCACCTGAACACACCTCCCTGTAAGACCAGAATGCCCTTGGGCGCATAGATGGGCGCAGGTGCATTTGCTATTTAAACGACGTGGGCGTCGGTCTTAAACTAGCAAAGACACTGTGCCGCGCCAGCTGCAAGATAGACCGTGAATGTCTTCTCACCCTGTGTCCGTCATATCCCGGTTCTCCAGGCACGCCTGGCTCTCCCGGCCGCCCTGAGTTCCCCTGGAACGATCAGACCAGAAATGAAATAAGTCACAGATGAAGCAAAAACTATTTGAAATAAAGAGCAGGGATGTTGTGTCTCACCCCTCGGCCATAGTTCCCTTTACGTCCGGGGTATCCTTTGGTTCCTTTCACACCGTCCTCACCCTGAAAACACAACACGGCTCAAGAGTTTGGACTCCAACGGGCTACCTCTTTTTCCAGTTTTTGGCTGTAGCATTCAGTATTATTTAGATATAAATTCTTAGAAAATAGATGGACTCACCACTAGACCAGGGTAACCAGGGAAACCAGGATCTCCCTGTAAAGAGAAGGAAAAGGAATCATAATCTCACTCTGACATCAGGAGGATTTTTATAAAATGTCAGATAGTAAACGCTTTCCATCCACCAGATCTTACTTTTTATTTTATTAGAACAAAACAGAAACGAGTGTCAGGTATATAACATAGAACCGTGTCCTCATTCAACAGTTTGAATGAGATCTTACGGAAGGTTATGCACATGTTTTTCCAGCATTATTCCAAGAACGTCCAGCAGCACGAGTGATCAGTGTGCCTGCAGTGCAGAACCTGTTTAGGCAACAAAGCTACTGGGTTAGGTTTAGGAACAGATTCTAGACTCTAAATGTTATCGGGCAAAATGGATCCAATTCTGACAGTGAAACGAGTCATTTTGAGGGGGTTGTGCTGCTCATAAAAATGTGTCTGCTGATTTACAGACGTCTCTTTCTCCATGTCTGTGGGGAAAAGATTTTTTTGGGACAAAGGACATCGCGTGACGGACAGGGAAGCTGTTTTCCTTCTGTTTTGGGCATGTTCAATTTGCTTTCTAGCGCAGCTGTTTTCAAAGGCCTTGGCTCCGGACTTTGACAGCGCTATCCCAGCGGCCTGATTTTAATCCCCTCCTCTTCTCCTGCAGAGGTTAAAGGCAGCAGCTGGAGCATCAGCTGTCTACACACATTAAACTAACATTTACACAACATGCAAACAAGGCCGCGCTCACGTTCTCTTTTAATCATTTCCTGATCTTGATGAGTCGGTAATGGTCAGTTCTACCTTAACACCTTTGGATCCTTTAGTTCCATAACCGTCTTGGCCATCCTGACCCTGAAACACACACACACACACACACACACACACACACACACACACACACACACACACACACACACACACACACACACACACACACACACACACAGACACAGACACAGACAGATAGTCAGAGTCACTGAGTGAACGATAAACACAGTTTAATTACACAGTAACCAGCTGATGTTCAGCTCCTCACCGGCGGTCCTATCGGTCCCACTGGTCCCGTACTCCCCTTAACACCCGGGTCTCCTGGTTGGCCCTTCAACAACAGCAACAACAGCAGTTTTAGAAAACACACATTTTACTTGTGTACTTGTTAAACTATCCAAACATGATTGTTTGATGCAGGGGCCGGCCCGGTGCATAGGCAGTAAGTACAGGCAAATGGTAGGGGCGCTGGCAGTCCAAATGAGCAAAGAAAAGTTGAAGATGATAACAAAAAAACACACAAAAATGGAGGAAAAAGCGACAAAAATAATGAAAGAAAGTGTCAAAAACACATAAAGCAATACAAACGTCAAAACACAGGGCCAAAACGACAAACAAATAGAAAGTTTAAAAAACCCTGCAGAAATAAGTGTAACAAAACATTAAAATAAACAGCTGATATCTAGCCTAGGGCACCAAATAGGTTCGGGCCAACTACAGTATTGTGGTTCATATGCTATCATCTACTGCGAGTTGGATATATACATAATTTTCTTTCTAACAAACACTCTTTTCACTTTCTGTATATGACGTAATGGTAGAAAGATAAGAACGAGTCCCTAGGAAAAGGAGGACTGGTTCAAGCTAGGTTCATGTAGATAAATCTAAAATCTTTGTGGGAAAACAGATGAGTGGTCAGAGACTTCACAGATGGGAATGTAACATAGTCACAACATTACTCATTCATCAAACTGTTAATTAATCGTTGTGTTGTCTCACTGCTGACCATGCAACTCGTTGTCCTCCCGACTCAACACTTTTTGGATGTTTTAAAGGCATTTGAAAAAAAAAAAGTTGAAATCGTTTTTATCGTAAATTTACAGTAATATTCTTCATGTTTATTCATTCGTTCATTCATAACATGTATGAATGAAAAAAAAGGAACAGGAAAAAGAAAAAATCTTATGGTACCTGTCACTTATTTGTGCACATCAAAAAAAAAAAGAAAAGTTGCTTCAAGAGTGGATCAACCCCAATCCTCACCCCAAACACCAAAAATTATCAATACTACCTATCTTTACATTTAAGCATATTAGTCATCTTTTCTCTTATAACAGTCCTGTATTTTTTTCTTATACAAATTCTTAAATTTACAAACACTATCCCAACACTTCAGTTGTTCCACAGTTTAACTCCATATATGGACAAACACCTCTGTTTTTGTGTAGTAGGTGCGAAAAGAGTTTTAAAATGATATTGCCTTCTATGGCCATCTTCCTCTGATACAGGAGTAAATAAATTTTGTAAAACCATAGGCAAAACTCTTTGCTTAGCTTTCCACATAAAAATCAAAATCTTCAAATCAACCAAGTCTTTGAATTTTAGAAGTCCAGATTTTATAAATAAACTATTAGTGTGTTCTCTGTAGCCTGTCTTATTGATAATCCTTAATGTTTTTTTCTGTAACAAAAACAGAGGTTTTGTGTTAGTAGGGTATGTATTACCCCAAACTTCTATGCAGTATCCAAAATATGGGAGTATTAGGGAATTGTACAACATAAGCAACGTTGAATAATCTAAAACATCTTTAACTTTATACAAGACCCCAATGCTTTTACAAACCTTATTCTTAATATAAACTATGTGTTCTTTCCAATTCAATTTATCGTCCAAAATACACCTAAAAATTTTATCTTATTAACTCTTTCAATATCAATTCCTATTCTGGCAGCAGCCTCGCCAGTAAACTAGAGAGACTTATGCTCTTTATTGATCCCTACTGGGGAAATTACAATTTACACTATGTTGTTATTACAAACACACACACACATGGTCAGGTCCTTTACATGCACTATTGGAGAGATGTCAGAGTGAGTGGGCTGCGACTGATGAACAGGTGCCCTGAGCGGTTGCTCAAGAGCACCTTGGCAGTGCCCAGGAGGTGAACTGGCAGCAAAAATCATAACAAGTACAATGAAAGTACAATGAAATGCTGAGTACTTGCAAAGTGAATGAATGTATTCAAATTGAAAAAAGACCCAGAGTGATAATGATCTGTACATATACAGCAAATTATATTTGGACGAGCAAAAGAAAGAACTACATCACCACGTAATAAAAGAAAAACATTTCAATAAGCCTGTCAAGACCTAGAACACAATACTTCAGGGCCTGAAATTTAGATGATTACATTTTAGACTTTTTTAGACCCTGTTAAAAGTTACAATCCAACACAAGATGAGGTCACACACCTTCTGTCCGTTGGCACCGCGACGTCCAGGTTGTCCCGGGTCTCCAGCTGGTCCCGGTCCACCCTGCAGAAAAACCAAGAGTCAGAGAAGACAAGAGAGGAGAGAAGGAGAGAAGGGGAGGAGACAAGAGAGGAGAGAAGACAAGAGAGGAGAGAAGGAGTTGGAGGGGAGACAAGAGAGGAGAGAAGGAGAGGAGACAAGGAGAGGCGACAAGGAGAGGAGAGTAGACAAGAGAGGAGAGAAGGAGAGGGAGAGGACACAAAAGAGGAGAGAAGGAGAGGAGACAAGAGGGAAGAGAAGGAGAGGGAGAGGAGACAAGAGAGGAGATGAGACAAGAAGAGGAGAAGAGAAGGAGAGGAGACAAGAGAGGAGAGAAGACAAGAGAGGAGAGGAGACGAGAGGAGAGAAGGAGAGGGAGAGGAGACAAAAGAGGAAAGAAAGAGAGACAAGAGGAAAGAGAAGGAGAGCGAGAGGAGACAAGAGAGGAGAGAAGGAGAGGAGACAAGAAGAGGAGAAGAGAAGGAAAGGAGACAAGAGAGGAGAGTAGGAGAGAAGACAAGGAGAGGAGACAAGAGAGGAGAGGGAGAGGGAGAGAAGACAAGAGAGAGGAGACAAGGAGAGGAGAGGGAGAAGAGACAAGAGAAGAGAGGAGACAAGAAGAGGAGAAGAGAAGGAGAGGAGACAAGAGAGGAGACAAGGAGAGAAGGAGAGGAGACAAGGAAAGGAGCGAAGGAGAGGGAGAGGAGACAAGAGAGGAGATGAAACAAGAGAAGAGAGGAGACACTATCCAGCATTTGCTGCGTTAATTACTGTCACATTGTGAAGTTCAACCAAAACTTCTATCAGTTATTAATATAAATAAGTATGAATAATGAAGTGGACGATGGTGGGGTGATGTACCGACCTGAGGTCCAGGGAAGCCAGAGATTCCTTTCGGTCCAGGGTCTCCGTTTCCTCCCCTGCGTCCCTGCAGAGACAACAGACTGGTTTAGGTTAAGGACACGTGTTGTGTGTTATTTATACCGGGCCTGGTTAGGAGAAGTGGAAAATACTTGATGTTGAGTATATGGTTCTCAGCAGGAAACCAATGGAGTTCAAATACCTTGGGGGTCTTGTTCGCTAGTGATGGGACAATGGAGCGGGAGATTGGTCGGAGAATCGGCGCAGCGGTATTACATTCAATTTATCGCACCGTTTTAACGGAAATAGAGCTGAGCCGCAAGGCAAAGCTCCCAAAAAAAGTGGGGTGGTCTTATAATCGGGGTCTAGACTTTCAGCTGTTCAAGTCGTAGAACATAAGGGACGTCAGCTGTTTCAGCAGCCAATAGAGAAGTCAGCTATAAACTCTAGAAATAAAATGATCCATAATCCATTTTATTTTAATGTTACAAACAGCTGGTTGAAATGGCAGAGTTTTAGACGGAGCCTCAACGACCGCACGAAAGCACAGTAACGTTATACGGTGGAGAGAGAGACTGAAGAGAGAGAGAGAGAGATAGATAGAGAGAGATAGAGAGAGGGCGTGCCCAGTGGCGTAAGAACAAAGCTGTGAATCAGAGAAATAGTAAGTGTTGCGTCTTATAATCAGGGTCGTCTTACATTCAGACCAATACGGTAAGTCGGGCTGAAATACAGGGCTCTAGTGTCTAGGATATATGGCCAATAGATTTTTGAATTATTCTGTTTTTATCTCTGTTCAAATAGTTATAAGTGAAGGAAAAGAAGTAGACCATCACTTTAACAGCTGATTACAAACTTTTCAACAGTAGATGAACATCAATAGTAAATATTTAAGACCACAGAATGTGTGTTATCAGCGTACGTCAGCCTGGATTGAGCTTTAACGGAATATCACTCCTTAAAGTAGCTCTTGCAGCAAAAAGAGCGATAGCTGGAGATTATTTCTACTTCCTCATTAGGCCGCTGTTCAGAAATGTTTCACAGCCCATTAAATGTTTCCAAATTATTCTAAAAAAAGCAACAATCCAACAGGAGAATTGATAAAAAACCCTAAACCTTAACCCTTAGTCAAGATCTCCACAGAGTCACAGCCACACATGGTTTAACTTTCCCTAAACAGCTCCACAGAAATTCTCTGGAAGTCTGTCCTTAAGCCAAAATAATTATTAAGTCCAGATCTGCCAGACATCTGTGTTTGAACCCACATCCTGACCTGACTGACTCCACAACTCTCTACGTTAACCCATATTCAGTGTTCTGTAAATGTGCTTGTTCTTTTTAATTTATTTGTTTAACCCTAATTTATCCAGGTAAGTCGATTGAGAACAAATTATCATTTGCAACAACAACCTGTCACATTCACACAGTTCCACATTCATACCTGGAAGCTGCCCGGTACAACCACAGTCTGATCTGCTGGCCACTGGAGGTTAAGGGCCTTGCTCAAGGGCGGTAAATGAGGTAGGGACAAGCGCTTCACTTTCCCCACCCAGACTGAACTGGCAACCTCCCGGTCCCAAACTCGCTTCTTAAAGGGATATGCCACCGTTTGTTGAACTAGGGCTTATCCCGGCCTCCCCTAGCTGTAGATAGGTGGGGTCTCCTCTAGCTGTAGATAGGTGGGGTCTCCCCTAGCTGTAGATAGGTGGGGTCTCCTCTAGCTGTAGATAGGTGGGGTCTCCCCTAGCTGTAGATAGGTGGGGTCTCCCCTAGCTGTAGATAGGTGGGGTCTCCCCTAGCTGTAGATAGGTGGGGTCTCCTCTAGCTGTAGATAGGTGGGGTCTCCCTAGCTGTAGATAGGTGGTGGTCTCCTCTAGCTGTAGATAGGTGGGGTCTCCCCTAGCTGTAGATAGGTGGGGTCTCCCCTAGCTGTAGATAGGTGGGGTCTCCTCTAGCTGTAGATAGGTGGGGTCTCCCCTAGCTGTAGATAGGTGGGGTCTCCCCTAGCTGTAGATAGGTGGGGTCTCCTCTAGCTGTAGATAGGTGGGGTCTCCCCTAGCTGTAGATAGGTGGGGTCTCCTCTAGCTGTAGATAGGTGGGGTCTCCTCTAGCTGTAGATAGGTGGGGTCTCCTCTAGCTGTAGATAGGTGGGGTCTCCCCTAGCTGTAGATAGGTGGGGTCTCCTCTAGCTGTAGATAGGTGGGCCAACGCATTTTTTGTGCATGCATCGTTTTAGTCCAGTGGAACATCGGCAGCACTGCCGCTAGTTAGCTTAGCGTAGTGAATGGAATCCTATGTTGCTGGTTAGCATGTTGTGAGTAAAAGTGAGCCAACAAAAGACAAAAAAACAACCTAATTACTTGCACTGAGACAAAAAATGCGTTGGCCCACCTATCTACAGCCAGGGTAGACCGTGATAAGAACTATTTAAACAAACGGCGGCGTATCCCTTTAACCACTAGGCCACCACTGCCCACTGCCACTTGTCAGAAACATATGGATGTTTGGCAGCAGGGCCGGCCGTGGCGGTAGTATAGGCAACTGTTAGGGGCGCCCGCAGTTCAAATTTGTCCCTTTTTTAAAAAGGGGGGTCAAAACGGTCGGAAAGAAACCAAAAACTTCAACAACAAAAAAATTTAAAATACACAAAAACTGTCGGAAAAGAAAGTTGACAAAAATGTTTAAAACAACAAATATGTGGGTCAAAAGAAGGGACAAAAACCTCGAAAAACGGAATAAAGTAACAAAAACCAGCTGAAATCTTGCCTGGGGCTCCAGATTGGTTGGGGCCAGCTCCGTTTGGCAGCAGGACGACTGTGTGCAGCTGCTGTTGCCAAGCCTCTCTAAATCAAATCAGTGCAGTCTGTTCGGACAGTTAAACTGTTCTTACTAAGCTGGCTTCAAACTTCTTCTGTGGCTCCAGCAGGAGTAACTAACGTTATTATTGTTTCTAATGATGAGGATCATACAGTTGGGAGTTCCTATCATCTCCTAATCTCTCTGCCAATCACAGGATTGCTTGGTCAATGTGTATGCTGGTTAGGGTTGGGTTTTGTTTGGGATTCTTTTCCGATTCCGGTGCTAAAACGATTTTTTTTTTAAACAATGCCGGTGCAAAAAAGTCGAGAGAAGGAGAGAAGGAGAGTATTGTATTGTCTTCCCATCGACCAAAATGGACCTGGTTTGGTTTGCCTTTTTATAAAACATAAAGTAGCCTGTAAAGTCTCCCCCCAGGTCTGTCGTACATCTTCTTAGCCAACTTGATTCCAAGTTATTATCACTCGTTTTACACTTCTGTTTGGAATTTATGGTCACTGTGCCTTTATTTTGACTAATTGGTAGATTAGAATGCTAGAACTTCACAACAACATTGATTGCACCATACAACGCAGCATTAAGTCGCGTCAGTGTTGTTTCTCTGACAACTCAGACGTTTCCTACAGCTATCCACGTAGTTTTGTTTGACTTCACAACAGGACACCCCTGCACGTAAACAACAAGGCGTCCGACCGATCTGCCGTAGTGAGAGTATGTTGCACAGAGAGATCAGGACAAGACGGGAGCAGTTCCTGTTCCTTGTTGATTAGGGGCATGTTCAATCTCAAAACCTGTGTGCACCAGCTTGCTATGGTTTACTGGTTGAACAACGTGTTTCTTCGGAAAAAAGGCGACAAAAATAAAAGCAACAGAAACCAAAAAGCGGCAAAAATGTCGGAAAAACCAACAAGAACAGCTGTGATTGGCTGTGGGGAGTTGATCCTAGATTTCATACTAATTGACATTAATTCATTTCAGAAAGGCCTTCTGTTAACAGGATGGGACTGCAAAGACGATGGATGGGAAGTCTAAAGAGACTCAGAGGACGAGCTGAGAAACAAAAGCGTCTGGACCCTGGTTGTGAATCTGTTGGCCAATTTTCTCAAGAAGTTACAGCTGAGTCCAAAATAAGCAACAGAAATATTTAAAAGAAAGTGGCAAAAATGTCTGAACAAGCGACAAGAACACTGGAAAAGCCGAGTTTTGATTATTGGGGGCATAAATTACACCTTTGGTCACAGGTGATACCCAATCAGCAGAGTCGTGTTTGTAGTAAACTTGTGGTAATAAAAAGCCAGAGCTCTAAAGCACACAGCAGGTGGGTTCAACGCACCCCCGTTTCAGTTATAAAAACAACGCGTTGTAACGTTTTGAACGCGGCCTGTTGTTGATCTGGCTTCATGCTCGTCACTCACCTGTGGACCAGCGGCTCCTGGGCTGCCTGGAAGTCCTGGCTCTCCCCGCGGTCCCGGTTCA
This sequence comes from Perca schrenkii, assembly GCA_025617405.1. Lineage (NCBI taxonomy): Eukaryota > Metazoa > Chordata > Actinopteri > Perciformes > Percidae > Perca > Perca schrenkii. The sequence goes on from CM046792.1 coordinate 36,310,668, forward strand.
CCCTGCAAACACAAACACGGTTTAAAAAGAGTATTTCAGCGTGGAGCGGACACACAAACCGTTGTCTACACAGGGTTCAACAATAAAGATTTCCTGTTGGCCCCGGGGAGAGTAAAACGCTACAGCGGGCAAGTAAATGTAACATATAATACATGATTTTTATATTTACTTGCCCGTCTGGGCTTCATGTTTTGGGCATTTTAGGCCTTTATTAGACGGGACAACTGAAGACAGGAAAGGGGGAGAGAAAGAGGAGAATGACTTGCAGCAAAGGGCCGCAGGTCGGAATTGAACATGCAGCCACTTCGGTGAGGACTGAGCCTCTGTAAATGGGGCGTACATTCCACCAGGTAAACTACACAGGCCATTATTGACGCTTTTTTTTTTTTTAATGTTTGTTTTTTTTCTCGCTTTGTTTACGTTTTTTTCCCCAAAGTTTTACAGTTTTTTCTAAATTTGTTTCCCCTTTTTCAAACTTTTTTTCAATGTTTTTCCTCGAGAAAAAAAAAAAAGTGTATAGGAGGCCAGTAAAAGTTTACTTTGGGCAAGTAGAATTTTGTTTTTACTTGGCCAACCGGACAAGAGAAAAATAAAACCTTAGTGTTGAACCCAAGGGGGTAACCCTCTTTCCACAACGCGTAGCTCCTTTGGCGCTATTTTGATGCAAAGCACTCACCTTCTGCTAGCATCCCATTGACTCCCATTCATTCTGACGTCACTTTGACAGAGAATAACTTTCCATCTGAAGCGTTTAAAGACTCTATTTGTCCGTTGTTTATTTCTAAGGAAACACAACAATGTATAAAAGGCTCCATTACCTTGTAGCTCACGTTATGGCTCCGTAGCAGACGCTTTTATAAAAATAGGCTAACGATTGGGTCATAACGACGAGACTTACTGTCACACAGTAGAGGAATTACCGTATAGTACAGGAGAAGCTCCCAGGCAGTTTGGAGTTACATTAGCTGTTTAGGTTTAATTACTAATGTTAACTAGCATGTTAGTGATCAGTAATTAGTCTGTGTCTATGTTCTCTCCTTACATATACCTACACTCTCCATCTCTGTAAGATTGGGAATGATTGAGATTTCTCTCGGCACAGCTACCAGAAGACTTCACACTTTCAGACAGGTTGCTCACGTCACATCTACGTCTTCAAGCTCAGTTGGAGGCTGCTCAGTAACGCTCAGCCAGCACCGGGAAAGAGACTTCTGATATCCTTCACTGGTCTCCGTCCAGAGAACCGGCATCTGGTGGTCCAGTTTATATATACTGTCTTTCTTTAACTGTCTATGGTTGAACCTTTGCTTACAGAGTGTAGTGTTTTTTGACTTCCTCTCCTACCTTCCCTCCCCCGGAGCCTCTTCTTCCATCTGGACCCTGCGCAGCAGAAAACATTTAAAGATATTATTCACCGTGACAACATTAAAGGGTAACTTCAGTGACTTGATTTGAACAACAATCTTTGAAATTCAATATTCAAGATACTTTATTGTCATTGTATGAACAAAACGAAAATAACGTGCAGCAGCAGTAAATAACTAAATAAATATAGATAATAAAAAATAAGAAGATTTAAAAAACACACACACACAAAAAAAAGTCCTGATTATTTACATGGAGTCTGGTGGAGTTTGGTGATGGTGATATCGGGGCTGTTTCATGTTAAACTAAAAGGATCTTACTCTTTAACTAAAAGGTCTCTCTCTGTAGGGATCCTTTCATAATGTTGTCAGACACTTAGAATAATAATCTGAGTCTGTCAGCGGCAAAATCAGCACTTTTAGTGGACACACTTTTTGTTCAACAGCCCCGAAATCACCATCACCAAACATTCGGTAATCTCACCGGGTTTCCGACGTCTCCTTTATCACCTGGCTCCCCGTCCCGTCCAGGGGAACCCTGTGGTTTTGAACACATTGTGATAAAAAATGAAAACATTTCCTTTAACTAATAGGATTCAGGACTCATGACAGGTTAAAAGTTAAGATGCAGACTTTCTGCAGTGTAACATTTGATTCAATATGATTATTATACATTTGTACAAACATCATTTTCAGCATCATACTGATATATTACTAATGACTTTAAATTAAAAATACTTTATCTGACACAAGCTAGCATCACTTAGCTCTATGTTTGCTTAAAAGGATTAATGTCCCTACATCTATGTCCGATCATTACACAATCACAACTCCTGTCCCTGATTGGATGGTTGTTGCAGCAATGCTTTGTGGGACTTGTAGTTGACTTGATGCCATCAGCACAGATGCAGTGTGTTTGATTCTCACCGGTAAACCTGGGTAGCCTCTCTCTCCTTTGGGTCCTCTGGCGGTGTTATCAGCCCCCGGTTCCCCCTGTCCGACCACACACAAAGACACACAGTCTGAACTCTGTTTGTGAAGATAAACTCTGCACCGCTTCCTAAAATGGAGCTCCCAGCTGTGATTGGCTGTGGGGCTTTCTAGCAGAACACAGAGTTGATTTCATTCTAATTGACATTAAGCCATTTCAGAAGGGCCTTCTGTAAACAGGATGTTACTGCAAAGACAATGGATGGAAAGTCTAAAGAGACTCAGAGGACGAGCTGATAAACAAAAGTGTCTGTGTGAGAAGGAGAGGCAGAGCTCTGCCAAAAACTGGAAGCTGGTTGTGTATCTGTTGGCCAATTTTCTCAAGAAGTTAGAACAGGGTTTGGCTGAGCCGCGCTCGACTTTGCTTTTAGTTGTTAATATGATATGTCAGATGTGTGTGGGGGTGTTATGAGCCCATTAAAGCCTTCGGTTTTTCTACTGTAAACATTGAGAGTGAATGTTCTTTTCACAGCAACATCCATATGTGCAGACTAGGGCTACATTTACATTGCTACGTTTTGGGTTTAAAAAGGAATATATTTTTCTGAGAGAGACAGAGGGAGAGTGAGAGAGAGAGCGAGAGAGAGAGAGAGAGAGAGCGAGAGAGAGAGAGAGAGAGAGAGAGAGAGCGAGAGAGAGCGAGAGAGAGAGAGAGCGAGAGAGAGGAAATGTTGTGACTCACCGGATTTCCTCGGAGTCCTCGCTGTCCTTTTGGCCCCGGCTCCCCTCTGTTACCCGGGATACCCTGAGGATGACACATCAACCTGTCAGTCATCCAGCCGGGGGTCAGAGGTCAACGCCTCCCAGCCAATCAGTGAGAACGAGACATTAACAATTCTATATGTCGACAAAACAACTACAATATTTGCAATAACACAGAAACAAGTGTAATATTTAATAATACAATGTTCTGCCAGTATAAAATATATTTTATTTGAATTAATTTCTATGATTATTAGGGCTGCAACTCAACGATTAATCTGCGGATTATTTTTCTTGATTAATCGTTGAAATGTCCAAACTGATGTCTGTAAATGTCTAGTTTTGTCCAAAACTTAAATATATTCACCTTATGATATAAAATGATATGATATAAAAAATGAAAAGAGCAGGAAAATCTCCATATTTAAGAGGCTGAAAACATTTCTTGCATTCAAAATGTCTTTTAACGATGATCAGAATAATTATTGGATGGACTAATCGTTGCAGCTCTAATGAACGCATTCTCTTCTCTTCATCACACTTAATCCAGATTAAATCTTTGATAAATATGAAAACAATAATCCCTCCGCAGCTCAAACACAAAGTACCTCCATGCAGGGAAATCTACATAAATATATAAGTTTTTACTGGGTTTCCTGGGTCTCCTCTCGGTCCTTTAGCTCCATTTGTTCCCGTCAGTCCCTGATGACACACAACCAACAATACATTTCATATACTGCAATATACTATACTCTGTTATTATTACAATGCAACTTGTGTGGACTAAAAGGAAGACTGCTTTGTATCGATGCTTCTCAGTCTGGAAGTGACATTCCCTATTATTTATTTTTTGTGTCAGTAGTTTTGATTTATGTATTAAATGTTTAGTTCTAGTTGGACAATATATGGATTACACTACCGTCTGTTGTGATATGTTTTCTTTATTCTGTATTTTTTGTGTGTAGAGTATGTTGTGTGTGTGTGTATGTCTGTGTGTGTGTGTGTGTTTGTGTGAGAATCTGTGTGTGTGTGTGTGTGTGTGTGTGTGTATGTGGACATTGGACCAGAAGCTGTGGATGACATTTTTTTCCTATTGGTGTCATGTAATTCCGTGCGGAGTAGGATGACATGTAATGAAGTATCATATCATATGTGAACTATACTGTGTCTTATAACCCAACCCACACGTATTCAGCGGTGATCCAGAATGAAAATCTGCTGAATATAACGGACTGTTTTTAAGCTTGGATGAGTTAACACAAATTTTTCGAGAATTCTGCACCCATAGACTCCATGCAGGCCTTCTACTGCAGACTGACTGTAACGGAGTATAGCGTCACTTCACCTGTGAATTGCTTTTTATATTGAAAAATGTAACATTTTCTTGAGGAAGGACACCTGAATCCCCCGCCAAATACGCACACCTAAGTCTTCCAAAAAGTTTAGGTTAAGCCCTGATAGCAGCAATGTGATCTGAAATTTGGGAGAAATTAACAACATCAGCATTCATCCGTACCTGCTCTCCGTCGATTCCGTCCAGTCCGTCTTCTCCGTTCTCCCCCTGCAGCAAGAATCAACCGTCACATATTTGTTTTTAATGGTTATTTTTATAGGGACAAGCAGGGGCGTAACTTTGGGTTCAACATCCAGGGGGGGGTTGAGATCTCCAACTATCTCAGTAGGTCCCGGGACATGTCAAAAACTCGAAAAAAGAAGACAAAAACGTTGAAAATAAGCAACAAAAAAACCTCTGAAAAAATACTCGAAAAAAAGAGGCAAAAACCTCAACGTCAACAAAAACAGGAAAAGGTGCCAAAAACAAAAATGTGGTAAACCTAAGGGACAAGCAAGGGCATAACTTCTGAGATCTCCAACTATCTCAGGAGGTCCCGGGACATTTCTGCAAAAGTTTTGGGGAAAGAAAACTCGAAAAAAAGACGAAAATGTTGGGGGAAAAAAAGCGTCAAAAACCTCGGAAAAAATACTCGAATAAAAACGAAAAAATACTCGGAAAAAAAACGGCGACATCTCTACTTTTCTCCATTAATAAGACCAAACTAAACAAACTAAACTATTCATCTATCTTTGTCCAAAATTAACGTTCACTTCTTTGCCTTAAAGACTTTACATTCCTGCAGAGTCACTCACCCTGTTGCCCGAGACTCCTCTGTAGCCCTGCAGACACAAACAACAGGATTTAAACACATGGACAACATCTGACAGGACACAAAAACACATCCTGAGAATAATTATCAACATTGTTAAGCCATGTGTCAAAGGAAACTTCCATTTTGGTCTGGAACGATAAGATTTAGTCCCGATTCGATTCTTTTGGAGGACGTTTTGTAGCCGAAACTAGGGCTGTGGTTAAACGATTATTTATTAAACGATTAATCGGGCGATTATTCTATTGATTTGTCGACTAATCTAACAACTAATTGGACGATTAATATAACGATTATTTTTCTGTTGCTCGATTAATAAAAACCATAATGTATCTCAAATAAAAACCAAAAAATAATTTATTTAACAGATTTGCACAGCAAAAAATCTTATGCTTTGCACAAAATGAAATAAATAAAATCATTTTACGGTTATACAAAATGAAAGGCCAGCCTGTTTACTCTTTTACAGTACCAACATAACTCTCTTGTTCAAAAAATTCAAAAGCTGTAGTGCAAAAAAAAAACACTGCAGTGCACAGTATAGACATTCCTGAGTGTTTAACACAATATAAAATTCCTGTTTTCAGTTTTACAGTCCCAACAAAAGCTACTTCACTCTGCTTTCTACCGTTAGCTAGATCTAGTAGCTGTGCACTTTGGTGGTGCTAGGCTAACCAACGCATCTTAGCTCTCTAACAACAACAAAATCCCACCAATAGATCCACACCTTAAAATGCAAAACCTACACAATAAAAATCACACAATAAATCCCCATGTAACACTACTTATCACGACTGCTGCCTATTCAAAAACATATATCTGCTTCCCTCCATTAATAAGACCAAACTAACCAAAGTAAACTATTTATTTCCAAACTCCAGACACAAGGCTGACCGGGGAAACCTCACATCTGCTACCTGGCAGAATTAAAAAGTAGTTTTAAAGGTCCTCAGCCAAGCTTGAACATATTTTAGTCGTAACTAGAGAGAAAGAAAGATTTAGTGCTGGAATGTTAGCTATTAACCTAGCACGAACAAACTGCACGGAGAGCTAAGATAGTTAGCTAGCACCACCGAAGTGCGCAGAGCTCAAGCTACACAACACACTACGCAAACATGAAATTAATTTTGTCTCCTTCACGAGTGACAATGGGGTGCCTCCGTTTCAGATGCTCCCACATTGCTGATGTGCTGGTGTGGTATGCCAACTCCACTTGGCAAAGAGCGCAAATAACGACTGGGGACTAAATTTTAAGTATTCCCATACCTTCGATGATTTAGGGCGAGCTGTTTTTTTAGGACTTCTTCTTTTATTGGGGCTTTTTGCAGGGCTTTGTTGGGAATTCTATGAGGAGGTTAATGTTTCGTCCTCCATTCTAGGGCTGGGCGATACTGGTAATTTTGGTATCGATCCGATACCAAGTAAATACAGGGCTAGTATCGCCGATATCGATACCGATACCGATACTTTTTACTTGTAACGTCACGATCATTGAATAATCTTGTGATTTTGCCTTTAGTTAGTTGATTATGATTAGGATAAAACACGGGACAAAGATTTTAGGGAAATCGAAATGTTATTTACTAACTAGAACAATATAAAACAATGTAACGCTATAAAAATAATAAAATAATATGTGTAAAATTTTGAGTTCCAGTGAAACAATTAGGATTTTTTTCAACTGGCTGAATTTATGATAGTAGTTCTATCAGTCTGCTAAAATTGCCTCTCTGATCACTGTGAACAGCATTGCTTAATGCTGGAGATTACCTGGATACTCCTGATTTCTTGGCTTAAAATCCTCTGCCAGAGACTCTGTCTCTGTGTTGGGGGTCTGGTTTGGGGTTCTCCCTCCTCCTCCTTCCTCAACTTTTTTTGCAGCTCGGAGTTCTCTCTCGGGTAACTTAATGCTTTAATGCGTTTATGCAAATTGGTGGTGTTACCACAGTGGCGAATTACTTTTTTTGCACACATCACATGTGGCAGTGTCCGTATCAGCTGGAGTCAATACTCCACACAGCGCTTCTCTTTCTTTCCGCCATCATCACGGGCTTCTCTCACTGTTCTGACTCTCCGCTCTCCGCCTCTGGCAGAGCAGGGAGGGGGAGGGGCCAGAGAGAGAGAGAGAGAGAATGAGAGGTGCGCTGTTTGCACACTGTGCACAGACTTGGAGAGACGCTGTGCTCGCATGAACTCGGAGAGAAACTAAAACAAAAGTATCGATCTCATCTCAACAGTATCGATCCTATACCAATACTCATCTTGGTATCGATACTATCGATATTTAGATCGATACGCCCAGCCCTACTCCATTCTGCAATGTCTTGGTCTCCCACGTGTGTGTGGCGAGCTGTGGCGAAGCACCAACGCACAAATAGCCTTGTGTCTGGTCACCAGCCACTCAATCGATTTTTTGGCTGGTGAGTGAAACGATTCTACCCGCCACTTACATATTTTTTAGCAGCATTTGACTAGTTTATGGTGCTAACTTTGACCACCGCTGATTAAAATGATATAACAACCTTTTGTCCTCTGGTTCCGGGACAGCCCTCGATGCCCGGCGGTCCGACGGGTCCAGGCGGCCCTCGCTCACCCTGCAACACACAAACGCAGCGAGCAGGGACACAGCAGAAACACAAACGCAGCGAGCAGGGACACAGCAGAAACACAAACGCAGCGAGCAGGGACACAGCAGAAACACAAACGCAGCGAGCAGGGACACAGCAGAAACACAAACACAGCGAGCAGGGACACAGCAGAAACACAAACACAGCGAGCAGGGACACAGCAGAAACACAAACGCAGCGAGCAGGGACACAGCAGAAACACAAACACAGCGAGCAGGGACACAGCAGAAACACAAACACAGCGAGCAGGGACACAGCAGAAACACAAACGCAGCGAGCAGGGACACAGCAGAAACACAAACGCAGCGAGCAGGGACACAGCAGAAACACAAACGCAGCGAGCAGGGACACAGCAGAAACACAAACACAGCGAGCAGGGACACAGCAGAAACACAAACGCAGCGAGCAGGGACACAGCAGAAACACAAACGCAGCGAGCAGGGACACAGCAGAAACACAAACACAGCGAGCAGGGACACAGCAGAAACACAAACGCAGCGAGCAGGGACACAGCAGAAACACAAACACAGCGAGGAGTGACAGCGGAAACAAAAATACAGCGATGAGTGACACAGCAGTTTACACTAGTAGAGTCCAGAAGCTACCAACAGGTGCAGCTAACACATTTCCATGCACATAATATTCCAGATTTCCCTCTTATACTAAGCTGTTTACATGGATAATGAAGAGAATATTCCACTATTATTCCCGTTTACATGCAGCCGTGCAAAACAGGAAGCGTTCCAGGGTGGAGGACTTGTTGGAGTGTGTGAACACAGCCTCCCTTTATCATTCCTTCTTGAAAACGTCGGAAAAAAGTGACGAGAATGTAAAAAACAAAACAAGAACATTTTCTGAAAAAAACAAACATCAAAAGTTATAAACTTCAAAAAAAGGCAAGATTTTCTTGGGGAAAAAATGACCAAAAACTTTTTAAAAAGCCTGAGAAACATTGCAAAAGCGATAAGAACTTTGAAAACAGTGAGAAATTTCTGGAAAAAAATGACAAAAAAAGAACTGGACAAAACGTCAAAAAAGTGACAAAATTCAAAAAAAGAAATCTGAAAAAAAAACCTTTTTTTAAAAAGCGGCAATAACTTTAAAAAAAAAGGCGACAAAAAGGCCATGTTGTGTAATATAGTGTGATGTAATTTTGTTTTTTTTGGTTGTTTTTTTACCAGTTCTTAAGTTCTAAGACACATGCAACTGCTGAGTTAGGGCAGTGGCACCTGTTATGGTTATTGGCTTTTATGTTTCAGACGTTTTTTCGCTCCTTCTATTCTTCCTAGTGTCATCCCACTGTGACCAAAATTGGTATGAAATGCTGAGTAAACTTTGTGCAGATAGCCTGAATATAGAAGCACTTACAGGAGCTCCCTCGTCTCCCGGGAAGCCCGGCTGGCCCGTCTGTCCAGGCGAACCCTGTTCAGAGAAACACACTCAACAAGATCAGGGGCAGAAACATGAACACAAACTCTCAAACGCCAAAAAAATGGAGTCAAATTGTTGACATTCTATATCTGTTTCTAAACAATCAGGGTCCTCGAGGATAAATAAAGACTACTTTCTACACACAAACTATTTACATAGAGCAATAAAACATCTGGGAGGTTGGCTACAGTAGATATACTGTATTTAAACTGTATATATACTGTAGGTTGGCTACAGTTCTACCTAGATAGCTAGACTATATATATTATTCTATAAATCTTTCTTTCTTTCTCTCTAGTTACGACTAAAATATGTTCAAGCTTCCAGCTCAGCTGAGGACCTTTAAAACTACTTTTTAATTCTGCCAGGTAGCAGATGTGAGGTTCTCAAGTTTAGGAGTACAAAATACTGTCATTTGACTTCTTTTATTTGGCTCGAATCGCAAAATAAATCAAGCCCGTCAGCATTGATTTATGAACAAATAGAAATGTTTATGCATCCTACATATTGTAATTGCACTGGATATGTGGACATCTTCCAATAAAACAACTTTACATAAAAGACTAAATCAAGACAGGACTGGTGTGAGTGTCTGCTAGCTCTCAGCTCAGACCAGCCTTCTTTTTAGCCTTTTAACACATTTTCCCAAACGTTCCTGACATCATGTTTAAAGTTTAAAAGGTGTATATTTCAGTCACCTTTGACCCCGGGGGGCCCGGAAGGCCAGGGATGCCTTCATGTCCCGAACATTTGCACATGACGTTGCAGCACTTCCTATCTAATATCGCATCCTGCAGTGGGAGAGAGAGAATAGAGAGCAAAGAGAGAGAGAGAGAGAGACAGAGAGAGAGAGAGAGAGAGACGGAGAGACAATGTATATACTGTATGTCTGTTTCATTCTTTTCTGATTTTATTGTTTGTGCACTTTGGATACCTGCTGGTTCCTGTGAAGACTGATATGAATAAATGTTGATTGACTGATTGACATGTGGTTGGCTGTAACGTTCCGGACTTACAATCTGTTTATAGATGACGCTGGCGACGCTCTGCATGCCGATGCTGAGAGGAAGCTTGTAGCCGAATCCTCGGCCAAACTCCACCATCTGCAGCTGGGCGGGGTCACGCACCCCTTCCAGAGCCACCGTCAGCAGGGCACTCACCCCTGCACACAGTGAACAGCAGCTGATTGTATTTTCACTGTCCTAGAGCAGGGTGTCTGCAGGTTCCACCAAGTCAAATTGAAGATTATTTAAAGACATGAAATTTAAGACGTATACCACAACATAAAATAAAATCTATCTAGAGAGGTCCCAGGACATGTATGCATGTATTGAAAAGCGCAAAATCATTAAAAAAAGGCAACAAAAAGTAAGATAAATTGTCCAAAAAAACAATTGACAGATAGTCTAACTAGCTGTGTAAATTTAGCCTGCTGAGATCTGAGAAGCAGTCAACAATAGTCCTCATTAATTCACCAAAAATTCCAACACAAAGAAAACAGAAGGAAATGGAAAACGCACACATCCGGCGGAATTTCCTGCTGCACGGGAGTAATACTGGTTAGTTGAATGTCAACGATATGGACCAAGGGGTTAAGCGAAAGTGTACCTCCTATGGAGAGGTTCATACGCTAACAAGCCATCACCTGGCGTTAGCATTCCATTGACTCCCATTCATTGTTGCGTCATTTTGACAGCAAATAACTTTACATCTGAAGCGTTTAAAAACTATTTGTCCTCTACAAGGCTCCATTACCTTGTATCTCACGTTATGGCTCCGTAGCAGACGTTTTTTTGTAAAAATATGCTACTGATTGTGCCATAACCATGCGACTTTCTGTCGCATAGTAGAGAAATGACCGTAGTCAGGAGAAGCTCGCAGGCAGTTTGGACTCACATTAGCTGTTTTAGTTTAATTACTAATGTTAACTAGCATGTTAGTGATCAATAATTAGCCTGTGCCTATGTTATCTCCTTACATATACCTACACTCTCCGTCTCTGTAAGATTGGGAATGATTGAGATTTCTCTTGGCACAGTTACCAGAAGACTTCACACTTTCAGACAGGTTGCTCACGTCACATCTACGTCTTCAAGCTCAGTTGGAGGCTGCTCAGTAACGCTCAGCCAGCACCGGAAAAGTGCTTCTAAAATCCTTCACTGGTCTCCGTGGAAGTCTACGGTGTCGCTGTGTCCATTGCTTTAACGGTCTATGATATAGACCAGTGTTTCTCAAATGGGGGTACGTGTAGCCCCTAGGGGTCCTCTGGAGGACTGCAGGGAGGTATGTGAGATATTTAACAAAAGGTTTAATAGTTACAGGGCTGTTTTTTGTCCAGAACATTGTAGAATTTTTTTCCTACCAAAAATGTGGCATTTTGTGTCGCCTTTCTTTGGACCTATTCTTGTTTCCTTACTTTTACTTTTTACAAGTTTCTCGCTTTTTTCTAAGTTATGTCATGTTTTATGAAGTTTTTGATACTATTTTGACCTAGTCTTGCCTTCCTTCCTTCCTTCTTTCTACGATCTTTTTCCAAGGTTTTGTCTTTTGTACAGTTTTTGTCTCCTTTTTCCATCAGCATTTAAAATGTTTTTTTCCAGGTACAAGGCTGTTGTTTAGTAAATCTATCGCTGACAGCACTGTACTGTCTTTATATAGACTTTTTTTTTCTACCAAAAATGATTAGTGCTGGTCAGGGGGTACTTGGCTTAAAGAAACAATTCAAAGGGGGTACATATTGAAAAAAGTTTGAGAACCACTGATATAGACTATAGTGAACACAACTCCGACAGGGTGATTTGCTATAATTTGCTCTACATAATAAAATATGTACATATTTTACAGAAGAAGCAACGCCCAGTTTTTACCAGACTTTTGCAGTAGCTTTGATTCATGCTCCAGTTTCATCACGTCTTCATCGAGTCCATCTGAGAAGATCACCAGCACCTGATGGACGAGATCAGAGATTAGTAGACAGTGTTATGGCTGTGTTTTTATTGTTTTTTGGGGAATTACACCATTAATTGACAGGACAGCTAGGTGAGAAAGGGGAGAGAGGGGGAAGACATGCAGGAAATCGTTACAGGTCGGACCCGAACCCTGGACCCCTACGTCAAGGTACAAGCCTCTCAGCACATGTGCGCCTGCTCCACCCACCAAGCAAACCCAGGCCACTGTTATGTGTTGGTATTAATGTGAGAGAATCCCCTCAGGTCTGCAAATTATTCCAAACATGTTAGCGATTCACAGTGGGGAGAAAACTGTGCTGCTTTTTTGTCCTCATTTATGTAAAGCAAATGATACATTATTTTTCCTACGTTTCTTCTCCCCCAAAAGTATCCCCTGAGAGAGGAAAATTGAATTATTCATGGGATGTGATAATTAAAATGTAGCATGAGCATTCTTGTGTTTGTTATATGTGTAAAGGGTAATTTTCTGGGGGTTTATTTCTTTTCAATCTGTACCCTATTTCCCCATGCACTGGTGTCTAAGTGACTAATGTGAACAAAAATCTTTGGAGTTGGTCCAGTATTGCGAAAAGCTATAACCGGCAGCTGTGAACCAGGCTGCAATTTCACCTTATAGGACAAATGTAACGCATCAGTTTGCGTTGCAGGTTATTATTGTAAGTGCCTGACAACATTATGGAAATGATCCCTACAGAGATAGATCTTTTAGTTAAAGAGTAAGATCCTTTTTATTTAACAAGAAACAGCCCGAAATCACCATCACCAAACCCACCAGACTCCATGTAAATAATCAGGACTTTTAGCGTGTATAGAGCCAGCATATCTCCACCAGACTCCATGTAAATAATCAGGACTTTTAGCGTGTATAGAGCTAGCATATCTCCTCCAGACTCCATGTAAATAATCAGGACTTTTAGCGTGTATAGAGCCAGCATATCTCCACCAGACTCCATGTAAATAATCAGGACTTTTAGCGTGTATAGAGCCAGCATATCTCCACATGTAAATGGGTGAACTAAGGGTTTATTTCAACCAAACCAGAGTGGTGATTGTTGGAACAGTGGAAAGATGAACCAAGACGGCTTTTGATAGTTTTATTTTTAGTTTCTGATGACTTTTAAATGAAGTGTGTTTCTACGATGATAAAATCACTGTTTATTTACATGGGAGTCTGGTGAGTTTGGCGATAGCGATTTTGCTGGCTCTTTCATTGATTTTCTGGGTTTGCCAGCTGTGCCACTCTCACCTTCACATGAGCTTTGGACTTGATCTTGAACCTCTCCTTGAAGGAGTTTAGCATGGCAGTGTTGAAATAGGAAGGTTCTGACATCCGCAGGGTCATGACTTTATTCACCACGTCCGCACTGTAGCCCTCAAAGTTTGTGTCGTACAAGGTACGCCCATCTCTATCTACCACTTGGAAGGCGATGTTGGGACTTGACAGGTGTGGGGCTGACACAGCACAGGTCTTCTAAATGAGGAAACGTAATCGAGGATCTGTGGAAGGAAGTTCTGGAGCTTGGTGTGGCTGCTGACCAGCACCTCATCAGGAGCTCCGGTTCTTCGAGAAATATCGAATCCTATGGCGATATCAATGGTGCAGTCTTTTCGGGAGTGGCGGCGGTGTGGTGGGGGTTTTGGGGATGCTGTGGGCGGTGGGGGTGGGGGAGGGTTTGGATCATCACACATGACGTCGACCACACTTTGCTTGATAGAGTGCAAAACATCATAGTTCCGCACAGTGAACAGCCTCTCTGGGGTGCCAGCAATCTGCAGGAGCTGCAGGTCGTGGACGTCTCCAACACCGATGGCAAATACCTTAATTTTCAGATCCCTGAGAACGTCAGCTGCGTCCTCCACGTCATCATGAGAATCACCATCTGTGATCAACACCAGATTTTTGGGGACCTGGTCACGGCTGCCCCGCGACTCCTCAAAGTAATCCTTAACGTGATCCAAGGCTCTCCCTAAGTAGGTGTTTCCACCTGTGTAATCCACTTTAAGGATTTGTGTGTTCAAATCCTCCTTATTGTAGTACTTGTTGAGGTAAAACTCATCATTAGGCTCGTCACTGAACTGGCAAAGTCCAATACGCACCAACTTTTCACCGACTTCAAAGCTGTCGACTAATGTTGTCGTGAAGTTTTTCATGATATTGTGTTCGTCTTGGTTGATGCTGCTAGACCGATCAAGTAGGAAGACAATATCGCCAGTCTTGCAAGCTGCCAAAGCAAAAAAAGAGAAAGCCATTTGTCTACATTACTAATACACAAGTGTGCCTTGGAATTATAACTGTATAGCAAACGATATACTCAACTCCCCATTTTACAGTGGTATCTCCAAACTGATAATGAATAGATGCAAAATATCAGGCTCCATTTACACTACAACGTTTGGGTTTAAAAACAAATATCTTTTACATGTACGTGTCCACACTGCTGCGGCATATCCAAGCCCCTAAGACAAAGACAATTGGAAACACTGCTGCGACTGTTTTGGTTTGAAACCTCCGGGGTTTCTTTGTAGTCTGGACAGACACAAACGGAGACCTTTGGAAACAAGGACGCAAGTCAGTCAGTCTTATCAGTTAGATAGCTTACATACGTTTTAGTTCCACTTCGCCATCGCTCCAAAATAATAAATCCCTGCTCTTACTTTTTACCACATCCATGATTTTCAACGGCAGAGTAACGTCCGACAGACTCCCACTCTGTTTTCTGCTGCCTTTCGTCACCTTGTAATCACGTGTTACTTTTAGTAACAGTTCTACCTCATCGTCGGTCCAACCTTATTAAAAGGAAAACTCTTGTCTTATTTTTTCATTAATGCTGTTCTTCCTCCATAGCAGAAGCAACTACCACCACTTAGGTGGAGTATACATGCTGCTTCCTGTTTACACCGGTATGCGCATGCCCAGTACATGTGAATGGTCATGAGATATGCCTTTTGGGCATGTTAGTATACACAGAGAATATTTCTGCTACTGGAGCTAAAACTCCTCATCTTTTTGGGCTTAAAACACAGCTTAAAAACCAAAACGTAGTAGTGTAGATGTAGCCTCAGAGACTGGTAGTTGTGATGTGAAAGTGCTTCCATTTGTACTCGGAAGTCAGATTTTCCAAGTTCAAAGTCAGAAACATGCCCCGTGAATTCAGATTTCCGAGTTGGGAAGTCCGAGCCCCTCACAGTACAGTACGCCAAGAAAGCAGACCTCGAAATCCAACATGGCTGCTTTCACAGTAGTGAAAGCTGTAGTAATATACAATTTAATAGCACCTGTCTTTTTTGTGTATCATTAAATCAGTCGTACACACAATACTGTCCAACTTTTATCTGTGGACATGTTGCAAATGTATAGAGTTTGTATGCACAAAAAAACAGCCCAATGCATAATGGCTAACCTGGCTAGAGCAATGAAAATTCGACTTGATTCGGGTGCGACATCATACCAAGCTTTGGCTTCCGAGTTATCAACTGGTATTGCTAACAATGGCTAACCTGGAAAGAGCAATCCCACAGTGAAATCTGACTTGTATGAATGGAATCTGCTCCACTCCTGTGTGACGTCATTCCCAGCTCTGACTTCCGATTTAAATGGAACGCACTATATGTGCCTCCTGTGGTCCACAGATTATCTGGCATGCAATTATTTTCTCCATCAGGTGTGTTCAGCAAAAGAGGTACCCAGAGCATCAAGTATCACCACAGATGGGATTACTCACTTCAGTTTGTACGCCAAAGGCCCCTGACCAAGCATCAGTTTTTGACGTGCTGGGAGTAAGAATGTGTTGATAAAGTATAGAGCAAAACCTGCAAGTCTGTGTGCCATTACTCTTACCTGGCTTTGTGGATTTGCAAAGGGCAGAAGACAATTTTTTCGTTCTGAGTTTCTAGAGCCTCAAAATTGTCCACAAAGAAAACTTTGGATTTGTCGCCACCAGCCATAGTCTCCAGCTGATCAAGTTTAGCTTCTTTCACTCCGACACTGATGACGACGATCCCGTTGGCTCGCAGTGCATCAGAGTGCTCCTTTAAGATGTCAGGGTTGTTGGCAGCACCGTCTGTGATCACCATGAGAATCTGAGGAACTTTCAATGCTCTACGGCCACCATGTGCAGCGTTAAAGTACTCCAACGAGAATTGCAAGGCCTCGCCCGTCTTGGTGCCTCCTTCTGTTGGCTTCTGCTTTGGTATTGCTGCAAGAACTTTTCGTCTGGAGTTGTAGTCATGCAAAGAAAAATGAGACTGGGGGTAGATCGGAGTAGGAAATGAGTCCCAAAACGAGTCATGTCCTTGCCAACTGTGGTTTGTTTCACTATTGACTCCATAAAGATCCGCATGCTTCCATACTGGGATTTCATTTATGCTTTCAGAGCTGTCCACCAGGAAAATAATGTCAGCATTATTTATTGTACAATCTGGTTGAAAGAAAAAAGAAAGAGCATAAAGTCAGTAACTTAAGAGATTGTTTAAATATTTCAGGAAATACACTTGATTGCTATCATCATCAAAGTTAGAGTTTCTTCACACAGGGGTTGCTGATCAACAATTACCTTCAATGCTAACTGGTAAAAGCACAAAAACTCCTTTTCACATTTCTATTTTACCTGTTCAATCTTAATAATAAAGATATATGTAAATCATGGAGATAATGGTGTCATACATGCATATGTTGTTGAAAATTATGTTCATGCTTATTTAAAGTGCAGACTCCTTTAAAGCATACTGGAACACTTGATAGATTAAGCTAAGAGCGCAATGCTTTTACAAATAAGTACACTGGTTACTCTAAAGCACATGTGTCAAACTCAAGGCCCGCGGGCCAAATCCGGCCCATTGCAGATTTCTTTCCGGCCCGCATATCAATTCAGGTTCACAATAGACTTTGGCCCACATAGTTATTGTAGCTTTTTCAATGTTTTTTTCCGACTTTTTTTGCCACTTTTTCCAATGTCTTTTGGCCCATTTTACGACGTTTTTCCCTCAATGTTTTTGTTGCTTTTGTTTCCAACTTTTTTTGTCGTTTTTTCTTTGATGGCTAAGTTACTTTTTTTGCTGACTTTTTGGGATCTTTATGTCTACCGAGCTGTAAGTGAGAAGATTATATGAGACATGCAAATATACAATAAAAGATCCTTGACTTTTACGATGAAATAATAGCATGTGAATAACCGAAACATGTCTGGCCCTGGATGGGATTCTTATTTTGCAGTGTGGCCCTTCGTGGAATTGAGTTTGACACCCCTGCTCTAAAGTATTTTTGGGGTTAACTGCTCTTACTTTTCCGACAGAGATCCAAAGCCACCTTGCTCTCCAAGTCCTTCAGTGCATCAAAGTTTTTCTCAGAATACACCCTGTCTGTTGAGCCGCTGATATCAGCCAGCTGGGTGGTGTTGGCGTCCACCACTCCAATGGCGTAGACTTCCACTCCCTTTTTCCTCAGAGCCTCAGCGGGGCCTATGACCTCGTCTTTGGCCTCGCCGTCTGTGATCACGATCAGCCTCTGACTGACGTCAGGACGCCCTCCATTGGTTTTATCGAAATACTGTGACACCTCAGTAAGGGCCTTTCCTGTGAGCGTGCCTTGGTCCAGCTGCTTCATATCATCGATGGCTTTCAGAATTTCATCTCTGCTGTAGTAGCGGCTGAGGGGAAACTCCAGCTGGTTGTCAGAGCTGAACTGCATGAGACCGACGTGCACCTTATTCTGCTCGATGGCGGGCTTGCTGATGATGGCTTTCATGAAGTCTTTCATTTTCTTGAAGTCATCCTTAGAGATGCTCTCAGAACCGTCAGCTAAGAAAAATATGTCGCCCTGTATATCTCTGCAAACTGTGAACACAGAACACAGAAATGTTAACGTGGTGTTCCTGTTTTCCCCCTCTTCTTCCCTTAGGGCCCAGTCGTTGGGTATCATTAAGATTGCAGGCAGCTGATTAGTTTTTCTTAGTCAACATTGAAAACAATTAAACTAAAATTGGTACCTTTGGAAGGCTTTGCTCAAAAGAACACTTCTAAAATGAACCCCTGTAGCCCAAATTAGTGCACAAATAACTGAAGGACCTAGCTAAGGTGAGATTCACCCAAATTCTCTAGTCAAGGATGATTATACTGGATGGCATAGATTATGAAAAATCATTAGTGGACATGAATTTGCCCAGAGCAGCTTGAATTGAGGTGACTTGTAAATGTTTCAACGTAAGCAATCGTTGTTTAAAAACTGTTGACTAAGGTTGTAAGTCTGTTTCAAGGCTTTTTTTTTGTATTTTGTAATATTATAAATGGCATTGTCAATTATTTTTTTCTGCCGAAAAACTCCCTTCCCTCTCCTTATGCTAACTATTGGCGCTTACCCACTGCTAGTACCAGCTCTACTCGGCTTGGCGCGACCGCGGTGCCCCGTTCTCCTTTTTCCATTGCAGATTTAGTACCGCCTCATGCGTGAGGCAAGTGTGGCTGATTGTCATAACTACGCCACAGGAAACTGCCGTGACATAACGCGACACACACACAGAGTAGGAAGGTGTGTTGTTTTTGATTCTCGGCATGTGGCTGTTTGCCAGAAAAAACATTTAGTTTCAAAAGAAGCTGGAGGCAGCAAAAAAAAAAAAACACCACTGGCTAAACTATTTAAAAATGGCGGGTTTGTTCAGGACACCCACGTCGGCTGCTAGCAATGATGACGCAGTGATTAGTGACGATTCTCTCCGACCAATCAGTAGTCTGCAGGTTTTCATGTCACCTTTTGGTATCGCCTCAGCTCACTTGGAACCTCGACAGAGGTGATACTAAATAAAGTACCTGTTGGCAGGTACCAGGGACTTTTTATCATAATGGAAAACCCAAAAAGAAGAGCAGGTACCATGTAATGGAGAAACGCCATATGTATTTTAAAGTCCAGTGTAGTTAACCTTTACTTACCATCTTCAGTACAGATTTCTCTGATGATGTCGTTGTTGATGGATTTCAAGGCATCAAAATTATTGACCTTGATAGTCCTCTTGGGGTCACCTGCAATATCTAGTAGCTCAGCTTCGTTTGAGTCTTTCACCCCGATGGCAAAGATGGTGACACCCTGCTGCCTCAGTTCTTCTGCTGGAGCCTTGACGTCATCAGTGGATTTCCCATCTGTGATGACAATCAGATACTCTGGGACCTCGTGACCACGAGTTTGCATCGCTCTCCTAAAGTGTGGGCCCATGGATTTTAGGGCTTTTCCTGTCTCTGTCCCACCTCCTTCATGTGCAATATTCTTCACGTATGTCTCCATGTTATCAACATTTGAGGAGTCTGTCAGGTCAAATTGCAAAGTTGGATCATCAGCATATTTCACAAGCCCGACGCGGACATGATCTGGCCCAATATTGAAGGTCTGAAAAAACTTGATGATGAAGTTCTGCATGTCTTCGAAGTCTCGGTTCCCAATGCTTCCCTGAATCGTCCATCAGGAAGAAGATGTCAGCTTCATCCTTTTTTACACATGCTGGAGAGGAAAAGCAACTGCATGAGTTAGTTATTTTCACATAGTCAAAGAGAAGAGGGCTAGAAATTAATATTCAAACATAGGAAATGGTCTGGCTTTGACTGGTCATTCTGGGAACAAAAACTTAGGTTGGGTAAAAATTACTTTTTGTTCCACCCATCCCATTCTCATCCATACTCTAACTCTCTTCTTACATTGATTTAATACAGGGCTCGACATTAAGTCTTGTCGGCTTGTCCGGGACAAGTGGATTTTTTGTAGGGCAAGTGGAAGAGAAATTTACTTGCCCCAGTGGACAAGTTAAAACTCAAACAAAGTAAAATGCCATGTTACTTCACATTATGTGCCACTCATTACGTCTATGTTACCGATTTGAAACAATACATTTTTTCCCCCGTAATCCGGGGTAGCGGACCCAGCGGTAGCTAGTCAGCGGGCCACTAATGTTAGACCCAGCCCGCTGTTCAGCTCGTTCTCTGTAAGCAATGCAGCATCAAAGCACGGCGAACCAGCCGGTGTAAGTGGGCTAACGTTAGCTTGCTAACTCCGCCTTAACGTTAGCTCCTCGCCACATCGTTGACAGAAAACAAGAGACCCGGTGCTAATACGGCACCGGTGCCTTAACGACTGTTATCTACCGGACCGAATTGCAACGCGGATTTTGGTGCCACTGAAATGCCTGCGCTTCTCTCTGATGCTCCGAAAACGGACGTTAGAGGCAACCTAAATATCGCCGCATGTCACGGTAGTAAAAACTACCCTTGGCAGCAGGTAACGTTAGCCTATCGTTAGCTAGCAGCTGGAGTAACCACGGTTAAAATGCTGACAGCTAAAAGGTGTAACAGTTTGTCTGTATTTCACTGTAGAGGAACGTATGACAGTGTGCAGCTGCTGTTGTCGTCGGAAAAACAACACAGATGTTGCGTTCACTTGAAATTCGCCAGCCTCGTGCTGCATTCGAAGTTGTTGTAAAATACCCTTTTCCAATCTAGTGGGTTTTTTTCTCGTTTAACAGAAACTTACTGGTGTAATAAGTTATTGTTATAAGTTATTGTTGTTACATTTTTAATAACTCATTTAATTTTTCCTTAGCAAAAAACAAGCTGTTCTATAATGTTGTTTTTTTGTGCTCCTTTTTGAAAATATGTATAAATAATTAAAGAGTTAACACCATTTAGTGGCGAAATCCATTGCTATGTCTACAAAATTATTTTAGATATAGTATAAGTTTAAGTCACCACTACCTCTTGTCAACATATTGACTTAGTATCTCAGAATATAAACTAGGAATCTCAAAGTAATGAGAACATTTAAAATATTGACTTAGAATTTCAATATATTGACTTAATATCTCAAAATATTGGTTCAGTATCTCAATATATTGACTAAGTAACTCAGAATATTGACTAGGAATCTGAAAGTAATGACAAACTTTAAAATATTGACTTAGAATCTCAATATATTAACTTCTGCACACCGGCGTGCAACGTATTACTTTGTATTATGGAGTCTGCAGATCCTTTTTTTCTTGTTGAATGGGAAATCTATTCTTGGGACTCGTTTGTTTCTACTGTTTTAACTGAATTTTATTAATGTTGATAGTGTTTGGAAGCTTTCAACGGTTTGTTCGAATTCTGCATAAGCAAAAGAATTTTTTTTTTTATAAAATAATAAATC
Source organism: Perca schrenkii (assembly GCA_025617405.1). Taxonomy (NCBI): domain Eukaryota; kingdom Metazoa; phylum Chordata; class Actinopteri; order Perciformes; family Percidae; genus Perca; species Perca schrenkii. The sequence goes on from CM046792.1 coordinate 36,332,076, forward strand.
TTTACCTGGACAAGTGACTTTTGTGCATGGACAAGTGAATCGCAAATGTACTTGTGCAAAGAACATGTGCCTCAAAAAGTTAATGTCAAGCCCTGTAACAGGCAGGTTACAACATAAATACTAACCCAATATTTAAATGTTGATTATTTTGTGTCTATCGAACTTGTCAATATTCACAAAACGAAAGAAAACTACGAAAAAACAGTGGTTCAAACCTTTTTTCGTCTCGGATTCCCTTGCACTGACTTTGGCTTGGTCAACGATGTTTTCGCAAATGACTTTCTGCAGGCTGTGCTTCAGGGACTTCAGCTCGGTGAAACTGGTCACATTAAAAACATGCCTATCAGTGGGGTGAGACCCCATGTCCCTCAGTTCTTCCATGTTGGCATCTTTGATTCCTACAGAGTATACGGTGACATCATCCCGACGGAGACGGATTGCTGCTTCATGCACGCTGTCCTGAGATTCACCGTCGGTGATCACCACCGCCACCTGCTGGACACCCTTACTTTTCCTGCTGCCCTTTTCCTTAATGAAGATATTGTCCAGAGTGAAGTTTAGGGCAGCTCCAGTGTTTGTTCCACCTCCTCTGTAAGGCAGGATGTTGATGAACTGGAGGATTTCCTCCCTGTTATTGAACGTGTCGAGGTAGACCTGTGGTGTGGCCTCCTCGTTGTACGTAACGATGCCCACTCGGACTTTATTCGGTCTTACATCCACGCTGCTCACAATCGAGTGCAGGAAAGTGCGCACCAGCTTAAAGTTTTCTTGTCCAATGCTTCCCGACTCATCAACGATGAACACAATGTCTGCAATATTGGCTCCTTTGCAATCTGTGAAAAGGAGTGTGATAAGTTAACTTGAGCCATCAGCTACTTAAACATTCAAAATATATATTTGAAGATGAAATTATTTACAGTTTGGTGATTTGCGATCTTAAAAGGCGGCTATGTTAAAAGTATGGCATAAAATAATTTAAAGGTGATTTCTTTAAAATCTACTTTACATTTAAAACTCATAAAAGCATTCAATGACTTTTTTTTCTCCAAAAATTTACTCAGATAGTCAGTCTTATTTGTTCCTCACTGCCTGTAAAGCAGCTGTACAATGTCCACTTCCAGACACTAACAACAAGAATTATGACTGGTTAGGTGGCTGAGTGCCCAAAGGAATGACGATTCTCACCTTCAGTAATGTCGACCTTTTTCTCAGTCACGATGGAATCCTTCAAAATAAGTACTCTGGGAGAATCAAATCCGTACCCAGAACTAACAAAACGTAGTAAGGCATCCATACTTGCACCTGCACTCATCCCAACAACAGTAACCCCTGCTGATTTGATCTTTTGAGCATCCTTAGACACAGGATCATCTGAGTCGCTTCCACTCACAACGACCAGGAACTGTCGGGCGCCTAGGTGTGCACGACCCCCCGCCTCACTGGTAAAAAAGCGAGTGCTGGCGTCCTGCAGAGCCCCTACCCAGGTTACGTGGTTGGTTGGGTTGTGGGCGCAGGCGGAAACCTCTGACAGCAGACATGAGTTGCTGTTTAGTTTGATGAGCATTGAGAAGGAATTCAACCTGGGTATCTTGACCGTACTGCGCCACACCGACACGGTATTTGGATGCTCCGGCGTTAATTTGATTGATCAATTTCAGAAGTTCAGATTTAAATAACGTGAACGGTTGTTGAGCTATGCCGCTGTCCACCAGGAAGAAAATATCTGCATACCTTTCTGCCAAAGCTGCAAGAAGAAGAAAAGACATAAACATTATTACATTCTGTTACAGTTTAATACAGTCAAGTCAATATTGTCTGGCTCCTCCCAGCCACCTCTCAAAGTTATAGCTAGTTCGTCATAGTTGAGGAGGGGTTAAATAATTCAGCCTAACTGACCTTTCAACCCCAAAAAAGATGCATACAAACTTTTATATTTTTAGGTTTTGACAAGCAAAAGCTGACTGTACAAACAATATGGTGCCAAACTCTATTTTTTCAGGCTTAACACCACTACTTTTCTCATGTGTAGCAGGTCCAACACTGTGAAATACTCATTTGCCATTTGTAAACTTCACCATATCTCACCCCTTTCTATGATGGCAGGCTTTCAGTGGGCCATTTGGAACAGGTACACTTTTGTCTTAGTATATGTTTGACTAAGACTGTGTAGAAACTGACACCTTAACTACACCTACCCATGCACATATTTTCCTGCGTTCTTCAAACACCTTACTGGAAATCAAGTTGCACTTTTTGACAAAATGGCTACCAAAGTGGACTGCAGATTGTAAAAGAAGTAAACCAAATGTAAAGTAGACCATAAGGGTTAGAGCCAGGGTGGGATAATCAATCAATCAATTAATCCCTGGTTAAGATTTTCAACTTCATAGATCCAAACCATATAAGCAGCCACAGATGCTTTCGGCATTTAAAAAGATAGACTCAGGCTAGTTTTTTTTCTTTGATAGTTATTTTCTATTATTGTGAAATTAACAACTAGGCAACTATATAATGTGTCCTCCAATCCTTTGCCTTACCTTCACTTTTGAGCTACCACTGAGACACAAACAGTTTCCAGCAGCATTTCCATCTGCTCCTGCAGAGCCTGATAGCTATCTAATGAGTGAAGGAAAGCGATCTGGAGGCCAGTTGGCGATGGACTCAAGCTGCTTCCGGTTGGCTTCTCCCACCCCGATGCCAAACACAAGGACTCCGTCCTGCCTAAGCTTCTGGGCAGGTTCCTTCACCTCATCAGTGGACTCCCCATCTGTGATAACTATAGCGATCTGAGGCACCCGTTGGCCAACTCGGCTTCCCGCCTCTTTGGTGAAGTACTGCTTCTGGAGGAAGTCGATGGCTTTTCCTGTTTCAGTGCCTCCTCCTAGGAGTTGAATTCTTTCCACGGCGGCCAGTAGAGACTTCTTGTCAGAGTGATCCTTCAGCAGGAACTCCTGTCGAGGTTCATCACTGTACTGAGCCAAGCCAATGCGAACTTTGTTGGGGCCGATGTCGAGGGCTTTGATGAAGTTGCGGAGAAAAGACCGGACCTCCTGAAAGTTTCCAGGGCTGATGCTGGAGGAGCCATCAACTAGGAAGACGATGTCAGCCACGGTGGCGTTTTCACAATCTGAAGAGGGGGGAGAACAAGGTCAGCATAGCACGAGCCAAAATAGGGTGTTCTGGGAAAAGTCTCAGTGTAAAATTAGAGCTACCAATGTCACAGTGAGTATGTTTAGAAGCATATTCCAAATTTGATACAGGTCATGTAAACAGCATATTCTGTTTGGATATTTAAAATAAGGCCTTTTTTTCCAATTAAAACGTGTGATGTGATGGTACTATTCTGGTTTTAGAAGCATTCTAATCAGGGTTTTTACTGCAGTTTGCGAGAGTTCATGGCCTCTCGCCTGTTTACGGCTTATGGTCAGCTCTGTGCTTTGCTATGGTTACTGTCCACAAACCCAACCAGCCGACAGTTTGCAAGGCTGCGGTAGAAATGCTCAGCCAAGAGAAAAGGAGAAACCCCGCTACTTTTTAACATTATCAAAGACTTGGATATCAACAGGTTTTTGGATATGAGCCGACCTTTTCTAGAAGCTGGTTGAAGGAATGAAAGATGGAGGCTGTGTTCACACGCTCCAACATGTCTTCCACCGCTGGAACACGCTGGAAAAATCCTGTTCTACACGGCTGCTTGTAAACAGGAATATTCTCTTTCATTAGCCATGTAAACCGCTTAGAGTAATATTGTCTTTTTCAGAATAAGAGCAAAAACTGGAATATTATGTGCATGTAAACAAACATATTGCGATAAACTGATGGAAGATTGTTGAATGGATAGCATTGCATAGCTCCAAAATCACAGGTTGTGCTGTACACAATGGAAGTTACTGTACTTAAAATTCTACATATATTTTCTTCTGTTTTCTACTCATTCATAGTCTGAAATCTCATTCACAATTTTTTAAACATGGAACCCAATGTACTTTATTGTTCCAGGGTTCCTTCAAAAGTAATGAATCCCAAACATATACTGTGTTTGACGGCTCATTTACAAACAAACACAACTTTACACGGTCCGTTTAAATCCCCACCTGTGCTCTCAGCAGCGATGCCAGAGAGCAATGCTGCTACGATGAGGCTGAAGACCAAATTGGTTCTTCCCATCATGCTGGGACGGTTCGTGAGGTTCTCCCTTCCTACAACACAGATAGAACAGGACTTAGTGCAGAACTTCATTGTCTTGGTTCTTGGAGTTATTTCGAAAGAGGATCTCAAAGAGACAGGTGCTAGAACGGAGCGTTTCATACAGAGGGAGACTACAGGTATATTCAGACAAAAATTTAAGCTGCAAGCAGTGTTGGACGGGCCCTCGCACCTCTTTGCACGTGGGGTCACTGGCGGACGCCGCTCCTTGCGACCATGCATTTGCGCAGCACTCAGACACTGCAAATCGTCACCAATGAAAAGGGAACTCTCTGCTGAGTTCAATGATACCGCACACAATAGTGTACAAGAAATGGGTCATTAGTTATTAAAGGGGGCATGGCTTAAGCTTATGGGGTTGGGGAAACCGTCACCAATTAAAAAGGAACTCTCTGCTGAGTTCAATGATACCTCACACAAGAGTCTACCTTAAACGGTTCACAAGATGTGAAAAGGGGGCGTGGCCTGAGTACATGGGCGTGGCTAGAGTATAGTGGCCGGCTCAATATCACATGTAGACCACACATTATAAGTTTTATGTAAATCGGATGATGTTTGTCATTTAAGGCTGAGTTCCTGTTGCCAACGGGGGGGGGGCGCTAGGACCAAAAGTCAATATTGGCCTGTAGATGTCCTCAGGCCTGGACCCTTGTCAATCATCAAATTTCGTCCAGATTGGAAAATGTACAATCGAGTTACAACAGCTTTCTCGTTCAACGCTAAACGCTCAAAATGGCCGCCAAGCCACGCCCACACCGTTCGACAAAAAGTCTTGATTTTAATAATTTTTCATCACTGAGGTCTTGAGATAGCAAACACCAAATTTGAAGTTGATCAGATGAAATCTCTAGGAGGAGTTTGTTAATTGTTAGGTCTACTTCATGTTGCCACTAGGGGGCGCTATGACCAAATATAGTAAATATCTGTTGGTACATGTCCTCAGGGTTGAACTCTTATGAATCCTGAAAAGTTGGACAGTTGGACAATGTACACTCGAGTTTCACCCACTTCCTGTTTCGTTGGCGAAACGCAAAAAATGGCAGCCCCGCCACGGCCACGCCCTAGGACGAAAAGTTTTTCTTTTAACAACTTTTCATCTTTAACATCTTAAGATGGCACAGACCGAGTTTGAAGTTGATCGGATGAAATCTCTAGGAGGAGTTTGTTAAAGTACGACATGTGGAAATGACCAAAATCGCACTAATTTCGAACTTTCAATTCAAAATGGTGGACTTCCTGTTGGGTTTAGGGTATGGCTCTAATGAGCTTTTTTGTACATCTTGACATGTTACATATGTGTACCAAGTTTCATTAGTCTACATTAAACGTGCTGCAGGGGCTCAATTTTTAAAATGTTGTAGGGGGCGCTAGCGAGCCATTTTTGTGCGCCTATTTCCCGAAACCCTTAAAATATGTAAATGTTCAACAGGCTTGATGCGACCGCCAATTTTGGTGATTTTTTGAGTGGCTCCACTCAAAAAGGCGATTTATTTGCCGGGAAAAAAAGAAGAAGAAGAATTCCTTCAGTTTCAATAGGATAAATGTTTTTGGAACACTAAAGCAACGGGCAAGTAAAAAAAGATGAATTTTTGAAAAGTGAAAAGTGAATTTTTATTGGCCCCTATAAACAAAACTCCAAGGAAAGACGTCGGAAAAAAAGTTAATAAAAACAAAAACCACGTCAAAAATAAGCGTCAGAGAAAAATGGCAAAAAGTATCCCAAAAAAAAAAACTTTAAAGAAAAAAAAAAAAACATGAAAAATATGTCAAAAATCTAGAAAAAAAACCGTCAAAAAAAATGTCAAAAAATAAGACAACTAAAAAAGGAGGGTAATGTTTTCATGTTATTTTATTTTCTCAGGTTTTGTGTTGATATTAAAACAGTTTTACATCCAAATTTATGTCCTCAAAATTCCCAACACATCAATACAGAATCAGCAAAAAATAAAAAAAGAATCCTCCAACATAATATCCTACTGTGAATACCCTTTTTCTTTCTAAGGGCCCACTTTGAATCATCCCAAGCAATTTACGATTAATATGTTTTTTTGGGTGCCCCAGCTGCCGGAATATTACAGGTATTTATTTCATTATTTTACAGTGTAGATTTGAATCACTTTGAAAAGCTCCAACTAGTTATTAGTTACTTTTTCTCATTTAAAGGATTATTCTGGTGTTTATTTATATTTTTGTGATTAACAATTTTTTTTCGGATTCCAACTCGGACCTCTGTGTCAAGGCATAAACCTCTCAGTATATGTGCGCCTGCTCTACCCACTGGACCAATCCGTCACATGATTAACAATTTTTAATATTTTAACATACAAAACTTACAACTTGCAACATGACACAGTAACTCCAATATTCCAGACCATTCAACAAAATAGTAACACAATAGACAATAAACGAAATGTATAAATGACATCATCATAATAAGCCCATCATACATGTCTCTCTCGAGCACAGAGCTTCTTAGGAGACCTACAGAATGTTAAGCTACTTTCCACATTTTTTAGTTCGGACATCCAATCTGGCAAACACACACACACACACACACAGAAACAGACACACCTACAGAGACAAACGCACACACACACAGACACACACACACACACACACACACACAGACTGCCAACCTAGTCATCTCACAAGTCCACTCCTGGATTGACGGGAACCCCTTCATTCTTACATCCTTTTAAAATAATCGATCTGGCTATCATTAAAATAGTTGGGACCCAGCTTCTTATGTCCTTATCTATCCCACTTATGATTGACTCATCTTCCAGAATAAATTATTTCGGGCTGAATAGAACCTGTGTCCCTGCAGTCACACAAAGGATATCATGTGTTCTGGTGTTGTTTTAGATTTTTCTTATTGTCAAAAAAAACCCTAAACCACACAACAACGCAACAAAATGTCTCAGTCTGCCTCTCAGCTCCAAGCCCGTTGGTTCCTACTGAAGATGTCTATCTTTAAACATACAACATCCCAAAATAAGTCTCTTTTCCAAATTAAATTCATCAGTATTACTAAAGGTGAGTCAGCTCAGTCACATTTCACTAGGGATGTGCAATTAATCCAATTTTGTTTGTGATTTCAACTCCTCAAAAGCAAGTAATCAAGAAAAACTATTATTTTGCACATCACATTTAGCAAGTAAACTCTTATTCAGTCTTGTCTTCTGTATGAAGAATGAAGAAAAGAAGTTCAAATGGGAAAGTATGAAGGGAAGTTTCACAGTTCCATGTGTTTTCACTGATTTGTTTAATGTTTCACTGATTTTTTAACTTCAATTCATGCAACATCTTCCCAAGAGTCAACGAGGAATTGTGTTAAATAATCCTGATTTCAATATTGAACAAAGTAATTGTGATTATGATTTTCTTTCAGCCCTTAAACGTCACCCCTTTACGTTTACAGATCAAACTTGTAAAATCCACATTGCTGTTACATTTCCATCACTGCACACGTGAAAAGAAATTACTTACAGATCTGCTGTGGCATACGCTTCCTCTGTACCCAAACACAGGAGTCCCACAGTCATGTAGCTGCAGGCTCCTTTATCTGGAGGATGAAGAAGAGGAGGAGTAGGAGGAGGAAGGGGGGTAGGACCGAGCCGCCAAGACTCCTAGGAGAAGACCATGGGTGTGGTTACAAAATGTACATTAAAGTGACACATGGATTGGGACACGAACCCCCGTCTCCTGGGTGAAAGTCCTGTGTTGTTTGAATCTGGTTCTGCTTCGTGTGAGATTAATCTCAAAGTATTTATTTAGCTGTGGTGGCAGACAGCACAGAGTGAGAAAGGAAGGGTTAAAACCACAGGCTGGGTCTGTTATCAAGTGAAGGAAACGTGGTCCAGATTTCCAGTGAATTTCAGGACAAGTAGAGAACTTCTTACATCATTGAGAAAACATTTCCGATGCTTCAGCCAAGTTTCTCTGCAGCCAGCATGCAGAGTGTAGAGCAAAGAGGCATTGCTGTAGAGCTTTTCAAATGTACTGTATTTTTTTGGCTCTTTGAGCTGCACAAGCCAAGCACCATCTGGTTCCATTATATTGGAGAGAAAGCAGCAACACTCGGCAACTCGCATCAAAACTATCTAGACTGATAAATAAAACGACAGTTCACATTAGCTACAAGAGAGTCTTCTGTAGCTTATGTGACTGTAGGGTAAGAGCAACAATATGTATTTGTGATTTTGGTGGTGAACTGTAGTGATGTTACGTTCTGTGCCGAGGCTTCGGAGCGTGTGTCGAGAAATCCCGTTTTCTGTGAAGCGCGTATTGAGTCTTGTATTGTTTTGGACAAATGACGTCATTGATAACATCTGAAACCTCGCTGCCCGTCCGTACCACGTAATGGGTTTATGAAGTGGTTCGAATCTACACCGGTTTTATTACAGGCTACATCCATTTCTCGAAGTTTGTTGCTTATTTGAATTATTTGTCACTTTTTGTTGCCTTCCTGCTTTCTACTGTCTTTTACCAAGGTTTTGTCTCCTTTTTCCATCATCATCTAAATGTTTTCCAGGTCCAAGGCTGTTGTTTAGTAAATCTATCTCTGACATCGCTGTATTGTTCCTGTTTAGAGAGACTTTTTTTCTACCAAAAATTATTCACGCTGGTTAGGGGGTACATGACTTAAAAACACTTTTCAAAGGGGGAACATTATTGAAAAAAGCTTGAGAACCTTGATTATAGTAGTGGTTATACTGTACTGTATACATAGGCTTAGATATCGGGCAGGATGCAGGGGATATATCCCCCAAATAATTAGAAGAGGTCCCCCCTCCAAAAAATATGAAAGATAAAAAAGTACAGCTAAGGCTATGTTCACACCACCCACTACTTTTCTGCAGCTCAGGGCATCTTTTAGAAGTTGAAAAAAGTTAAATTTTTCTGAAAAAATGGCCAACATCAAGCGCTTTTTTGACAGGTGACAAGCGGAGTAGCCAGACCTGTCGTTTCCTTAGCCACAAGAAAAAATGGCATCGGCGCACAGCGAGTGATATGGTATGACCGAGACTCTCTCTCTCTTTTTTTTTAATTTTCTTAAGCTCAGGCAGGAGCTGCGGCCTTGACGGGTGCATGCAGCTGTGTGTGTGTGTGCATCTTGAAGGCACATGTGTGGCCATAAAACGCCCACGAGCTGTAGAGTTCATGAAGTTCATTACTGTAACGTTATTTGTGAAGTGTTTCCTACATTACCTTACAAGGATAGGGAAGTACATATAGTACGTCCCTTTTGATAATTTTGGGAGGAGTAAAATGTTTTTTTTATAAATATGAGTGTTTTTGCCGAGTAGCAGCCCCTTTTGAGCCCCTTTTGGGCTCCCTTTTTGGTCGCTTTTGGGCTCCCTTCGGGCTCTTTTACCCGAACACTTTACGTGGCATCGGGATGCCATGAAGCCTTCTCCATCTAGCCTTGCACTTTCTGTTGCATTGGGAAAGATTCATTATGCCCCTCTCAGCTGTAGAGGGGTTCCCTTGCGCTCGCTGAGTGTAAGGGAGGAAAAGAAAAAAAAAAAGAAAAAATACTATCTCTGAGAAGCGGCTTCGAATACCTCTGTTAAACAGAGGCCAAAAAGTGCCCTTCTCTCTTAGTTTGCCCAGACGCTCTTTTCGCTGCGTTTTGACATGTATAGCAAATGTAAGTCGCTTTGGATAAAAGCGTCAGCTAAATGACATGTAATGTAATGAATGTATAAATTGCTAAATGACTATAAATACAAAAGACTAAACTGGAATTAAATCTCACAAAAACGGGTTGAAATCACACAGAGATCAATAATGTATAAGGCTTTTGGCTTTTGAAAATTGTTCTCCCACATCTTGGCAATCAGAGGACATGAAACTGAGCACTGTCTGTAACTAACACAAATATAACTCTCTTTAGATAGTTTTGCCCAGAATAGTCCATGTGCTTTATCCAAAAAGTTAGTTGTGCCATCTCCAACGCATTTTCTGTCTGCTATGATAAATCTAAATCACAGTCATAGACACATCCAGGTGCCTGAATAAACTGCAGGTTGGCTATGAGAATCTATGCATTACATTGACTTTGCACTACATCCAGCCAGTGTACATACACGCAGCGGAGCGCTGTGGACTTTCAGGAAAAGAGGCTGCATGTGTCTACGACAATGCACGGACCATCGTGGCTGGCGACTGGTACAAGGGGGTAACTAAGTAAAGTAACGGATTACTTTTTTAAGAAGTAACGAGTAATGAGCAAAAACTACTTTTTAAAAGTAACTATTACTCTCCACTACATTTCAGCATTTACATTTGTAGTAACTGTTCTTGTTTTGTTTGGCTCTACACTACATCCAGGTACATTGTGTTATTACTATATCACTTTCGCATTTCCTTTGTCTTACTTACACCTCACTTTGTACCAATTGTTAGCCTACTTTTACAAAAGCGTCTGCTACGGAGCCATAACGTGAGAAACAAGGTAATGGAGCCTTTTATACATTGTTGTGTTTCTTTAGAAATAAACAACGGACAAATAGAGTCTTTAAACCCTTCAGATGTAAAGTTATTCGCTGTCAAGGTGATGTCAAAATGAATGGCAGCCAATGGAATGCTAACGGGAGGTGATGGCTTGGTAGCCTCAAAATGGCGCCATAGGAGCTAAGCGTTCTGGGGAGAGGCTTACCCCCTTGTTAATGACTAATCGTGTTCCACTATGAACATGCACACATGTATTGTTTGTATCACCAACACGGTCAGTCAGTAGCCGTCGTTGCCGGTAACTTACTCGTATGACAGAGTGCACGCCCTGAAGCTTTGTGTAGCATCTAATGACTAGCAAGCATTTTCTTACCGCTGCTGCCGTGCAGTATCTTCCTTGAACATGTGCTGCAGAAGCAAGCAGCCAGCTCCCTCAATTTGAGGCACCAAGTGCTAAACGGCATCCCGTCTCCACCCTTTTCCTCTTGTCCTCTATTCATGCCCAGCGTCATTTGTTTTTAACTTAAGGTGACCAGATTTCTGAGACAAAATCCAGGGACATTTTCAGCTCAGAAGCGTAAATACCTCCAAAAGAGGTAATGTTTTTATTTAGCTGCACTGGGGCACAAGCCCCCCTAGGAGGATCCATGGGTATGCTCCCCTGTAAGAACATTTTGTCTATTTTATTGTTTAAATGCATCAATCTGGTGCACTTTGAAAAGAAATTCAGAGGTTAGTCTTGATTATTCTTATCTATGGATGGAAATATTTGTGCTGTAGCCTGAACTATTTTGCACTTCAGAATTATAACCATGCACACACAGGTGGAATAGTTTTTTCTTCATATTTTTGCAATAATGTCACTAGGAAGCATACCAGTAGAAATATATATTCATATTCGTAAGTGGGATATATAATTATGTGGGATTGTCTGGAACAAGGTGGCGAAACAAGCTACAATGTAAGTTAATGGGACGTCAATTGTCCAGCTTGTATTTACATTCATAAAAGTGCTCGTTTTGCCACTGACAGGCTCAGATTAATATTCTAAGTGTCTGACCACATTATGCAAAGGATTTCTAAGGAGGTCGAACTTTCTGTTAAAGAGTAAGATTCTTTTTTAAAACATAAAAAGTCAGTGAAATTGTGTTCACTAAAACCTACCAGACTCCATGTAAATAAAGAGTAATTTTAGCATCGTAAAATGGGCATTCTAGAACATCTCTGAGCTCTGAGCAGTGCTTGCTCTGGCTGTCTTGAGCCTGTGCATGTAGGGTGCACGACTATTTCAATCCAATTTTGGGTCTCTAAGTCACAGTGAAAACCAGGGGACATTTCCGGGGACAGCTCCAGCCGGCGACAAGTCACCGAAACCGGGGACTGTCCCCGGAAACCAGGGACGTCTGGTCACCCTATTTTAACAACTTTCTCAACTAAAGCTCTATCTACATGCTCCAAGTTTGATAAACTTTGCCTCCACTTTTTTTAGCCACGTTACCACGGAGACCACACCACGCTCTCACTTTTTGGCAAAGACCTGCCGGGGTTCTTAGACTTTGAATCTGATTGGCTAGAACTTGCTTCATTGGCAGGTGGAAGTTCGATGATTGGCTAAATCCAGTGCATCAAAAACAAATCCCATGTGGACTTTTTAATTCATTTACTTTTTCTAAAATAGTAATACGCCAGAAATCGGGCACCAGGCCCGAGTACTTTAAGCCCTGCGTAAGTTAGAGCTGCGTTCCTCTCATATGATTGGTAGGTGAAATCAATTCACTCAAAAATAATAAACCGCATGCAAGTTCCCAAATTAATTTAATTTTTTTTCATCACACACCTGCAAACTCAGAAGGGCTGAAAAAGGTGACACATTTTATATGGTATATGACGGTATTGTTTTTCACAGCATTTTCTACTGGTTAAGAGAAGGAATCACTGCAGTAGATTGATTTAGGATGGTCTATTTTACTGTCATGATGAGTGAATATTGTAGAATAGTTTCACACTAGTAGTAATACAGGTTTGCATGGCCCCAGAAAAAGATGCTGTTTACAAAAAAAAAGCCACTCATGATTCTAATGAAGTGAGGAATCAGAATGGGGGGTGGATTTGACCAAAACAAACAACCTAAGTCCTGCCTTCCACTTCCTGTTGTAAATGTCTGAGAAATTTCATTAATATTCTCCTACACAATATTATATTTATGTGTTGACAAGACGTTGTGGTTCTACGGTGCCACCTTGTAGTCTGTTCTGCTTTTATTTTGAAAAACGCTGTGTTTTTCTTCTTCTGATGTTTTGTGATGCTAAATTTCCTGCTACTCTCTCGTCACAATGTGGTGCTCACGCATCGTTAGAGAACGGTTGAAACTTGTAAACATATTAATTATTTATCGTGTTCATACATTTGAATCCTGTAAAGAAAGAGTTTACATTGTGATTTACTTCATTATTTTTGTATTGTTCGTACCTGTTATCTCTAAGAGCTCCGAACTGTGAGGGTGTGTCGAGGCATGCTAGCTGGTGGAAGAAACTCTTTTGATTAGCGCCCTTGGAGAGCGGAATGAGGTATGAAGGAAATGTGTGGAGTTTGTATCATTATCAGAAAGGATTTTGGAAAAGAGAATGTCATTACTTAATTTGTTTATGCGTTAATTGCACGTCCTCAAGATAAAAGCAATATATTCTGTATTTCATTCAAAGGAAGCAGGTGATATTTTATGTCATAACAGCTTAAAAACATATTTCATTTCATATTGGTTATTAGTTAAAATGTTAAAATAATTTGTATTGGGTGTAAACATGATAAATATGTGAACATGATTTATGTACAAATTATTTGTGAAACTACATAGAAGCATTATATATTTCTTCTGTTTTATTCTGTAGTTTTCATGGTGTTCATGGTGCTTATGGTGAATGGTGCTCGTTGAGAGGAAGAAATAAATTGACACCCGTTTGAAACTCTCTGCGTCTTGATCAATAAATTCAAGGGGCCGCTACACCTGTTAATAAGGTTTTTTATTTTGGAAGTTTTAATAGGGTACCGAAACGGCAGTTTCACAGGATCTAAACAAACTTCCGAAGTGGTAGACATATGCCATCATTTCTACCTACCTGGTACATTGTCTTTTAATAACGTGTTTTACTTGCTAAGCAGCAGCTTAGCTACATATATAGCCTGTGTTTCTATTGAACTAAGAGGATGCCGTACAGGTTGAGCGGAGGCTACACAGTTTGACCAGTGGGCAGCGGGCAGTGGCCAATGCCCGCACACTAGGCAGCTGGATGATGTTGTTATGAACTTGTGATGTATAACTATTATCAGACTGGCCCTGGCGGCCTCAAAACACTACCGGCCCACCGGGAAAAGTCCAGACTCTCCCGATTGCCACTCCGCTACACTGGGGGTTAATGGCTCCACATCTGTAAAAATGGAGTTCCCCAGCTGCTACAACAACAACTTTTATATAATATTTTAGCTCCATCTACAGGTGGAATCGTATCAAATGCTACAGACTAGCACCCACATCTGTACTACTTTGCTCAATGGTTACCAGAAGGTGGAATAAGTATTCAGATCCTTTATTACTTCAGTAAAAGAAACAACGACACACTATTAAAATACTCTGTTACAAGTAAAAGTCCTGCAGGGAAAATGTTACTTGAGTAAAAGTCTGTAAGTATCATCAGGAAAATGTAAATGTGTAAAGTAACTAGTAACTAATGTGTGTGTGTGTGTGTGTGTGTGTGTGTGTGTGTTTGTGTGTGTGGTTAGAAAGAACACGGGAGACACTTTGTTTCTCTCACTAGGACTCTAGAGTTGCGACTTCGTCCGAAGACAAATGCTGTCACTCTCTCACTTACTCCCTCGCTCTATCACCCAGTCCCCATACACACACATACACACACAAACACATACTGTATGCCGGCTCGAGGCACACACCGACACACAAGTAAACAACGAGTTTTTTGACCCTCCGGTAACCGGAATAATTATGCTTTTCCTACTGTGACAAAATGTCTTCTGTGAAAAAGCTCTACTTCTATTTGTAACTGAAACACTTCAACACACTTTGATTTAGGGACATTCAGCTTTATTGTGAAAATCCACAGCAGTATCAGATATTTAGCAAAACCAGTGGACGATGCAGTCAGATCACTGAGTAGGCTACATGCACATTAACTACAGCATGATGAAGTTTAGAAACATCTGAATTTGACAGTAGTTGCTGGAGCAGGAATCCTCAGAATGAGCAGCACACTCCGCAGAAAGCGGAGTCGCAGCAGGTGCAGCACCAGCGATACGGAATGAACCGCTTGTGTCTGATTTTATACGGCATCTGTGTGAAAGACAAAAGACATGAGCAATGTGTTCATCTCCAGCGTCATCACTCTTGTATACTATCACTATTGTTGTTTTCAGTTGTCTGTATCTGTCTAGCCCATGCTAATGTCAAGTTCATATGTTTTTGTCCTCATGTGTGGCAACTGTATTGTTGTTTTAGTTGTCTGTATCATGTCTAGTCCATTCAGATGTCCTGTACAAATGTTTCTACCATGTTTCCTTTAGGATTTTTTTTAGCAACGGGGGCAGGTCTGTCCGAACAACAACTGGACGTGTCCAATAACTTCTCAATAGTTCTACTTGTTGCTAAATTGCAAGGTGAGCGGCAGCCAACAGGTGGGGTGCATTATGTTGGCAGGATCATTTAAAAGGCAACTGCAGCTACATTTTTTTGTACAGCCCTTTATTTCTGATAGTGAATGAATGATGAAGATGTTTCATAACACAGCCTACCTGTACTACATGTGCAGTTGTCGCTTAGTAAATTGAAAACATGAAGATGGTGTCATTCACGTGCATATTAAGTAGCCACATGCATCTGTTTTGGTATTATAATATATAAACCACAGGTTTAGCGCTCCAGCGGAGACGATGGTTCATTTAGACAGCAGCTGAGTTTACTAGAGTTTGTCCAAAATTTAAGATTTGTACCTTCCATGAGTCCACTGATGTCGCCTCATATTCAGCAACCGGATTCTTGGTGGTCATTGGCTCCTCCAGCTCTTGCACCTGTTGAGGAGTTAGCATGCTAGCATTCTGACAAAACATTTAAAGTTAATAAGTGAATGAAATGAGTTTAAGTCAGGTTCTTACTTCAGTGGCTGGGACAGCAGAGCTCTGCTGAATACAAACAAAGGTGAGCACGACGGCCACTGCAACTGCAACACCGAATGTCTTCATCTTAGGATGGTTCAAGTTGTTCAATCAAGGTCCAGGTACCGTTCGTTCATTTGTTTTTGCTGTCACATATGTAATCGAAAAAACAACTCCTTTTTCCGTTTTTCCGTTTTTTTAGAAAAACGAAAAAACAAAATTATGACTTGATTTTTGGTTTTCCCGTTCTTGCACGGGAATCAGAAAAACCACTTGATATTCCGATTTTCCCCTGTGGGTGGTGCTAAATCTGATTGGCAGGATATGCATTCATTGTTTTTCAAATTAAGAGTTTACCCACACTGTATTTGTTAGCTTGTAAAATTAATAGTCTATATGCATGCTTTTTGTCACCCAATTATTTGGCTTAACTGACTGAAAAAATCTATTGAAATAGCCTAAATGTAAACATGTTCACGCATTGACAGACAAAAGGCACAATCTGTTTTTGTAGGAGAGGGGAAGACCCATCTCATTGTTTAATCCTGTTGTGTCCAAAGTCATGTTAAACAATTTTTTGTTCCCAGTCCAAAATAGATAGATTTATAGATAGATAGATAGATACTTTATTGATCCCCATGGGGAAATTCAAGGTTCCAGTAGCTTAAAGACATCACACACAACATACACATACATCACTAACAGGATCATAAAAAAAGCAACTCCACATGAATAGCATGGACAATGAAATAAAAATACTAAATAAATGAAAAAAGTAATAATACTAAATAAATAAAAAAAATCCAATGAAAAATCCACATGACTGTACTAAGGGATGTATAAGCATGAGACGCCTCTGAGACTGACCCTGTGATTCAGTATGAGAGTGTGTGTCATGGTGGTCGTGCAAATAGGTCCAATAGTGCAAGGATAAAGTCTAGAGATCAGCATTAAATATGGACAATATAAGAGATCAAAATTCAATATTAGAGGTTTGAAGTAATAGGGTTACAGCCATTGTGCATGTATTAAGTTATGTTAGACCTCAGTCCAGGCTGGCGGGAGGAGGGAGGGAGGGATTGTGCATATATGAGCTAATATAGCCAGTAAACAGTGTAAACAGTAAACAGTGGACCAGTGGACATCCGGTACATAACTGTTATTGTAGGAGGTAGTGGAAGTGGTGCAGAGGGAGGAGAGGCAGACTATGCAGAGAAGTCTCTCTCTCCTCTTCTCTTTAGTGAAGCATTGTAGTTGTATGGCCCTGGGGACAAATTACTTTCTCAGTCTGTCATGACTGACAAAATGACCGTTCCATTAATACTCATCATACAAATTTAAATAATACATTTATTCTTTGTTTTAGATGTTTTTATTAACTTAAATTCGTATGAATAATACATTGTCTATTTGTTATTTATGGCCCGCATGCCTCATTGATCTGAGCTTATACATCTTAAATTTGATCGAGTACTAAAAAACATAATTGCTGGATTATTTTGACGATAATAAATAATCAGATGAAACATAATATACTGTTTATCACCAATTACTTTGGGCCAAAGTTACCAAGGACATTTGTTAAGAAACCATTTAAAAATGTATGTATACATTCACATAAAGTAACACCTGTTTGGGTCAAAAGTAAGAGATTTTATCTGTCACTTTGGAAAAAAGAGAGACTCTGAGAAAAGGTTAGCGTAGTAGGCGTGAAAAAAGTAGGGAAATATTTAAAACATATTAAAAATAATAAAATGATCTATGGAAAGGAGTGCCATGTGTTTTTGGTACATGATAAAGTATCTGCATTCAGGAATTTCATTATTTATTATCGTCAAAATAATCCAGTGGATTGGTTTCTCCAGAAACCAATCCCCCCACCCCTTAGCGTTCTGGCGGTGAAATTCAAGTGAGTGATAGTGATAGTGAGCCAGGACCCTGAAACTGAAGCAGCTAAATGGAATTCTGACGTCATAATTAATGTTATAAAATTATGCTTTTCCTACTGTGACAAAATGTCTTCTGTGAAAAAGCTCTACTTCTGTTTGTAACTGAAACACTTCAACACACTTTGATTTAGGGACATTCAGCTTTATTGTGAAAATCCACAGCAGTATCAGATATTTAGCAAAACCAGTGGACGATGCAGTCACATCACTGAGTAGGCAACATGCATATTAACTACAGCATGATGAAGTTTAGAAACATCATGATTTGACAGTAGTTGCTGGAGCAGGAATCCTCAGAATGAGCAGCACACTCCGCAGGAAGGGGGGAAGCAGCAGGTGCAGCAAAAGCGACAATCAATTCCACGCTTGTGTCTGATTTTATACGGCATCTGTGTGAAAGACAAAAGACATGAGCAATGTGTTCATCTCCAGCCTCATCACTAGGGTTGGGTACCGAAACGCGGTGCCAATAGGGCACCGGTTCTGACGTAAACGGTAGTAAAGAGACCGAATAAGAATGAAAATTTCGGTGCCTGACTTTACACTCCACTCGACAGCATAACGTTAGCCTGCCTTTAGCTAGCAGCTGGATTAATCCCGGTTAAAATGCTGACAGCTAACGTTAAACAGTGTAAAGTGTGACTGTATTTCACTGTAGAGGATTCCAACACCGGGACGTAACAGTCTGACAGCATCACAACAGCTGTCGGAATTAAACAACACACCCTTTTCCCATCTGGTGGTTGTTTTTGTCATTCAACAGCAATTTACTGGTGAAATAAGTCATTGTTATAAGTTATTGTTATAACATTATTATTAAATCATTTAATTTGAACCATGTGGCCTAAGCAATAAACAAGCCATTCTTTAATGTCGCAGACTGTTTTTTAGTACCCTTTTCCTTTTTTTTACTTTATTAAAAAGTGCCGGTTCAGGCACCGGTTCAGGCACCGGTTCAGGCACCGGTTCAGGCACCGTTTAGGCACCGGCACTGTTTTAAAAGTATCGCTTTAGCACCGGTATCGGAAAAAACCCAAACGATACCCAACCCTAGTCATCAACCACTCTGTCTGTTCTCTCTCCTTCTATAGAGAGCATCAGGGTACTTTGTAGGGCATAAAAAAATATTGGTTTGATTTCGGTTGGTTGTCAGTTGAGGTCATGGGTCGGTAGGGAATTTATTTTATTTTTCATTTTGATTTCTTTAGGGGATAGGTAGAGTTTTTTAGTTTTTATTTTCCTTTACAGTAGCGATGAATGGCGTCATTCACGTGCATATTAAGTAGCCACATGCATCTGTTTTGGTTTTATAATATATACATCCACAGGTTTACCGCTCCAGCGGAGACAATGGTTCGTTTAGACAGCAGCTAAGTTTACAAGAGTTTGTCCAAAATTCAAGATTTGTACCAAGTTTTGTACAAATTCACACACACATGCACGCACACACAGTCACACACACACACATGCGCACACGCACTGTCACACATAGTCACACACACACACACACACACACATGCACGCACACACGCACACACATGCACACACGTACACACAGACACACATACACAGACACGCACACATAACCTCAATCATCAACATCAATCAATGTGTCCCTGAGGAAGACACCTAACTAGCATTTGGAACTTGTTTTCTCTCGATCTTTTTCTTTTTTGACACACAGTCAGTCACACACACACACAGTCACACATGCACACACACACACACACACACACACACACAGTCACACACACACATGCACACACATGCATGCACACACACAGTCACACACACATGCACACACACACAGTCACACACACAGTCAGGCACACACACACACACACACTGTCACACACACTCAAACACATGCACGCACACACACAAACACATGCACACACACACATGCATGCACGCACAAACACACAAACACACACACATGCACACACATGCATGCATGCACACACACAGTCACACACACATGTACACACACACACACACACAGTCACACACAAAGTCACACGCACACAGTCGCACATGCACACACACACACACAGTCACACACAGTCACACACATACGCACACACATACACGCACACACACAGTCACACAT
Source organism: Perca schrenkii (assembly GCA_025617405.1). NCBI lineage: Eukaryota > Metazoa > Chordata > Actinopteri > Perciformes > Percidae > Perca > Perca schrenkii. Next base: position 36,351,960 of record CM046792.1, read on the forward strand.
GCACACACACATATATACACTTACACTTACACACACACACACACACAGTCTCACAAACACACACACACACACAAACACACACGGTGGATTCAGGATAAACAGGAGATGAGACGTACAGGATGACCTGAATTGACTCTCAACTGGAAGCTGCTCAGCATCGCCACAGTATTGTGTTTTACAGTTTTTTCCGATTGCTAAACGACAGTGGGCACAACTGGAGTCACATGTGCAAAACTCAGACTACAGTCTGCACCACCACCAGTCACCTGAGCTAAACAGTTCACATCTCCTGCAAAACAGGCTCAGTGCAGCCAAACACTATGGACAAGCCTCACTGAGATAACACACACTGTCACTCAGAACACACTGAGGGTAAAAACTCTAGCATCAAACACCAATACAGAAATTACAAACTTTTTCATCTTTACAGTTTGAACAATTTGAGTGACTTGACACTACTCAATAGTTTATTTAAGGAAAAAATATAGATTGTATGTCATACCAATTTTTACATAAGGTAAAAAAGAAGGAATGAAAATCAGCAGTTTTCTTCAATATAGTATTTTGTCTCTAGTAATTTATGGAATTACTGGGGAAAAAAAACTAAAGGTCCATACGTAACAGTACCAAAGAATAGTGTGACTAATCCTGCCTCGCTCCAGCATCATGTGGCAAGTTTTCTTCATCACATTGGATGTCTGCATCATCTCTAAATACTAATGAATGTGGTGTTTCTATTGCTTTCACCACCATTACTTTCTGAAAAACAGTAAGAACACAGTTTTACTATTGTAAAGATAGTGTTTTTCACTTTTTTTATAGCTGTGTACATAACCTCAGACATCTTACCTGGACATGTTGGTATCTTTGCTCTTTTACCTGTTTGTCTCAAACGATACAGTGTAGAAATGTTTCATTCTTATTTGGTGTTTGTATACAAAAAAAGTCTGAGCTTTCTCTATATAAATACCATATATGTTCACTAACTAGTCTAAAATAAGACACCTACTTAGGCTTTCAGCTAAAATTCCAATCAGCAGTGTTTGATAGGCACCAGACTGAAATCTATTCTGTTTTGAATGTGTGGTTAACAGTTTTGACAGCAGTGTGTTAGCATTTGAACAAAGTGCTGTAAATCTACAGTGTTGTGCACGTTGTGGTTAAAGTCATGGGATAAGTGTGTAGAGTTTTGAAAACTGTGTTCAAGCGATGAAAAATGAACTAGAGTTTGGTCCACATGAACTGCTGCTGTGCAGACTGTAGTCTGAGTTTTGCACATGTGACTCCAGTTGAGCCCACTGTCGTTTAGCAATCGGAAAAAACTGTAATTTACAGCTCTGATTTCCCATGATTCCCAAAATGGGAACTGATATGTGAACTTGTTTGTCACATTCCTGTAAAGGACTTACAAAGTTCTTTATAAATCAACTTCCTAAAAACTCACAGTTGATCACAAGCATGCTCTGAACTGTATGTATTACAACCACCACGCTAAAACTTAACAGCAAGATGAATTTCTTTGAGCCAACAAGTCTTAAGTGAAGTCATTTACCTCTCTGTTCCTCCTGGGTCATTACACAATCTCTTCTCTCCTTCATGTCACTAAAAGAAGTGAAACAAGAGTATTTTGTCCTTTTTAACTTGAGATGTGCTACCTTTTCTTCACCTTTTGGAACAAAGCGATTGGATTTTGAGTTTAGCACTCCACCAAGAATCTCCGTTGTTAAAGCACAACCTCGAGATGTAATCTCTTCCTGCTTTATGGTGCTTTGTTTAAAAAAAGTGCAGACTTGACCTTTGGCACCTGTTATTCATCTTGCTGTTAAGTTATATAATTATAATAATAATAATACATTTAAACACTCAAAGACGCTTTACAGTTGTTATTACACAAATGCATGGACAAGCAGAGACAATGCAAGATATGTTATTTTGACACAAATACATATTAATAAATGACATGTTGATATTTGAAAGTCTCTAAGTTTATACTTCTATACTTATTTATAGAAAAAAAAATCGATTTTCAAATTTTGCACCTGTCAATCCAGAAGGAAATATTCTGTAGCCTATTTTGCCGTCAATACTGACGACGTTGTCTTTGCTGTAATCAGATCAGTATATATTTCTGTTTATGTTTATGGGAAACATCCATGTGTCCAGACAAGGCTAGCAGCAGCAGCAGCACCATGTCAGACACGTTTCTGGTGTGTAAAGACATGCAGCCACGCAGCTGACACGCAACTGACACGCAACACAAACGCCACGCTCACGCCACGCAGGCAGTGTGTGGCCAGCGCTGCTGCTGCTAGCCTTGTCTGGACACATGGATGTTTCCCATTGATAAAATGAAATGTTAAACATAAATATATACTGATCTGATTACAGCAAAGACAACGTCGGCAGTATTGACAGGAAAATAGGCTCCAGAATATTTCGTAATGTATTGACAGGTGCAACATTAGATAATCGATTTTTTTTAATTACATTTATATCAAAACCTAGAGACTTTCAAACATCAACATGTCATTTATTAAATGTATGTGTGTCAAAATGACATAGAAACATCTTTTCCTGTTCTATTTTGCCTGGAAACGCTTCCAACACGCTTGCGTTTCGCCTGAGACGTGTGTGTCACGCAGGCAGTGTGTAAGCTCTAACCTGTTAAGGTGGGAGCTAAAATGAACATTTCCACGCAGTTGACACACTCACGCCACGCAACCAGTGTGTAACCGGCCTTAGCATCGACGGACCTGAGGAGGGGGGGGCGTGTGGCGGGTGAGGAGGTCGGAGAGGTATATGGTGGGGCGAGGTTATTAGGTGCTTTGTATTAGGTGCTGAGAAGTATTTTGAAGTTGATTCTGTGTTTGACCGGCAGCCAGCGCAGGTTTTGGAGAACAGGGCTGATGTGGTCTCGGCGGTGGGTGGAGGTGAGAAGGCGGGAAGCTGAGTTCTGGACGTATTGGAGATTGTCAGTGATTTTGTTGGTTGTCCGTAAACAGGGGCGGATCTAGAAAAATATTTATGGGGTGGCGAGAGGGGGGGCAGGAATTTTTGAGGGGTGGCAACATACGGCAGATGTATATATACTGAATTCAATCAAAGTTTGATGAAAACTAGTATGTACACACTACAAAAGGGTACAGGCTGCCATTTACAAACTCATACAGACAAACTTAATCTCATGCAATCAGTGTCCTGCATTTGATGCGACCATACAATGTGATCTCACTTAATAGGAGATAGAAGTAGGATAGAAGTAAGTGGCATTATCACAGGACAGGCATTAACCCCTTAATGCCAACTGGCGCTAATTTGCTTCAAACCCCTTCCATTCCGACTGCAGGCGAGATAGTGTGTGTAATCCCCCAATGCCGGTTTGTTTACATTCGATACATGCCTAGGAACCTTTTGCACGCACTGGTTTCTAGTAGGACCAGTCGGAGTGGGAACAACATCCAGTTCACAGAAGCGAGATTAACCCTAACCCCTAACCCCTAACCTCTAACCCTAACCTCTAACCCCTAACCCCTAACCCTAACCCTAACCCTAAAAAGACTGCTGTCAATGTTAGGGAGTAGGAGAGTGTTTTCTTTCTTGCTGTTGTCAAGATTCATTTATTTGTCAATTACTTTGTGATATGAATAAAATCTACATATCTGAGATGGGAAAATGGGTTTTATTAATTTTACCATTTTGTAAAGAATTTTACCATGAATGCCTGTTGTCGCTAATTTGCATCATACCTAAATTTATATCTATTCTATATAGTATAGACAAATTAACAATCTCAATTTAATTTAGCATCATCTTGGAGCTAGAAAGACACATAATAATTTTTTTTGTATAATTGTGAATAAATTCAGGCGTCACAGGGTTAAGGTAAGACACAGATGATGAGTGGCAGATGTGTGAGACGGGAAGCAAGTGGTTTTTGACTGACTGCAATTGGACTTGCACTCATAAATTGTCAAATTAATAACTTTTAATTAGTTGCTACCAACTGTGGTGGCAGCAGGGGTGGCATTTGGTAGATCCGCCCCTGTGCGTAAAGAATGCTGTTGCAGTAGTCCAGTCTGGAGGTGATGATACAGGTGAAGTATAGTAGCTCTAAATAGTACTTTAATACATTTTTCCCTTGACATGTTCTAAACTTAAAGTAAACTCTGTTCCTGTGAATGAACATCAGTTTAACGGGGTGTGTTTGGTTTAAGTTCCTCTACATCCCTGCTGCTAAGTGTGCTGTCTGATGGCGCCGCCTGCTGGTGTGAGGGAGAAACTACCGGAGAAATCAAAACCCTGACTATATTCAGGGAGGTCCCGGGACATGTATTAAAAAATAAATGAATAAAAGGGACAAAAACAAAAAAATAAAAATAGAACACAAAAGAAGAGACAAAAGCGTCTTTTTTTTAATAAAAGGCGACAAAAAAGTGTTTAAAAAAACATGAAACAGACGCCAAATATGTAGAAAAAATTGTCAAAAAAAACGTAGTAATCGAGTATTCTACTGATTATTCCATTGATTAATCGAGTAATCGCATAAGAAATACTTTAGTTTTGTTGAAGAGCAATGATATACAATAGTTTGGTTTGATTTTCAGAAAAAGCAACATTTCTCAACAACTCTCAGAAAAACTAAACGTATTACAGTTTTTTTCAATCGCTAACAAGCGCTTACCCATACTTCAGATACTTTTTCTAAACTCTTAACACAGACTGACACCTACAAAACACAATTGGCCAAATGGATAATTTTCTTCTCAAAAACACATTTTGTTAAATATATACTAACTCTCCATTTCAAGACAGAACACATGTTTCTCTGCACACAGTGACTTTACCAAAACACTGGAAATCTGACTCAAAATGAAATTATTCTGTCAAAGAATAACACTTGTTTTCACTTCACAAGGTACATGCAGTCAATCAAAGTACACCAGGTTTCAAAATACTTGCTATTGTTGACATTATAAAAACTGCAGACTTATGTTTCAGGTATTTGCATGCAAAACATGCAATCCACCTTTTACACAAAATTTCTTGGTTGGGAACTGTATGTCCACATGTACAATAATGTTCACATTCAAACACATTTCAGTAAAAAGCAAATCAGGTTTTTTTTCCTTACTGTTTACTAAAGGAAGTACAGTAGAAACACAGTATACAGTAATAGAACAGATCCTGCTCTGGTACCAGGCGCTGGTGGAGATCATTGAGAAAGGCGAGGAGGCGCTCGGTGTTATAGGGTCCAACCTGACATTGGTGAAGGAGTAATCCTGCATTTGCCATTGCTGCACACATGGTAATGTTTGCCCCTCTCTGTCCTGGCACATCAACTGTGGCCCTCTTTCCAATTATATTTCGTCCACGTCGACGCCTTTTGGACAGATCGAATCCTACCTCATCAAATGAATTCATGAGGGGACTGGTTGGTCTCCAATTCCATAACTCTCTGAAACAAAGTTTATGTAGATCATGTCATTAATGTATATCATACTGTACTGTAACCTATTACTGTGTAGGTTATCTACTTACAAAGTGCAAAGCTTATAGAACTGGACATTGAGTTGAATATACACTATACCTGGACATATTGTCATAAGTGTATAGCCTCTCTTAGTGAAAGACCGAGTTGATTACATGGTCAATGATAGTGGCACCAATTTCATCACTGACTACTGTTCTTGCAGCCCTTGGAATGCCACCACCACGCATTCTTACACCTCTACCTTGCCCTCTCCTTGGGCCTGCTCTTCTCCCCAGCCCTGCTCCTCCCACTGCTCCTCTCACTGCACCTGCACCTCCTTCTGCATCTCTCACTGCTTCTGCACCTCTCCCTCCATCTCTCACTGGGCCTGGTCTTCTCCCTGGGCCCCTTGCTCTCCCTCTTCCTCTTCTTCGTCCAGACATTACAGTGTTTGTATTCTTCTGTTTCTGTTTCCAAAAATATCACTCCTCAAAGTCCTATTTTTATAGTAATTGAAAGAAATAACCCCTGTCACTGAGTCCAAGCCAGACTGGAATCAGTTGTGGTTGGCCCACTTTACCCAACATAAATCAGCTGTGTGTCAATTTTTCAATTGTCTTTTTTTTTCAGCTGAGATATGTTGTTTTTGAACTAATATCATTGCAGAAGCAGATGTTTTTATACTGTATCTAAGGTTTGGATAATTGTTTTTGCTATTGTGGGATGTTGTGTGTTAACATTCGTAAATACTACAAAAACAATCCATCATTTTGTTGGGAGGTATAGCTTGTCTGTTAAGACAATGTAAGCGTTGTGGAAATGTGTTCACTGACTGCATATTGTGTGAAAAACATGAAATATGTGAATTGTATGGCCAAAAAAGACTGATGTTGAGTTTTGAAAATGTAACAACTGTTTGGACAAATGCTTGTTAGAGACTGAAAAAAAACTGTAAGTGCATTTGAGTGCCATATTACATAGTTTTTAAAGAAAAGATTTTCTGAAATGCAATACCAACCTCAAACGAGATTGTCAAAAAAAAACTTGAATAAAGACGACAACATTTTTTTCAAAAAACTGCAAAAACATTGAAAAGGAACAAAAACTTAAATTATGTCTGCCATGGTTTCTGCCATGGTTTCTGTTTTAGTCCTGATAGAAAGGTCATGTTGAGTTGACTATAAGGGGATTTTTCTGTCTGGACAGAAAAGGTTATGTTGCGGACATCGATGAAAAATGACTGCATAAGAGAAGTGACTCCCAGAGGCGTACGCCCAGATGTGTCCTGATTTCTTATTGTTTTGTTATCCTGCTATAGCAAGATATTTCCTGGTGCAAACAGGATGCTGTTTCTCTGCAAAAAATATATATACTCTTGTCTTTGAATGCTACTTTGAGATCTCTTCCACTGTACTCTGATATGTGTGCTGTGTAACTCGATCTCCTTGCTTGCAAGTAATAATAAAATTCAACCAACTGTCACGCAAGAACTTGTCTTTATTGCCCAGTCTGTTGACAGAAATCTTCCACCACAATTACACCTAAATGTTGCAGCCTTTAGCGAAGTGTTAATTGCGCATAGTGGGGGGGTCTGGGTGCCCTCCCCCTGGGAAATTATGAGCATCAACGAATTAATTTCCTGTATTCGGATACACTTTTATGCACCAATTTACAGTGGAAATCCCTTTATTTAGCCTATGTGAAGAAGAAAAACACAGACGACAATTCAAAATATATCAAAAATATGGTGTAAAGTATGTTGTTGTGTGTCATTGCGCATTTTTAAGTGGGTACATGGAAATCCTGGAGCTTTCTTAGTGGGTATACTGCATAAACGTGTGTATCACATATCACCTCTGCATTAAAGGCAGGGTTGGTAACTATTTCATATATAGGCTTCAATTTATATATACATTGTTTGAAATGGTATTTACACCCTGACAGCAATAAATAACTTCTGGGCTCTGAAAAAGGTGCAAAAAAGATCCGTCATCTGTAGCTGCTGTAATCCTGTAATAACGCCCCCCAAATCGGAGATTTGATAAAAAAAAATATATTATCTTTATTTTTTGTGGCTCTTGAATAAAGAAAGGAATATAACTCCAAACACCTGCAACCAGGTGACCTACCCAGGAGCCCATATTTTTGGAGTTTTTGATGTTTTGAACTTTGCATCACTAAAAAATAAAAAAATAAAACGCCCACCAATCAGTGCCTCGCTCGTGGTCCGCTTGGAAAGAACCAAAGAACCAATGAAATGCCTCCTTCCCCCGCTGCGCGAGCTCTTTTTCCATTAAGCATGGCTGGAGTGGTGAGTTTTTATCATAGACAGTATATAAGGTTTTTATTTGTTTTAGTAGTAACACTAGCATTGTAGCAATGACAACTAGCTGGTTGTTAGCGATACATAACGTTATTTAAATTGAACTAAACCCAACTTTTTGGCGGTAAAGTGTGTGACTGGCGGCGTAGAAAACTTAACGTTACCAATATAGTTTAGGCCAGATAGGAACTGAACAGCTAACGGTTAGGACTTTTACTTGTAACAGAGTATTTTAACAGTGTGGCATTAGTACTTTTACTGTAATATAAACTGTAATAATCTGTAGCATTTGATGTGATTCCACCTGTAGATGGAGCTAAAAGATTAGAAAAGTTGTTGTAACAGCAGCTGGGGGAACTGATGTGTCCACAGATGTGGAGCCATTAATTAAAAGGCCAGAACTCAAACCAAAAAGGTCTTTCTCTGCAGAGAAGTTGTCAGATATCTTAATATTTGAAGGCCAAAGTGTTTTGACAGCATGATGGACCACAGACAACAACTGTCACCATCCAAATATCTTTTTATTCTCTCTCTCTTTCTCTCTCTCTCTCTCTCTCTCTCTCTCTCTCTCTCTCTCTCTCTCTCTCTCTCTTGAGTTCAAGCTTTCTGATTCTCAGAGGAACATTAAGAGGAAAACATATTTCTGATTAATCTGACCAGTGATTACACTGTAGTCTCTTGAGCTTTAGTTCAATACTGGGCAGGCAGCCATTAGTTTTATTATTTTTTTGTTGCAGAATGCTAATTTAAAAATACTAGTACTGTGATGGTTGGGGTCGGCTGGCTGTGAGTTTCTGTTTTGTTTACTATTCTTTGTTGGTTTTCTCGTCTCCTGTGTTGTCCTGTTTGCCTCTCTCTCTCTCCCTCTCCCTCTCCCTCTGCACCTACTCTGCTCTCACCTCCCCACCGCTGCTGCCAGCTGACTACACACTCCTGCTGCCAATCAACAATCACTGCTCTCCCGCCACACACACCTGCCAGCCATCTCCAATCAAGACCAGTATATCTACCCCGGCTCTACAGACCATCCCCGCTTGATTGTTGCTCCAGTCACTCTGGTGAACACTTAGCCAAATGCCTCTCTGTGATCCCTGTTTGTTTTTCTCTCCCTGTCTCTTGTTTGAACGCCTACTTACCTCTTGTGTCTCCTTCTTCCCCCAGCTACCATCTCCATCTCCTGCCGTTACCGCAGTCAGCTGGCTCCACCGCACGGACCCCCCTCCTCGGCAACCGACTCCAGCCTCTCCTCGCTCTCCCTCGGCCCTCCAGCCCCCGTGTCTCTCCCGCGGCTCCCCGGTCCCAGCTCCCTCAGTTATCTCCACTCTCCAGTCCCTCAAGCTTCCCTTCAGCTGCTCCCTTTCCCCGGCGTCTGCTTCCCCACTTCCCCTTCATCTTCCCCTTTTATTATTTCAATAAACCTTTATTATGAACTCTGCGCTTGAGTCCGTTCTGTTCCCATCGTCACAGAACAATCAAGCCAATATGGACTCAGCAGGCTCATCTCCATCCCCCGGCCCCTCTGATCACTCGTCCCCAGATCTCTCCTTCGCCGTGGCCTCCCAGGAGGCGCTGCTCGGCCAGCATGCAGCAGCCATCGCCGCGATGGCTGAGGCGTCAGGCTCCCTGGCCGAGGAGGTCCGGCGACTGGGCCGATCTACACAGTCCCCCGTAGTGCGGTCGGCCTCGCCCGTTCCCCTCGAGTCTCCGGTTTCTCCGCCCGACAAATTCTCTGGTGAGCTGGGAACGTGCAAAGGTTTTCTTGTGCAGTGTGCCCTGGTGTTTCAGGGGCAGCCAGTAACTTACCGCTCTGACGAGGCCAGGGTGCGTTTTGTCGCCGGGCTGCTCCGCGACCGGGCCCTCTCGTGGTACGCTGCGGTGAACACGGGACGGCCCGATCTCCTCTGCTCGTACTCCGCCTTTTCGGAGGAACTTAAAAGGGTGTTTGATCGCCCTGTACAGGGGTCTGTAACCGATTCTCCTCTTTTTTATCTCCGCCAGGAGGGTCGCAGCGTCGTGGAGTACTCGGTCGATTTCCGCATTCTGGCCACTAAATCGGGTTGGAATAGTCCGCCTCTCCGCCGCGCGTTCCTGAATGGGCTTAGCGAACGCATGAAAGACCTGCTAGCCACAAGGGACGTGCCGGAGAGCCTGGATGGCCTCATCGAGACCGCTATTGACCTCGATAATCGCATCCAAGAGAGGGAGAGGGAGCGCTCGCTCCGCGCTTCTCCCTCTTCCCGGTCCTGCCCTCCACCACCTCGGGTCTCTGCTTCCTTGCCTTCCCAGCCACGTCCGAGCTCTCCACCGGCACCCCCATCTCCGCCACCTCCTGAACCCATGCAATTAGGCCATTTCATTTCCACCCGCTCGGTCCGGCCAAAAGGGGCCGGCTCGCCAGTAGCAGTGGGCGCTCTGGCGAGCCGGACCTCCCCCAACCCTCGCCTCCTACTCGACGTTTCCCTGTCCTGGCAGGAGGTGACACTCCCTTTGGGAGCGTTGGTAGATTCTGGTGCCGATGAAAATTTCCTGGACGCCGAACTCGCTCGACAACTGTCCTTTCCCCAAATTCCCCTTGACACACCTCTCCGCGCCACTGGCCTGAATGGCCAGCCGCTCACCACCGTCACCCACTGCACTCCCCCGCTCCAGCTCCTCACCTCCGGTAACCACCACGAATCCCTATCGTTTCACCTTCTCCCTGCCTCCCTCTCACCCGTAGTTCTCGGGCTCCCCTGGCTCATTTCCCACAACCCCAATGTGGACTGGGCGCAGGGGGAGAACAGAAATTGGAGTCCAGCCTGACATTCCTCATGTCTGTTGTCTGCCCGAGCCCCCGGGATGTCTCCTCAGTCTCTCTCTCCTCCTGACCCTCCCGATTTGTCTCTTGTCCCCTCTGACTACCACGACCTCGCCCAGGTGTTTAGTAAAGACCAGGCTTTGTCCTTGCCCCCCCACCGCCCTTATGACTGCTCCATAGCCCTCCTCCCGGACGCGCCTCTCCCGTCCAGTCGGCTGTTCAACTTGTCGCGTCCGGAGAGGGAGGCTATGGAGCAATACATAAAAGACTCCCTAGCCGCGGGTCTCATTCGCCCTTCCTCGTCCCCGTTAGGCGCGGGTTTCTTTTTCGTAGCCAAGAAAGACAAGACCCTCCGCCCATGTATAGACTACCGGGGGCTCAACTCGATCACCGTCAAGAACAAATATCCGCTCCCCTTAATGGACTCCGCGCACGACTCCCTCTCCCGGTCCGTTATATTTACCAAGTTAGACCTCAGGAACGCTTACCACCTGGTACGGATCCGGGAGGGGGACGAGTGGAAAACCGCATTTAACACCCCGTTGGGCCATTATGAATACTTGGTTATGCCCTTTGGCCACACTAACGCCCCAGCCGTTTTCCAAGCTTTGGTAAATGACATCCTCCGCGATTTCCTACACCGTTTTGTATTCGTCTACCTTGACGATATTCTGATCTTCTCCCGCGACCCAGTCCAACACATTGAACATGTCCGTTTAGTGCTGCAGCGGCTCCTGGAGAACAGACTATACGTCAAGGCTGAGAAATGCGAGTTCCACGCTTCCTAAGGCAACACAGTCATACTCACCGTTGTAGACCGGTTCTCCAAATCAGTCCACTTCATTCCCCTACCCAAGCTGCCCACGTCCTTGGAAACCGCCCGCCTCCTGGTCCAGCATGTCTTCCGCCTCCACGGAATCCCCCAGGACATCGTCTCCGACCGGGGACCCCAATTCACATCCCAGGTGTGGAAATCTTTCTGTCGAGCCTTCGGCGCTACGGTTAGCCTGTCCTCAGGCCACCACCCACAGACCAACGGGCAGACCGAGCGGGCTAACCAGGATCTGGGGGCGGCTCTCAGATGTGTGGCGTACCGTATCCCCTCTTCATGGAGCACCCACCTTCCCTGGGTTGAATACGCGCACAACTCCCTTGTCAGTGCGGCCACCGGGATGTCTCCATTTATGTGCGCCATGGGTTTTCAACCACCACTCTTCCCTGGCCTGGAGGAGGAGGTGGCGGTCCCGTCAGTCCAGTCCCACCTTCGGCGGTGCAGACGAGTGTGGAGGGAGGCCAGGGCAGCCCTTCAGCGCACGGCCGCCCGAAATAAACGCCTGGCCGACCGTCATCGGAGGCCCGCTCCAGCTTACCAGCCAGGGCAGCAGGTGTGGCTCTCCTCCCAGGACCTCCCGCTTCAGAACACCTCCAAGAAGCTGGCTCCCTGGTATGTGGGCCCATACCCCATCGAGGCAGTCCTGGATACCACCGCCGTTAGGCTCAAGCTCCCCTCGCATCTCAAGATCCACCCGGTCTTCCACGTCTCTCAGATCAAGCCGGTCTCCACCAGTCCCCTCTCCGCCCCAGGGGCAGCGCCTCCTCCTCCTCGGATGATCGACGGCCACCCGGCCTATACGGTACGCCGCCTCTTGGATGTGCGACGTAGAGGTCGGGGTTACCGGTACCTGGTGGACTGGGCCGGTTACGGCCCGGAGGAACGCTCTTGGATCCCCGCTAGCCAGATCTTGGACAAATCCCTCCTGCGTGATTTCTACAGGGCCCACCCGGACAAGCCTGGCGGTCCGCCTGGAGGCGTCCGTTGAGGGGGGGGTACTGTGATGGTTGGGGTCGGCTGGCTGTGAGTTTCTGTTTTGTTTACTATTCTTTGTTGGTTTTCTCGTCTCCTGTGTTGTCCTGTTTGCCTCTCTCTCTCCCTCTCCCTCTCCCTCTGCACCTACTCTGCTCTCACCTCCCCACCGCTGCTGCCAGCTGACTACACACTCCTGCTGCCAATCAACAATCACTGCTCTCCCGCCACACACACCTGCCAGCCATCTCCAATCAAGACCAGTATATTTACCCCGGCTCTACAGACCATCCCCGCTTGATTGTTGCTCCAGTCACTCTGGTGAACACTTAGCCAAATGCCTCTCTGTGATCCCTGTTTGTTTTTCTCTCCCTGTCTCTTGTTTGAACGCCTACTTACCTCTTGTGTCTCCTTCTTCCCCCAGCTACCATCTCCATCTCCTGCCGTTACCGCAGTCAGCTGGCTCCACCGCACGGACCCCCCTCCCTCGGCAACCGACTCCAGCCTCTCCTCGCTCTCCCTCGGCCCTCCAGCCCCCGTGTCTCTCCCGCGGCTCCCCGGTCCCAGCTCCCTCGGTTATCTCCGCTCTCCAGTCCCTCAAGCTTCCCTTCAGCTGCTCCCTTTCCCCGGCGTCTGCTTCCCCACTTCCCCTTCATCTTCCCCTTTTATTATTTCAATAAACCTTTATTATGAGCTCTGCGCTTGAGTCCGTTCTGTTCCCATCGTCACAAGTACAGTACCTGTTGAAAATGTGCCTGTTTGGAATGGGCCGATTGCTTGCCCTGTGGTATTGCTGCTTGTAGAATTCTTCAAAACCAAATTGTACCCCAAAATTACTTACAGAAGGACCCCAAACCACTTCATATGCAACTCCACTGTATAGCCTACTACTGACTTACAGTGTAGGCTACTTCTACATCAGAGGAAGACATTGTACTACTATATTTACCTGACAGAGAACGCTGCAGATTCAAAATGTTATCACTAAATATCACAATGAAAAGTAGTGATTATTTACATGGAGTCTGGTGGGTTTGTTGATGGTGATTTCAGGGCTGTTTCATGTTAAACAAAAAGGATCTTAGTCTTTAACTAAAAGGTCTATCTCTGTAGGGATCCTTTCCATAATGTTGTCTAATAATAATCTGAGTCTGTGAGCAGCAACAACAGAACTTTTAGTGGACACTGACTGACGCTAAACATTTGTCCATTAATGTCTCATTGCAGCTTGTTTTGCCGCTGCAATTCTGGACAAATTTCAAAGATTGTTGTTCCCATTAGTCACTGAGACACAAAAACATGGAGAAATGGTGTCCGTTTTTAACCCCCCCACCCACCGCCCCCAAAGTTACCCTTTAAATTGAGGATCTGAACTAAGTAAAGAAATGATCTGCGTTATTTTAACCAATACTGATCCATCAAAACATGCCTCATACAGATATACTTAAGACATGTAATGTAATTTAGGATGTGTTATCAAGACATCCTGTGCTGTCTTTTTGTTCTTTCAGTCCATAGTCTTTTATCCCCTCGTGCTCTCTCAGGATACCCCTCAAACTGACAATTATTTTGATTTCAGAGAGGCAGATCAGGGAGGCGTTGCAGAGGGCCATCTGGCAAAGCGCTGCTCCTGGTTGGACCTTTTCCACAGCGCCGCCTAACTCCACCTGGCAGCGCCACCTAACTCCACCAATTGGCATTTCAGACACATGGTTAGTAAAACACCTTGCAGCTTGTAACATTATTACAATATAAAAAACATTGAAACTTCAAGGCAGCACTGCAACCGTCGACTTCAAGGCACCTAACAATAACCATTGCCTAATCCTAGTGCCTTCCAGGCAGCGCTGCCTGGAAGACGACGTTGGGGGCTTACAGTTTTCTCCAAATGCTTACACACAAAATCTTTTCATGTCACACGATTTTTGAAACCTCTCACTCAAAGTGCAAAACTACACAGCAAATCTCCAAAACCATAAGCTATTTCTCAGCCTTTCACTCAGCTTTCAATTACATAAAACACTTTTTTCAAAACATTACACACAATTCTCTACCTAAGACATAAAAATCTAACAGGAAGTGACTTGCTATCCAATTTCTAAACACAACCAATCAAAATGCTACACTTATTTACCAAGGCACACACACACTCCTCACATTTGCAAACACATTATGTCATAACTGAACACTAACCAATCACTGCTTTAGTATAGGCCTATACATAGGTCAAAGGTCAGATTACCTGTTTTGAACAATGGATGCCAACAATAGACAGAGAGCAAGGGGAGTAGGAGGAAGAGACAGGGGATAACAACAAGGAGGAGGAGGAGGAGGGAAGAAGAGTAAGAAGGAGAGCCATCTCTGATGAGATCAGGGAGAGAAGCCCATCTTGAGTAGCTTTACAGTGGCGTCCATACTGCAGCAACTATCTAATGACTATTTCAGCATTACACATAAATCAGACTTTGTTTTGCACAAAGTGCATACAATTCTGTCCCCCCCCACACACACACACACACACACACCTCGCACCAACACACAAACATGGACAAACACTCACAACACACACACACACGCACACACACACACACAAACACACACACACACATATTCTTTATTCTAAAAATGATACCTTTGGTTTACATATGTTTGTACTTGTATTTTCTTGTTTCATGCTACTGTATACAACACTGAGCTACTCTTACAAACGTAACGTTGTGCCCAATAAATATTTTCTGTTTTACTGTAACATTAGATTGTTTTTTACAGTGCACTTTTCAACCACTCTCAGCAGATTGCTTTCTCTCTAGAACATTGTAAATGTAGATATAAACCTATGAAAGCCAAAAGAGCTTTAGATTTAGAACAACAGTGTGTACATGGTATATCAAAAAATTTACTATTATGAAAAAGGTGTTTGCCATTTGATGCAAATGCTTCATTTTGAGATGTGTTTATGGTATTTTGAATGCAGTGTTTCATTTTGAAGGAGATGTGAGGCATTTTGCATTTTGTGTGTGCAGTTTTAGGAATTGTGTGTAGAGTTTTGAAAAAGGAGACATAGTTTTGAAAACGTGTGTAAGCAGTTGGAAAAAACTGTAAAACACCAAACACCATATTTTACAGATAATCTAGTTTCCCATTGCCAGACCTTCCTCCACAGCGCTGCGGAGGAAGAAAACCGACACCACACAGTGGGAGGAACTGTGTTTGTGTGTGTGTGTGTGTGTGTGTGTGTGTGTGTGTGAGCGAGACGCAAGTGACAGAGAGACGGAGGAGAACATAGCGTTATTGCGGAATTGCAAGGAATTTGCATATATTTTGTTGACATATTAAATAAACAATTTTTTTTAACTTCCTTCTCATTTTTCAGTTTAAAACAACAGGCAGAGACAGGTCTCTACCTAAACCGGGGCCAAATGGCACAGCCTGTTGCCTAGTAACCATATGTCATCACATTCATGTTGAGTTTGTTGTGGCAAAAAAATTAAGAAACTCTGAATGAACTGCTAAATGCCGGGCTGAACAATACCCCAAGGACTTCTATGAATCTGGACAACGACGATGTTTTGTAAGTTTTGTCAACATACTGTTGACTGGACCTGCGAAGACACACATAACGACCATTTGAAATCAAAAGCTCATCTCAAGAACAAAGCTCAATCTACAGCGGGACCCACCTGCCGCGGGTCTTTGACCAGCACTTGCTGCAAGAGATCCGTGGAAAGAAGATCTTCGTTGTTGTGGATGAAACCTCTGACAACCGAGATCGCAGTGTCCTCAACATTGTTATAGGTGAGCAGCATCCAATTAGCTTGAATGTGCTTTGCTGAATATATTAACAGTTTAAATACAAAAGTTGAATTGTGAGTTTGAGTCACTGAGTTTTTAAAGGTCAATACTGCTTAGAAGAGAAGAGAAAACAAGCAAATCCGAAAAATCCGAAACGGCTAAAAATAAATCCCAAAACACAAAATTTGAAACAAAATAAAACGGATTTCATAGGGCCCTATTAAAGCCCGGTGTGTGTCACGTGATTCGGACACATTCGGACTTTCGTACCAAATACAGTACGTTCTGGCAAGATATCTTTGTGTTCTAAGACTGGGGAAGCTCAGCGGTTAGTGTGTAGGCTCCATGAGAGAGAGTGTGACGTGAATGCGTTCGAAGCAGACAGCTGTCGGCTATCGAAGCAGCGAATAGATTGGCAGTTTATGGTAGTAAATTTACATTGTAAGTTTCAGTTTTTCTCTGAAAGCCCCCAACATAAGGGGAATAGATTGGACTCATTGACCTAACCTGTTGTTATGTTTGTCTGTGCTGTTAGCCCTTTCTTTCTGCATGTTTAATCCAGGAAAAAAAAGAAAACTCTAGGCCAGGCTAGATTTCTGTGAAATTTGTCTCTGTCTTTGTGTAACAAGCCTACTCTGATTCACACGCACACAAATTAAAAAACTGTTCTCCTTTTTCTCCTGCAGAATGTGGTGGGAGGTGGAGGGGGGGTCTCGGCGGCTCGGGGCTACCCCCCCTCCTCCTACCCCTCCTCCTCTTCTTCATCCTTCAAAAAACGAGGCTGCAGCTACATGACTGTGGGACTCCTGTGTTTGGGTGCAGGGGGAGCGCATGTCAGAGCAGATCGGTAAGTAACTTTGAATTTCTTTTCACTTACGTGTGCAGTGATGGAAATGTAACAGCAATGTGGATTTTATAAGTTTGATCTGTAAACTTAAAGGGGTGACGTTTAAGGGCTGAAAGAAAATCACAATTACTTTGGTCAATATTGAAATCAGGATTATTTAACACAATTCCTCGTTGACTCTTGGGAAGATGTTGCATGAATTGAAGTTAAAAAAATCAGTGAAACATAAAACAAATCAACAGTGAAAACATGTGGAACTGTGAAACTTCCCTTCTTTGTTCATTCTTCATCCAGAAGACAAGACCGAATAAGGCCCCCCTGCAAACTGGCTGCGTGGCGTGAGCGTGTCAGCTGCGTGGCGTGTCCATTCATATTTCGGCTCCCATGTTAACATGTTAGAGCTTGAACACTGCCTCCGTGACACGCACGTCTCAGGCGCAGCTCAAGCCGTGCCGAAAACGCGCGCATGCTAGAAATAGGACCGACGCCTATTTTTCACGCAACACACAAACATGTTGTTGGAAGCGTTTCCAGGCAAAATAGAATAGGAAAAGATGTTTATATGTCATTTAGACACAAATACATTTAATAAATGACATGTTGATGTTTGAAAGTCTCTAGGTTTTGATATACTGTAAATGCAGATATATAAATGTAATTTAAAAAAATAATAATAAATAATTATCGATTTTCAAATATGGCACCTGTCAATACAGAACCAAATATTCTGTGGCCTATTTTGCCGTTAATACTGCAGACGTTGTCTTTGCTGTAATCAAATCAATATATATATATATATATATATATATATATATATATATATATATATATATATATATATATGAGGAAACATACATGTGTACATTCAATTTAATAGCATTTGAAAAAAATAAATGAAACAATGTTGAAAAAAGTGACAAAAATGTTGGAAAAAAATATAAAAAGTGCAGAAGAAAATCAATAAAAAACATTGAAAAAGGGGACAAAAAAATTTGAATAAAAGTGACAAAAACGTCAAAAAAAAAAACTTTGTGAAAAGTGAAAAAAAGTATCGAAAAAGGCGACCAAATAGTTTCATTTTTAGACCCAGAAAAACCAAACGTTGCATGGTCGACGGGGAGACAACACGAGATAGCCAGACAGATTATTTTAGAGGAACACGGCTACTTATTCGGACTTTAGCTTATTCACCGTATCCCCCAGAGTTAGACAAGTCCATACTTCAGGGTTCGTACGGGTGCTTGAAATCTTTGAAAATGCTTGAATTTTGATGTTGTGTTTTCAAGGTTTGAAAAGTGCTTGAATTTTGGATAAAATGCTTGAAAATGCTTGAAATTGTAAATGTATTTCTTTCACAACAAATACCTATCTGACTGAATAGTTTGTTTATTACAGTTTTTTCCAACTGCTTACACACGTTTTCAAAACTATGTCTCCTTTTTTCAAAACTCTACACACAATTCCTAAAACTGCTCACACAAAATGCAAAATGCTTCACATCGCCTTCAAAATGAAACACTGCATTCAAAATACCATAAACACATCTCAAAATGAAGCATTTGCATCAAATGGCAAACACTTTTTTCATAATAGTAAATTTTTTTGATATACCATGTACACACTGTTGTTCTAAATCTAAAGCTCTTTTGGCTTTCATAGGTTTATATCTACATTTACAATGTTCTAGAGAGAAAGTCATCTGCTGAGAGTGGTTGAAAAGTGCACTGTAAAAAACAATCTAATGTTACAGTAAAACAGAAAATATTTATTGGGCACAACGTTACGTTTGTAAGAGTAGCTCAGTGTTGTATACAGTAGCATGAAACAAGAAAATACAAGTACAAACATATGTAAACCAAAGGTATCATTTTTAGAATAAAGAATATGTGTGTGTGTGTGTGCGTGTGTGTGTGTTTGCATGTGTAGGTGTGTTTGTCTGTGCTTGTGTGTCGGGGCGGGTGTGTGTGTGTGTGTGTGTGGGGGGGGACAGATTTGTATGCACTTTGTGCAAAACAAAGTCTGATTGATTAGTAATGCTGAAATAGTCATTAGATAGTTTCATGCAGTATGGACGCCACTGTAAAGCTACTCAAGATGGTGTGTGTGTGCCCTGGTAAATAAGTGAAGCATTTTGATTGGTTGTGTAGAAATGGATAGCAAGTCACTTCCTGTTAGATTTTTGTGTTTTAGGTAGAGAATTGTGTGTAATGTTTTGAAAAAAGTGTTTTATGCAATTGAAAGCTGAGTGAAAGGCTGAGAAATAGCTGGTATGGTTTTGGAGATTTGCTGTGTAGTTTTGCACTTTGAGTGAGAGGTTTCAAAAATCGTGTGACATGAAAAGATTTAGTGTGTAAGCTGTTGTAAAAAACTGTAAGGCGAGACACGGCAGGCCAAAACATCGTTTTTTTTTTCACTGGTCAATTTTGAGATTTGTGTTCAATAACATGTATTCTTTCAGACATGTGGTGAAAAAAAGTCAAAAATACATATTTAGGTCTTTATTGTACCATACTTTGTTAGCGTCGGTAGATTTCTCCTAAATTCAACAAAAGTTGGCGTTCTAAATCATCCCGCTGCTTCGCGATCGCTGTCTGCACCCTGTCATCACATATACCGTTGGAAAGCTCTCTCTCTCCTCTACAATGCTGTCGGATCCAAATATGGTCATTTCCTTTTCATCAGCAACCAATCGTGAAAGTAAAAGGGGGATGTAGCGCTAAATGCGCAATATCATTGGCTGATGACAATTCCTGACAATGTGATTCGCTTAGAATAGTCACGTAACGCGCTCTGACATTTCCGCGGTAGTTCAGAATGTCAAAATAAATGTGTCAAACGGTCGAAAATCACCTCAGATAAGACGAAAACAGTTGTTATTAGCAAGAAGACCCAGCAGGGGATTACACACTGAGACAGCAGATGATGAAATCCCTTCAAATAGGACGTTGATGTGTTAACTGTCGTTCAGAAAACAGGAGTTTTCAGACAGCGGAGGTAATCAGACTGACTCTCTCTCTCTCCCTCTCTCCAAGCAGTTTACAGAAATGTATGGCCTACATGTCATATATTAAATATGTAGGTGTCACATATATACTATTCTACTATAATTACTATAAAATACTAAACAAATCTGTAATTTTGGGATCCTAAGTGGTTGTGAGTCCCTCAGGCTGTGGCAGAACAGATCCATATTTAGCTGTCAGTGGAGCTGCTGTCCCCTCTCCTAGGAGAACTACCAGCTTCTTTTCTGGGGTTAACTTTTTTTGGCTATTTTTCCAAGGTGTAAATCTCTTAGTGAAGATACTTTTTCCCAGTGGAGGAGGAAGTGCATCTCTGTCTGACCCAGTTGGTGGTCACTGAGTCTGTATTTAGTCAGGATCCGTCTCTTCTGCGTATCTCTGACAGTGTGAAAATAATATGTTTAATAACAATTTAGTCTTCTTTGATTGCTTTCTCCAATGTTCTAAATATTGGTCTTTTGAATGATTCATAAGAAGCTCATCCCTGTCCAGTGACAGTGCAGCATGGAGACACTCAGAATGCCAACGCATGCCTAACTTGGTTATATGGGCCCAGTGTCCAAAAACTGCAGCCATGAAGGCTATTTCTACATTCACTGAAGGTGCCTCTGCCATGCTGGCTGTGATGGAGAAATTGTGGCTTCAGAGCACGGACTGTTAATGCAATGAAGGATGACGACATGGTTAGGATCTCAAAAGCCAATAGTGTCCATTCCACCAGTGCAAAGTGGAGCCTTAAGAGTGTAAGCACAGCCAAAATAGTGAAAAGACACCAGCAGGAGATGGAGGAGGGCCCTACTTATGGTACTGGCATGGATATGGAGACTGTAAACTAACTTGGGGGAACCAGGCTGTGTAATGGCTGTTTTCTGTCAGTTTGAAGTTTGTGATGTAATGGTCTTCAGTTGAAGGCCATGTTGATGTGTTGTTTTGGATGTTATGATCAGTGATGGATGAAGCAATAATGAGTTTTGGATGTTAAACAGTGAGATACATGGATCTTACTTGGACCTGAAGGGATATGTGTCTGTAATTCATGGCTTTCATTAGAAATTAGTGGAATTTTGCTATAAAAATCTTTAAATCCCGTTTTCTCAAAATGACTTTTCTCTCATACTCCAAGAACGGAATCTCCACTTCAGTAGCACCTTTATACACCAAACTTTCCACTCTTGTACCTAGTTATATTATGAAGACGATTACAGAGGGATTTGTAAATATATTATTCCTAGCCTGATTTATATAACATTTTATTCCAAAAAACATGGCGAAAATCGTTCGTCAAAGTCTATTGACAGTATCTTCTGATTTACAGGATAACAAAAGTAGATATCCATAAATCCCTCTGTAATTTCTTTCCCATCTAATATGTGAACACAATGAAAAAATAATTTTGAACGTGGCTTTATCCAATACTCAGATTTTGTTTTTTAAAATATATGCAAATTAGCGCATTTTTCATTAGATACTGCCTAATTTGCATATTTAAACATTAAATTAAAGAAAACGTGTAATACATTTTTTTCTCATCTTAATGTAAGTAATCAACTGGCAGAGTTTCATGGCGATATCTACTAGTTAAAAAAAATTCCCTATTCACCTGTAGTGTCTCGCCTTAAGGAGAAATAAAATGTTGGAGAGCCTAAAATTAAACCTGCTCGCTTGTGCATGTGTGACTTAAATCTGGCGCCATGCCAAGACCCACCCTAGGAAGCAGCTCGATTGGTTGGGGTTAGGCATTGACCTTGAATGGTTAAGGTTAGGATAGCTGATTGGTCAGGGAGACCTGAACAAATGGGGTTACGTTACCTTGTGTAAGCATCATGGACACCTGGCCAATAAATGCTATTGAGGGGCGGGTCTTGGCATGGCCATAGTGGGATTTGTGATATCGGCAGGTTGTCGTTTTGATGAACGTTGGCTGGAAGATGAAAAATATAAATTATGGATTAAACGGGGACAAACCCTACGAGTTGCCTCTTGTAAAGTCTGCAAAAAAGACGTGCAGCTTTTCACAATGGGTGAGTCTGCGCTCTCGAATCACATGAAGTAAGTTTCAAGTAAGCAAACTGAAGTAGCCTACTGTACACGTTGGCGTCAGTTAGTGCCTATTTGTTTACGCTAGCAACTTCTAGCTAGGAATTCGCAAGTGACTGAGAGGACTTGGTGTGATAATGTAAAGTAGTAGTATTGCATGTCCGTTATGTTACGTTCATTTGTGGAATATGCAGTGAACGTAGCCATACTCGTCATAAATGTCATACAAGTACCCTACTGTAAGGTTGAGGATGGCCTTGTTCAATATTTACACTACTCTATTCCAGTAGATAAATATATATGTCTTGGCAATGAAATACATTTTTTTTCTCCAATTAATACAGCCGATTTATCAGGCAGGTGCCTGTGCACTGTCAGAGTCATCTGTGTTAAAATAGAATTATAGGTTGTTGTTGCACTGTCTCAGATGTTGTTCAAACCTCGTCTATATCAAGAATGTGTCCCAAAACCAAGGCCTGTAAAATATTTCTGTTCAAATCCTGTGTCTTCATATTTTTAGCCCTTGAAATTACTTCAGTTTTACAGACTGAAAATCACAATATCTGGGAAGCAATATTTGGACATTAATTCATAGGCAGTCCAAACTTTGTAGGATGGAAGACAAACATGTCAATATGACTTAACCATTACAAGTTTGTACGGCATTCCCTAAATTTAGAAAAAAGTGTGAAAAGACTGACATTAAGGGTAGCATAAACTTTGAGCAAAATCTAAGAAGGTGCAGCAACTGTTTTCCTGGATTTTGACCCAGAATGACCCAGCTGCATGTCATTTGGCTCAGATCCTCCCACTCAGTGCTCCTCTCCATAGCTGTCTTGCTGTGTGTTATGTTATGAACCATGAAGAGAAGGTGATAATTCAGGGTTACTGAAGTGAACCTGTCGAATGATTTTGTTTGGGGTAATTGTTTTTACGTTGACTCAGGCAGGTTAGATAGCAAACAAAGTCTACATTTTGAAAAATAAAACTTGTGTTTTGCTTAAATATCTGATCCTTCTGCTATTACGAAACACAATTTTGGCTGTTTATAGCATTATGTCTTTTAATGTGACAAAAACACTAAATAATAATTTTTACTGTGTATTGGTATATATTTTACGGTGGTGTAAACACAATTTTGGCTGTTTATAGCATTATGTCTTTTAATGTGACAAAAACAGAAAATAATAATTTTGACTATGTATTGGTATATATTTTACGGTGGTGTAAGGTGCTGGAAAAAGCTTTAAAATGGACCTTGAAAGTGCTTGAAAAGTGCTTGAATTTGACCTTGGAAAAGGTGTACGAACCCTGATACATACCCTTCTCATCTCCGTCATACCTGCCAACATTTAGTTTTCAAAATCCAGGAGATTTGTGCGGGAAACAGAGCCTTCACCTGCCATTTTCATTGGCTTGCGCAGAGATCAACTGGGTTATAGGTTGCAAGGTCCGGGAGATAGGGCTAAAAAACGGGAGAAACCCGGGAAAAATGGGAGTGTTGG
>CM046792.1:36397473-36450012 GCA_025617405.1 Perca schrenkii
GTCTCTCTGTCTCTCTGTCTCTCTCTCTCTTCTCTCTCTCTTACTGCAGGACGCGGTATCAGATAGGGAGTGCTGCAACGTCATGTGCAAATGTTCGGGATATGAAGGTATCCCTGGCCTTTGGGGCCCCCCGGGGTCAAAGGTGACTGAAATACACACCTTTTAAACTTTAAACATGATGTCAGGAACGTTTGGGAAAACGTGTTAAAAGGCTTAAAAGAAGGCTGGTCTGAGCTGAGAGCTAGCAGACACTCACACCAGGCCCACTTCATTTAGTCTTTAATGTAAAGTTGTTTTATTGGAAGATGCCCGCATATCCAGTGCAATTACAATATGTAAGATGCCTAAATATTTCTATTTGTTCATAAATCAATGCTGACAGGCTTGATTTATTGCGATTTGAGCCAAATAAAGTAAGTCAAATGACAGTATTTTGTACTCGTACAGGTGATTTCACAATTAAAAAGTATTTTTTAAAGGTCCTCAGCCGAGCATATATATATATATATATATATATATATATATATATATATATATATATATATATATATATATATATATATATATATATATATTAGGGCTGTCAATCGATTAAAAAAAATTAACTAGTTAATCGCACAATTTGCTGTAGTTAATCGCGATTAATCGCATTTTTAAATTGAGACTGAAGCTTGTAGTAATGGATATTTAAATAATGCTAAATCACTTAACTTTGCAAATATGAAGAGAAAACAAACAAGGAAAGGTTCTGCTAAGTTCAGAATGTTTAATATCTTTCAGAACAACAGCAGCAACAATTTGGCTTATTTAGTCCTGCTGAAGGCTGCTGAAACGGCTAGAAACTGTCCGACTTGAGAGCAGATTTTTGTCACCACCCCCCCCCCAATATTAGCCACATACCTAATATACCATATTCTGAATAATATACAAATGTGTGTGTGTGTGTATATATATATATATATATATATATATATATATATATATATATATATATATATATATATATATAATATATTATATATATATATATATAAATATATATATATATATAATATATTATATATATATATATATATATATATATATATATATATATATATATATATATATATATATATATTATATTAATATTATATATATTATATATTATATATATATATATATATAATATTAATATTATATATATTTTATATTATATATATATATATATTATATTAATATTATATATATTTTTATATTATATATATATATATTATATTAATATTATATATTATATATATATTATATATATATATATATATATATATATATATATATATATATATATATATATTATATAATATAAATTACAATCTAGGCAGTACTTAAAATCATAAATATTATAATATACATAGTGTTTAATCTGAATGACTAAGCAAAGCACATATCTAAACACAGAAATGCACATCAATATCAATGTTACACATTAATGGTGCGTTCTTTTTGTCCACCGAAGTCGTTTTACGAGTTGTTTTCCGGAGTTACGACCCGGAAGTTGCAAAAAGAACGCCCCCGAGGTCGTATTTACAACTCGTCAAGTCGTCTGAACTCAGAGGACCCCGAGCTCACTTTCAAAGATGGCTACGTCGTGCATCACACGTAGTAAACGTTGTGGTTTTCTACAATTTTAAGCACTTTTGTCTTTGTTGTAACGAAATGAAGAAGTCGTACACATAGCACTGTATAGTGCTACCTATAGGCATGTCTCTACAGTCTTATTATGAGTTAAATACCGCCTGCTTAGTTATTTTGTAGCTTGTGCAGCTGAGACGCTCGGTTGCTATATGACAACAACGGCTTTAAGCCGAGCCTTGAGCAGAAAGCAGAGCAGTAGCCGAACATTAATGTTAATCAAAACGTAATTTTCATGCATCAAACTGTAAAATATTGTTGTGTAATATGTCAATAACTGGGTGAATAGAAACCTAAATGTTACTAAAAATGTTACAAAAATCCATCTTCTCTCCGACTCGTAGTATTGTGTGACAAAAAGAACACAATAACCCGCGGTAACTCGTTTTCCGACATGGATGTGACGTCACACTCGAGCTACTAGTTGCGATTATAAGACAAAAAGAACGCACCATAAGCCAGTAACCCAAAACCACAAAGGTGTATGTTGGCCTAAAGTGAAAACATTGAGTGTAGTTTTAGATAGCGACGCTGTGCACAGCAATCCATTACCAATGTAAAGCGATTGACTACATTGCCCTTCCAGCACCGCAACCAGGAAGTGGCTTGTGTGACAGTGAGACGCACCAATTTCAAACATTTATTGGAATATAGTCACGGATACTATCGAGTCGACAGCGTTAAACATCAGACTGCAAATAAGGTTTTATCAGCGTGACCAACGTAACAGTTATCAAGCAAACAAATCGCGCACGTACATATCGGCAGCACAGCACGGCGCATGTAGCGAAACAGCATCTTACCGGTGGCGCATCTCTCCTGACGAGACAACATGTCGGAACTAGTACTCGGTCCCGTTTATAGCCCGTGCTCATTCATTTCTGGATTCTTCTACATATCATCTTTTTTCTCTTTTGGGATCTTACTGGTCCATGTTTCAACTCTTGACCGTAGGCCTACTTCAATCAGGTAAATCCCTCCTAGAGTAGCGCCGCCTGCTCTTATGGAGACGTATTACATTTCTCAGCTGCCACATGAAGTAAACAAACACAGCTGCATTAATTTCGTTAATTTTTTTTAGCGAGTTAAATATGAAAAAATTAACGCAAAAATTAACGCGTTAATTTTGACAGCCCTAATATATATATATATATATATATATATATTCTCTTGCTATCTAGGTGGAACTGTAACCAACCTACAGTATATATACAGTTTAAATACAGTATATCTACTGTAGCCAACCTCCCAGATGTTTTATTGCTCTATGTAAATAGTTTGTGTGTAGAAAGTAGTCTTTATTTATCCTTGAGGACCCTGATTGTTTAGAAACAGATATAGAATGTCAACAATTTGACTCCATTTTTTTGGCGTTTGAGAGTTTGTGTTCATGTTTCTGCCCCTGATCTTGTTGAGTGTGTTTCTCTGAACAGGGTTCGCCTGGACAGACGGGCCAGCCGGGCTTCCCGGGAGACGAGGGAGCTCCTGTAAGTGCTTCTATATTCAGGCTATCTGCACAACGTTTACTCAGAACTTCATACCAATTTTGGTCACAGTGGGATGACACTAGGAAGAAGAGAAGGGGTGAAAAAATGCAGCTGGAATCATCTTTTAGATGGTCTGAAATATAACATGTGGAAAGAAATTTGTTCCTATTTAAAAGTCTAGGTTTTATTTGGTTCCAACACATTCTCACTCCCATCGCTTAAAATACGGACGCTTGGTCAGGTGCCTTTGGTGTTGTTATTGACGCTAAAAGTCTCCTTTAGCGTCATATCTAAACCTGCTTCATCTAAACGCACTGGGGACTATTGGTGTCACTTTTGACACACTTAGGTTAAGGTTGTGGGTGGGCTTAGAAAAGGTATGTTTACATGACACGATGGACAACAATGGGACGGTTGGGTTTAGGTAAAGAAGAACGGGACAGTTGGGTTTAGGAAAAGAAGAACGGGACAGTTGGGTTTATGTAAAGAAGAACGGGACAGTTGGGTTTATGTAAAGAAGAACGGGACAGTTGGCTTTAGGTAAAGAAGAACGGGACAGTTGGGTTTAGGAAAAGAAGAACGGGACAGTTGGGATTAGGTAAAGAAGAACGGGACAGTTGGGTTTAGGAAAAGAAGAACGGGACAGTTGGGTTTAGGAAAAGAAGAACGGGACAGTTGGGATTAGGTAAAGAAGAACGGGACAGTTGGGGTTTTTGGAAAGAAGAAAGGGACATTTGGGGTTTTTGTAAAGAAGAACGGGACAGTTGGGTTTTTGTAAAGAAGAACGGGACAGTTGGGTTTAGGAAAAGAAGAACGGGACAGTTGGGTTTAGGTAAAGAAGAACGGGACAGTTGGGTTTAGGAAAAGAAGAACAGAACAGTTGGGATTAGGTAAAGAAGAACGGGACAGTTGGGATTAGGTAAAGAAGAACGGGACAGTTGGGGTTTTTGTAAAGAAGAACGGGACAGTTGGGATTAGGTAAAGAAGAATGGGACGGTTGGGTTTAGGTAAAGAAGAACGGGAAAGTTGGGTTTAGGAAAAGAAGAACGGGACAGTTGGGTTTAGGAAAGAAGAACGGGACAGTTGGGTTTAGGTAAAGAAGAACGGGACAGTTGGGATTAGGTAAAGAAGAATGGGACGGTTGGGTTTAGGTAAAGAAGAACGGGACAGTTGGGTTTAGGAAAAGAAGAACGGGACAGTTGGGTTTAGGAAAGAAGAACGGGACAGTTGGGTTTAGGTAAAGAAGAACGGGACAGTTGGGTTTAGGAAAAGCAGAACGGGACAGTTGGGATTAGGTAAAGAAGAACGGGACAGTTGGGTTTAGGAAAAGAAAAACAACAGTTGGGTTTAGGAAAAGAAGAACGGGACAGTTGGGGTTTTTGTAAAGAAGAACGGGACAGTTGGGTTTAGGTAAAGAAGAACGGGACAGTTGGGATTAGGTAAAGAAGAACGGGACAGTTGGGATTAGGTAAAGAAGAACGGGACAGTTGGGTTTTCCCAACACACTTTTTCCCGACATTTTCAAGAAGGAATGAAAGAGGGAGGCTGTGTTCACAAGTCCTCCACCGCTGGAACACTTTGGGAAAATCCTATTTTGCACGGCCACATGTAAACAGGAATATTAGTGGAATATTCTCTTCATGAGCCATTGTAAACAGCTTTGAGGAATTTTCAGAATAAGAGCAAAATCTTGAATATTATGTGCATGGAAACATGTTAGCTGCACCTGTTGGTAGCTTCTGGACTCTAGTGTAAACTGCTGTGTCACTCCTTGCTGTGTTTGTGTTTCTGCTGTGTCGCAGGGTGAGAGAGGGTCACCTGGACCCGTCGGACCGCAGGGCATCGAGGGCTGTCCCGGAACCAGAGGACAAAAGGTTTTTATATCATTTTAATCAAGGGGGGATCAAAGTTAGCATCATAAACCAGTCAAATGCTGCTAAAAATATGTAAGTGGCGGGTAGAATCGAATCTGGACTAAATCCTATCGTTCCAGACCAAAAAGGAAGTTTCCTGTGACACATGGCTTAACAATGTTGATAATTATTCTCAGGATGTGTTTTTGTGTCCTGTCAGATGTTGTCCATGTGTTTAAATCCCGTTGTTTGTGTCTGCAGGGCTACAGAGGAGTCTCGGGCAACAGGGTGAGTGACTCTGCAGGAATGTAAAGTCTTTCAGGCAAAGAAGTGAACTTGCACTTTGGACAAAGATAAATATTTTAGTTTGGAGATAAATAGTTTAGTTTGGTTAGTTTGGTCTTATTAACGGAGGGAAGCAGAGATATGTTTTTGAAGAGGCAGCAGTTGTGATAAGTAGTGTTTTATGGGGATTTATTGTGTGATTTTTTTATTGTGTGGGTTTTGCATTTTAAGGTGTGGATCTATTGGTGAGATTTTGTTCTCTACTGTCTTTTATTTAAAGTGCTCATCTTATGCTCATTCTCAGGTATATCACAATAGGTTGACATGGTTTAATTTTCAAAAAACACCATATTTTTGTTGCAAATTTTTCACGTTTTTTTGTTGCCTTTTTTTGGGGGGTTTTTTGCAAAGTTTTTGGTACCTTTTCCAGTTTTTCATGCCTTTTCTGACATTGGTTGCCTTTTGACGTTGAGGTTTTTTTTTAGGTTTTTGATGCTTTTTTTCCCCAACGTTTTTGTCTTTTTTTTCGAGTTTTTTTTCCCCAAAATTTTTGCAGACATGTCCCGGGACCTCCTGAGATAGTTGGAGATCTCAACCACCCCCTGGATGTTGAAACCAAAGTTACGCCCTTGCTTGTCCCTATAAAAATAAACATTAAAAACAAATATGTGACGGTTGATTCTTGCTGCAGGGGGAGAACGGAGAAGACGGACTGGACGGAATCGATGGAGAGCAGGTACGGATGAATGCCGATCTTGTTCATTTCTCCCAAATTTCAGATCACATTGCTGCTATCAGGGCTTAACCTAACTTTGTGGAAGACTTAGGTGTGCATATTTGGCGGGGGATTCGGCGCGTCCTTCTTCAAGAAAATGTTACATTTTTCAATATAGAAAGCAATTCACAGGTAAAGTGACGCTATACTCCGTTACAGTCAGTCTGCAGTAGAAGGCCTGCATGGAGTCTATGGGTGCAGAATTCTCCAGATTCTAGCATATATTGCACAAATTAGTGTTAACACACCACTCCAAGCGGAAAAATATTCTGCAAATTTTCATTCTGGATCACCGCTGAATCCATGTGGGTTGGGTTATAAGATACAGTATAGTTCTTAGAAGTGCTGTCAAACGATTAAAATATGGGTGAGGCTATTTGCACCCCTGGTACAATTAGCAGTGTATGCTATTTGCACCCCTGGTACAATTAGCAGTATGCTATTTGTACCCTGGTGCAATTAGAAGTGTATGCTATTTACACCCCTGGTACAATTAGAAGTGTATGCTATTTGCACCCCTGGTACAATTAGAAGTGTATGCTATTTGCACCCTGGTGCAATTAGAAGTGCTATTCGTACCCTGGTGCAATTAGAAATTAATGCTATTTGTACCCCGCCGATGCACACTGCAATGTGTTTTATTAATACCCCGTCTGGTACAATTAGCAGTGTATGCTATTTGCACCCCTGTGCATTTACTGTACCTTGGCATATATTTACACACAGTTATCCATACTACTCATGTATTACACCTTTTTGGAATATTATCGCCCTGACATTCTTACCCTAACCATAACCAATCCCACTCCTCTTGCCTAAACCTAACCAACCCAACCAGAGCAGGCATATTCATGAGTCCTCCCCTACCACCCTGCAAAAAAAAGGCAGGGTGTCAAGGCAAGGCCGCGTTCGCGGGTCCTGACTTGCGCCATTGCATGCAAATTATCCAATCCAAATTTAAAAAAATAAGATCACCACACAGGGGAATCGAACTCCAGGTAAGCGTACTAACCACTCACCTAGCACTTCTTTCAGGAAACTGAGCAACTGTTTAGCACTTGGTTTCTTCAAGCCTCGGTTGCTAGGTAACCATACTGTATACAAAAAAATTGGTACTAACTAACAAACTAACGGTTGTATGCTTTCACTGAAGACAGAAAGCGCAACTGTAGTATCCATTTTCCGCTAGAAATTCAATTGTTATAAACTTTAGAGACAAAACTTCCCTAATATGCCAGTTTCTGCGGTCATGGAAGATGAACGTCCGCCATGATTTCGGTGCACACGAGCAACGTTTTTTTTGTTGTTACGTCACAGGGTGTAAATAGCTCAGCTGTGTGGCCGAGGCTATTCGTACCGGGGGTGCAAATAGACACTCCGTTAAAATATTTAATCGGGATTAATCACATTAATGTCATAGTTAACTCGTAATTAATTGCATATTTTTATCTATTCTAAATGTCCCTTGATTTCTTTTTGTCCCATTATTTTTTTCTCATTTTAATGCTCTTATCAACATGGAGAAGTGGATTGGCTCGCTTTGTGCTTTTGTCGCCTGGCTTTGACGAGGGGGCGGAGAATTGGCATCAGCTGTGTGCTCGGCCATCAGCTGTGTGCTCGGCCATCAGCTGTGTGCTCGGCCATCAGCTGTGTGCTCGGCCATCAGCTGTGTGCTTGGCCATTAGTCCACACAAGTTGCATTGTAATAATAACAGAGTATAGTATATTGCAGTACATGAAATGTATTGTTGGTTGTGTGTCATCAGGGACTGACGGGAACAAATGGAGCTAAAGGACCGAGAGGAGACCCAGGAAACCCAGTAAAAACTAATATATTTATGTAGATTTCCCTGCATGGAGGTACTTTGTGTTTGAGCTGCGGAGGGATTATTGTTTTCATATTTATCAAAGATTTAATCTGGATTAAGTGTGATGAAGAGAAGAGAATGCGTTCATTAGAGCTGCAACGATTAGTCCAGCCAATAACTATTCTGATCATCGTTAAAAGACATTTTGAATGCAAGAAATGGCACAGCCTCTTAAATATGGAGATTGTTCTGCTCTTTTAATTTTTTATATCATATTAAGGTCAATATATTTAAGTTTTGGACTAGAAGAAAAAAAAAAAACTAGACATTTACAGACATCAGTTTGGACATTTCAACGATTAATCAAGAAAAATAATCCGCAGATTAAGCGTTGAGTTGCAGCCCTAATAATCATAGAAAATAATTCAAATAAAATATATTTTATACTGGCAGAACATTGTATTATTAATTATTACACTTGTTTCTGTGTTATTGCAAATATTGTTGTAGTTTTGTCGACATATATAATTGTTAATGTCTCGTTCTCACTGATTGGCTGGGAGGCGTTGACCTCTGACCCCCGGCTGGATGATTGACAGGTTGATGTGTCATCCTCAGGGTATCCCGGGTAACAGAGGGGAGCCGGGGCCAAACGGACAGCGAGGACTCCGAGGAAATCCGGTGAGTCACAACATTTCCTCTCTCTCTCTCTCTCTGTATCTCTCTGTTGCTCTCTCTCTCTGTCTGTCTCTGTCTGTCTGTCTGTCTGTCTGTCTGTCTGTCTGTCTGTCTGTCTGTCTGTCTGTCTGTCTGTCTTTCTCTTTCTCTCTCTGTCAGGGGGAATGAGAGGGGGAAACAGAAAAATATATTCCTTTTTAAACCCAAAACGTAGCAATGTAAATGTAGCCCTAGTCTGCACATATGGATGTTGCTGTGAAAAGAACATTCACTCTCAATGTTTACAGTAGAAAAACCGAAGGCTTTAATGGGCTCATAACACCCCCACACACATCTGACATATCATATTAACAACTAAAAGCAAAGTCGAGCGCGGCTCAGCCAAACCCTGTTCTAACTTCTTGAGAAAATTGGCCAACAGATACACAACCAGCTTCCAGTTTTTGGCAGAGCTCTGCCTCTCCTTCTCACACAGACACTTTTGTTTATCAGCTCGTCCTCTGAGTCTATTTAGACTTTCCATCCATTGTCTTTGCAGTAACATCCTGTTTACAGAAGGCCCTTCTGAAATGGCTTAATGTCAATTAGAATGAAATCTAGGATCAACTCTGTGTTCTGCTAGAAAGCCCCACAGCCAATCACAGCTGGGAGCTCCATTTTAGGAAGCGGTGCAGAGTTTATCTTCACAAACAGAGTTCAGACTGTGTGTCTTTGTGTGTGGTCGGACAGGGGGAACCGGGGGCTGATAACACCGCCAGAGGACCCAAAGGAGAGAGAGGCTACCCAGGTTTACCGGTGAGAATCAAACACACTGCATCTGTGCTGATGGCATCAGAGACAGGAGTTGTGATCCTGTAATGATCGGACATTATATATATATATATATATATATATATATATATATATATATATATATATATATATATATATATATATATATATATATATATATATATATATATATAGACACTGCCTTTGGCTTCAGGGACATTAATCCTTTTAAGCCAACATAAAACTAAGTGATGCTAGCTTGTGTCAGATAAAGTATTTTTAATTTAAAGTCATTAGTAATATATCAGTATGATGCTGAAAATGATGTTTGTACAAATGTATAATAATCATATTGAATCAAATGTTACACTGCAGAAAGTCTGCATCTTCACTTTTAACCTGTCATGAGTCCTGAATCCTATTAGTTAAAGGAAATGTTTTCATTTTTTATCACAATTTCTTCAAATCCACAGGGTTCCCCTGGACGGGACGGGGAGCCAGGTGATAAAGGAGACGTCGGAAACCCGGTGAGATCACTATCACACATATTCATATTCATTATTTTATTTGTGTCCACCGCATTGACCCAAATATAACACCATCCCGATAATAGGACCACAAAATAAAGAAAATGTTTGGTTATGGTGATTTCGGGGCTGTTTCAGTGTTGAACAAAAAGTGTGTCCACTAAAAGTTCTGTTTGTTGCCACTGACAGCAGGGTTTCCGCGGGTCATTAAAAAGCATGAAAAGTAATTAAATAGATTTTGTGAAAATTCAGGCCTGAACTGGCATGAAAAAGCATGAACTTCGATGTTCAAAGGCATTACAAATTATGTAAAGTTGATGGAATAAAAACATTGTTTTTCACGATTTATTTTGATTATATAAACATCTAAATCTAATTTTGCTCGGAAGTATAGCGTAATGGTTGACAGGCGGAACCTTTTAATTGGCTGTTTTTTACGGCTGGTGCACGAAGTCGCGACACCGGATGCTAGTAATGCGGTGAGTGTGAGTCTACTGTCTATGGTGTGAGTGAGTGTACGCTGTGGCGAAAGAACGGAGGAAATATCAAATGACGGAAAAATGGGAAATGCAAGTTTCAGCAGAAGTGGTTGGAGGATGAACTATTCAGAACCTGGTTAAAGGCCGTCGACGGTAAACCCGGAGAGGCATTTTGCGGCGTGTGAGCCAGCATATCTCCACCAGACTCCATGTAAATAATCAGGACTTTTAGCGTGTATAGAGCCAGCATATCTCCACCAGACTCCATGTAAATAATCAGGACTTTTAGCGTGTATAGAGCCAGCATATCTCCACCAGACTCCATGTAAATAATCAGGACTTTTAGCGTGTATAGAGCCAGCATATCTCCACCAGACTCCATGTAAATAATCAGGACTTTTAGCGTGTATACAGCCAGCATATCTCCACCAGACTCCATGTAAATAATCAGGACTTTTAGCGTGTATAGAGCCAGCATATCTCCAAATGTAAATGGATGAATTAAGGGTTTATTTCAACCAAACCAGAGTGGTGATTGTTGGAACAGTGGAAAGATGAACCAAGGTGGCTTTTGCTAGTTTTATTTTGTTTCTGTTGACTTTAAATAAAGTTTGTTTTATGATAATAAAAGTAGTGATTGTTTACATGGAGTCTGGTGGTGGATGGAGCCAGGATCTCACTCTTTAACTAAAAGGTCTATCTCCATGGGGATCCTTTCCACAATCTTGTCAGACACTTGTAATACTAATAATAATCTGAGTCTGTCAGCGGCAAAAACAGATCTTTTAGTGGACGCTAACTGAAGCTGAACATTTGCCTGTTAACGTTACATTGCAGGTTGTTTTCTTGCTATATACTGGACCAAAAGCTCCACAAAGTCTAATATGACTACATACTGTATGTGCAATGCCTTTTTTATGTGTGTTTTTTAAATCTTCTTATTGTTTTTTTTATCTTGTTGTTATTTAGTTATTTACTGCTGCTGCACGTAATTTTCGTTGTGTTCATACAGTGACGATAAAGTATCTTGAATATTGAAAGTTACCCTTTAATGTTTTCACGGTAAATAATATCTTTAAATGTTTTCTGCTGTGCAGGGTCCAGATGGAAGAAGAGGCTCCGGGGGAGGGAAGGTAGGAGAGGAAGTCAAAAAACACTTGATTCTGTGAGCAAAGGTTCAACGCTAAGGTTTTTTTTTTCTCTTGTCCGTTCGGGCAAGTAAAAAAAACAAATTCTACTTGCCCAAAGTCAATTTTTACTTCCCCCCTATACACATTTTTTTTTTCTCCAGGAAAAACATGGAAAAAAAGTTTGAAAAAACGGGAAAAAAATATAGAAAAATTTTTCAAACTTTGGGGAAAAAAACGTCAACAAAGCATTAAAAAAAAAAAGCATCATTATTGTGGGGCGTCTGTGTAGTTTACCGGGTGGAGCGTGCGCCCCATGTACAGAGGCTCAGTCCTCACTGCATTGGCCGCAGGTTCGATTCCGACCTGCAGCCCTTTGCTGCAATTCATTCTCCCCTTTCTCTCCCCCTTTCCTGTCTTCAGTTGTCCTGTCTAATAAAGGCCTAAAATGCCCAAAACATAATCTTAAAAAGCAGCATTCAGATCAAATGATTATGATTCGATGACGCCCAAACGGGCAAGTAATAATTATATGTTATATTTACTTGACCGTTGTGGCGTTTTACTTTCCCGGGGCCTGTCAGAACTGGCAGCAGCATTGACATCAATGCTTCGATTTGATTGGATGACATACTTGGTCTGATCAAGCCTTTCATTCACCATAAAAGAACTCATCTTAACCCGGTAAGTTTACAAGAGAGACTCGCAGTCTCTCTGAGAGTCCTGGCATCCGGTTGCCCTTGAGCTCGCTCGTGCTTCCTGTTTTCGCTTTGCTCGCCGCTGAAAACAACAGAGTGGTGCACGCCCTCTGGTCGTGTCATTTTGACGTCACATTGACGCGTGCCAGCTCGGCTACGGCGACAACGGTTTGTGTGTCCGCTCCACGCTGAAATACTCTTTTTAAACAGTGTTTGTGTTTCCAGGGTGAACCGGGACCGCCGGGAGAGCCAGGACTTCCAGGCAGCCCAGGAGCCGCTGGTCAGCAGGTGAGTGACGAGCATGAAGCCAGATCAACAAGAGGCCGGGTTCAGTCCTGACAAAACGTTGCAACGCGTTGTTTTTATAACTGAAACAGGGGTGCTTTGAACCCCGCGCTGTGTGCTTAAGAGCTCTGCCATTTTATTACCACGAGTTTACTACAAACCAACACAGTCTCACTCCCTACTCGTCAAATGAATGACGCATGGTCAAGGACCCTGGCGTCAAGTTTCAACGAAATAGGGGTACCCTTAACGTCATTTTTCGACGAGGGGGTCCGTCAGATAGACATACATGTTATTCCCTCACCGTCGGATATCGACGAAAGAAAAAAATACGCCCCGCCCCTTAACTCGAAATCTGGGACAGTTATTGGTATTTTTACCCCAATAACCGCTGTTTTAATCAACATTATTCACGAGATATTATCATGGTTTATATGTATTTCTTTTAATGTTATTATTTCGGTCTATTTCGGCCAGGGAAGCTGGGTTGCTTTTTTGTTGATTTATATTTTTTAAACTATAACGCCAAATCTATCAACATTTATTTAGATGTTATCATGGTATTCATTTCTTTACTTTAATAATATTATTTTCGGTCTTATTACCGGTGAAATATTATAGTATATGCTGTAATACAGAAGATTACGATATGATCCGAGCTGGGACGCATTCAAAGCCGATAGGCCTATCCCCCCCAATGCAATGCGGCCATTCATTTCAAAGAATCGGGCAGCGATCAGCTGGTCTTTAACGCCAGGATCGCTTCAATATACATATATACAGTCAGTGATCAGTATCGCTTCAATATACATATATACAGTCAGTGATCAGTATCGCTTCAATATCCATATATACAGTCAGTGATTGTGTCACCAGCAACAACACGTTGCTCAGTTTTGTTCAAGAAAGTTATGAACCATAATAACGTTTAAACGAATCCGCGGAAAACTCCGCAAGTGACGTAGTACGTCCCGCAAAGCGGATACGAAGATACAAATATATAATATTCGTAATATTGATGTTTTTTTCTAACGTTGTATTTGAAGAGTTAAACAATAAAGATAGTTATAATAATAAAATACAGTTTCATGTATTTGTCTCATATATTGTGTGCTTGGCCGGCCGGCGGGCGGCCTCAATCTGAAATGGAATCAAGCCATCTTACGGCGGACAGCAGAAACAGGAGCCGAACGAGTCCCCCCACCCACCCCGGAAGAACTACAAGTGCTCAAGCTTTATAACAGCTTCTGTGGCGTTTCTTATGGGAGTTGTAGTTTTAAAGTATATTGGTATATTTCTCATAAGTAGAAGTTGGCAGTGTATAATTTTGGATACACCCTGGGGTTTTTTGGGATGGAGAACACACTGGTGTCATCAGATTTTAAAAATAAAATCGTTAAATAGGTGAAAATAGCTTATTACCATATTTGACAGTGCTTACAGTAGGTACAATTTGGTGACCATATCTACATGACAGCTGAGGTCCAGAGCTTTCTATAACAGCTGGTCTTATGTGTGTAGCACCTTCTGTTGCTAAATGACAGGCCTTCATACATGGACTGGGTTCAAGGTTCAGAGGTCAATATTTCAAAGCAGGAGTAATGTATCCTCTTCAGACTGACATATGTTACTCTCCAGGTTGAGACCTTTCCAACGATGTGTTTGCTATAGTCCTACGACAACGTTTTAATTTTTACACATCATCAGGGCTTAAAGTGAAAAAAAATCCTGAGCCTGAAACTTTTTTGGAAGGGGGGGGGGCTACTTACATTACACATCACAATCACAACTTTGCATTGTTTAGATTTTCATAAACTCTTGGACAAGGCCGTTATGTTTAAATAACTCTTTTAAATATTCCATATTTTAAAGCATCAATCTGATGCATTTTGAGATGCATTTTTTGCCAACCAACAGTGTAATATTTCAATATGCCCTCATTAAAGTTAATTTGACTGGCAAAACAGTAATAAAAGTCATAATTTTTAAAGACTAAAAAGTTTTGGATCAATTTTTACTTGTTCCAACCATATGTTAAATAAAGAGTCAATGTGTGTTTACATATTGCAATAATATCATAATCCTACAATGAATCATTGTGAAATCTAAACTTTTCTACTTTGGCCAGGTCATCATCAAATAAGCGAATTAGTACATTCATGATTTTGTCCATGTTGATATTAGCTGCTTTATTTACATTTATTATAAACGTCGCATTGTTTATCTTTTCATATAGCTAGACGTCTAAACTCTGGGAAAAGGCCGTTATGTTTAAATACCTGTCATGCTGATTACAAACAGACAGCTTTGTCAAAGCAGTTTGGGCTTCACATAGCTACAGTGAACGTGCACACACGTATTGTTTGTATCACGGTCGGTCAGTAAAGTCGCAGTCGTAGCGGTAGCGGTCGATGCCGGTAACGTACTCGCATGACAGAGTGCACGGACCGAAGCTTTGTGACTAGCATCTAGCTAATGACTAGCAAGCCCTGTCTTACCGCTGCCAGCGTCCAGTGTCTTCCTTCAACATGCGCTGCAGAAGCACCCGGCTCCCTCAGTTTGAGACACCAAGTGCTAAACGGCTTCCCGTCTCCACCCTTTTCCTCTTGTCCTCTATTCATGCCCAGCGCCATTTGTTTTTAACTACTTTCTCAATTAAAGCTGCATCTACATGCTCCAAGTTTGACAAACTTTGCATCCATTTTTTTTAGCTGCGTTACCACGGAGATCACACCGCACTCTAGCTTTTCGGCAAAGACCCGCCCTACTTTGCATCTGATTGGCTAGAACTCGTTTCATTGATAGGTGGAAGTCCGATGATTGATTAAACTCAGCGCATCAAAAACAAATCCCATGTGGACTTTTTAGTTTATTTATTTTTCTAAAATATTCATATGCCAGAAATCCGGCACCAGGCCCGATTACTTTCAACCCTGTGTTAGAGCTGCGTTCGTCTTATATGATGGGTATGTGAAATCAATTGACTTGAAAATATTAAACCGAATGCAAGTTGTTGTTTTTTTCCTCACGGCCGCACGCCGGAGATCCGGCACGGTGCCGGAATACTTTAAGCCCTGCATCATGGAGACCACTTAGCAGGAGATACTTTATTGTCCCGAGAGGGATATTTGCCTTGAGTTCAAATGCTTCACAAATAACACTTGACATATTGTTTTATCATACAGCTGACATACTTACAATAAAAAACAACATGAACAAAGAGATATAGGCTAGACTGAAGAACATCACGCAGCAACAATCTATTGCTCATCTTTCACAAACAGTGACAAGAGCAACACAACCATGCTTCATATCATGAAGCTATAGCACACCCTCAATCTCAAGCAACATTATTTAAAGTTTTAATTGAGGTAGGTCCAAATTAGGCCTATAGTTTAGAAAAGTTAAATTTACCCATATCTTCTGCCAGAGGATAAGAGCTCATACTTGGCATGGAGAATAAAGATAGAGCAGACCATATTCTGTGTGCTTGCCTGGAGAGACTGGTTTCTATTCCTCTACACAACCTTCATGACAGTCATATTAATATGCTCTGTAATGCAGCCTTGTATAACATAAACCATCTGATTCACCGTGGGTGTCTGCTCTAAATGATAACACACACTTTCAACACGGGCCTTCCAGCCAAAGGTGCATGTTGTCCATATGAACACCATTGGGCCTATAGGAGCAGAGCCGATGGATTGTTTCATCATTTATGACCTCTGATATCCTCTGACCCAGCTCTATCTCGAGAGTTACCTCAACTTCAGTTTCAAAAGGGGGGGGTCAGCTTTTCTTAGACATGAGTAGGGGGGGGGCACCAAGGAAAAAAGGTTGGGAACCACTGCTCTGACCCATGTCATGACCCTTTTCTCAGCTTGTGAAATGGTTGAATGAGATGTGTGAGTTTTGTCTTTGTGCAGTAGGGCTGAGGTAGAAGTGTGCCAAAAATGCCAAAACACATGTTGTATATGTACACATACCCAAACAAAGCTTTATACATCTTAATCTGTGAACAAAAACCTCAGCAACAATCTGCTTATCCTTTTAATTTCCTGAAAATGCTTCCTAAAACTAGTCCCTTCTTAATTTTGAAAAGGTAGTCTCAGTAAAGGCTACAAAGGTTAGGATGGCTACAAGCTGTAACCACGGTGATTGATTTGAGGATCATCTTCTGAATATAATAATTAATATGTTAGGCCTAAAATAAATTGATATTTCAAAAAAGTAATTTATTTAAAACAACTAATAATGCAGTGTGATTTTAAATCAAACTAAGTCCCACACATAAATATACTCTTATACTGTTTTATTCCCCTTTAGTCTTTGCTATTAATATTAATCAACTGCAAAATTAGAAAATTGCGTTTTTAAATAACTATGCATGGAAAATAAAATAAAAAATGCTTCTCTTTGTATATAGTTTATTGTTTTTTCACAACAGTACAATTCAAAACAAATGCAAATTAGTCAAACAAGCCATTAGGCTGTAGTTCTAAACACTCAACTGTAGGTTGAGGCAAATCAAAGTGCTAAATATAAAACACAATGTTTTCATTATTAGTATTTTATTGTGTAAATTCTCACGTACAACGTGGAACATTCTTTCACAGACGAGATGTGGAATTTCCACGTCACTTCCGCGGATTCGTTTAAACGTAGACAAATACATGAAACTGTATTTTATTATTATAACTATCTTTATTGTTTAACTCCTCAAATACAACGTTAGAAAAAAACATCAATATTACGAATATTATATATTTGTATCTTCGTATCCGCTGAGCGGGACGTACTACGTCACTTCCGGACTTTTCCGCGTATTCGTTTAAACGTTATTATGGTTCATAACTTACTGGAACAAAACTGAGCATCGTGTTGTTGCTGGTGACACAATCACTGACTGTATATATGTATATTGAAGTGATACTGATCACTGACTGTATATATGTATATTGAAGTGATACTGACCACTGACTGTATATATGTATATTGAAGTGATACTGACCACTGACTGTATATATGTATATTGAAGTGATACTGACCACTGACTGTATATATGTATATTGAAGTGATACTGACCACTGACTGTATATATGTATATTGAAGTGATACTGATCACTGACTGTATATATGTATATTGAAGTGATACTGACCACTGACTGTATATATGTATATTGAAGCGATCCTGGCGTTAAAGACCCAGCTGATCGCTGCCCGATTCTTTGAAATGAATGGCCGCATTGCATTGGGGGGGATAGGCCTATCGGCTTTGAATGCGTCCAGCTCGGATCATATCGTAATCTTCTGTATTACAGCATATACTGTAATATTTCACCGGTAATAAGACCGAAATAATATTATTAAAGTAAAGAAATGAATACCATGATAACATCTAAATAAATGTTGATAGATTTGGCGTTATAGTTTAAAAAATATAAATCAACAAAAAAGCAACCCAGCTTCCCTGGCCGAAATAGACCGAAATAATAACATTAAAAGAAATACATATAAACCATGATAATATCTCGTGAATAATGTTGATTAAAACAGCGGTTATTGGGGTAAAAATACCAATAACTGTCCCAGATTTCGAGTTAAGGGGCGGGGGGCGTATTTTTTTCTTTCGTCGATATCCGACGGGGAGGGAATAACATGTATGTCTATCTGACGGACCCCCTCGTCGAAAAATGACGTTAAGGGTACCCCTATTTCGTTGAAACTTGACGCCAGGGTCCTTGACCATGCGTCATACATTTGACGAGTAGGGAGTGAGACTGTGTCTCTGCTGATTGGGTATCACCTGTGACCAAAGAAAAAAAACTGGGCTTTTTCAGAAGTTTTTGTTGCGATTTCAGTGTTCTTGTCACTTTTTCTGACATTTTTGCCACTTTTTTTTAAAGGTTTCTGTTGCTTATTTTGGACTCAGCTGTAACTTCTTGAGAAAATTGGCCAACAGATACACAACCAGCTTCCAGTTTTGGGCACAGCTCTGCATCTCCTTCTCACACAGACACTTTTGTTTCTCAGCTCGTCCTCTGAGTCTCTTTAGACTTCCCATCCATTGTCTTTGCAGTCACATCCTGTTTACAGAAGGCCTTTCTGAAATGACTTAATGTCAATTAGAATGAAATCTAGGTTCAACTCCCCACAGCCAATCACAGCTGGGAGCTCCACTTTAGGAAGCGGTGCAGAGTTTATATTCACAAACAGAGTTCAGACTGTGTGTCTTTGTGTGTAAGGCGTAATTTATGGTGTGTGGGGGGGGTATTAATCAAAACTAGGCTTTTTCAGAAGTTTCACTGGGTTGTGGCTGTGTTGGAAAATTAACCTGAATTAAAAAAAAAAAAAGTACACAAGTAAATGTTGCACTACAACTTTGCAGCTGTCATTGTGTTCATGCAAATATCAATCTACACATTTGTGAATATTCTTTCTGTGACTTCACATTCAGAATACAGGTGTGTGAATATTTTCTACGAGTGCATACAGTACAGGCCAAAAGTTTGGAAACACCTTCTCATTCAATGTGTTTCCTTTTTATTTTCATGACTATTTACATTGTAGATTCTCACTGAAGGCATCAAAACTATGAATGAACACATATGGAATTATGTACTTAACAAAAAAGTATGAAATAACTGAAAACATGTCTTATATGTTAGATTCCTCAAAGTAGCCACCCTTTGCTTTTTTGATAGCGCTGCAAACCCTTGGTGTTCTCTCAATGAGCTTCATGAGGTAGTCACCTGAAATGGTTTTCACTTCACAGGTGTGCCTTGTCAGGGTTAATTAGTGAAATTTTTCCCTTATTAATGGGGTGGGGACCATCAGTTGTATTGTGCAGAAGTGAGGTTGATACACAGGCGACAGCCCTATTGGACAATTGTTAGAATTCATATTATGGCAAGAACCAATCAGCTAAGTAAAGAGAAACGAGTGGCCATCATTACTTCAACAAATGAAGGTCAGTCAGTCCCGAAAATTGCGAAAACTTTGAATGTGTCCCCAAGTGCAGTCGCAAAAACCATCAAGCGCTACAACGAAACTGGCTCACATGAGGACCGCCCCAGGAAAGGAAGACCAAGAGTCACCTCTGCTGCTGAGGATAAGTTCATCCGAGACACCAGCCTCAGAAATCGCAAGTTAACAGCAGCTCAGATTAGAGACCAGATGAATGCCACACAGAATGCAGCAGCAGACACATCTCTAGAACTGTTAAGAGGAGACTGCGCGAATCAGGCCTTCATGGTCAAGTAGCTGCTAGGGAACCACTGCTAAGGAGAGGCAACAAGCGGAAGAGATTTGTTTTGGCCAAGAAACACAAGGCATGGACATTAGACCAGTGGAAATCTGTGCTTTGGTCTGATGAGTCCAAATTTGAGATCTTTGGTTCCAACCGCCGTGTCTTTGTGCGACGCAGAAAAGGTGAACGGATGGATTCTACATGCCTGGTTCCCACCATGAAGCATGGAGGAGGAGGTGTGATGGTGTTGGGGTGCTTTGCTGGTCTCACTGTTGGGATTTATTCAAAATTGAAGTCATACTGAACCAGCATGGCTGCCACAACATCCTGCAGCGACATGCCATCCCATCCGGTTTGCGTTTAGTTGGACCATCATTTATTTTTCAACAGGACAATGACCCCAAACACACCTCCAGGCTGTGTAAGGGCTATTTGACCAAGAAGGAGAGTGATGGAGTGCTGCACCAGATGACCTGGCCTCCACAGTCACCGGACCTGAACCCAATCGAGATGGTTTGGGGTGAGCTGGACCGCAGAGTGAAGGCAAAAGGGCCAACAAGTGCTAAGCATCTCTGGGAACTCCTTCAAGACTGTTGGAAAACCATTTCAGGTGACTACCTCATGAAGGTCATCAAGAGAATGCCAAGAGTGTGCAAAGCAGTAATCAGAGCAAAGGGTGGTTACTTTGAGGAATCTAAAATATAAGACATGTTTTCAGTTAGTTCACACTTTTTTTGTTAAGTACATAATTCCAAATGTGTTCATTCATAGTTGTGATGCCTTCAGTGAGAATCTACAATGTAAATAGTCATGAAAATAAAGGAAACTCATTGAACGAGAAGGTGTGTCCAAACTTTTGGCCTGTAGTGTATTTCAATTTACAAGTTCAGATTTTTTTTTACAAGCTCTATGTGTTTTTTTTCTTTGTGCGACTTCAAATTCAGATCACATGTGTGTGAATATTTTTTACAAGTGCAAATTTTAACAACAAGTTCAATGGTGGAACTCACCACTATCGCCGCTACAATGAACAAGTTAGACTTGGCTTTTTATCTAAAAGAG
Organism: Perca schrenkii; assembly: GCA_025617405.1. Lineage (NCBI taxonomy): Eukaryota > Metazoa > Chordata > Actinopteri > Perciformes > Percidae > Perca > Perca schrenkii. The sequence goes on from CM046792.1 coordinate 36,418,229, forward strand.
GAACAGAAGACGGCGCTTTCTGCTGTTTTGACGACAAGATACGGCAAGAGTTTAATCTACCAGTTAGTTCCTCTGGTAGCTAAGAGTTTAATCTACCAGTTAGTTCCTCTGGTAGCTAAGAGTTTAATCTACCAGTTAGCTCCGCTGGTAGCTAAGAGTTTAATCTACCAGTTAGCTCCGCTGGTAGCTAAGAGTTTAATCTACCAGTTAGTTCCTCTGGTAGCTAAGAGTTTAATCTACCAGTTAGTTCCTCTGGTAGCTAAGAGTTTAATCTACCAGTTAGTTCCTCTGGTAGCTAAGAGTTTAATCTACCAGTTAGTTCCTCTGGTAGCTAAGAGTTTAATCTACCAGTTAGCTCCGCTGGTAGCTAAGAGTTTAATCTACCAGTTAGCTCCGCTGGTAGCTAAAAGTTTAATCTACCAGTTAGATCTTCTGGTAGCTAAAAGTTTAATCTACCAGTTAGCTCCGCTGGTAGCTAAGAGTTTAATCTACCAGTTAGCTCCTATGGTAGCTAAAAGTTTAATCTACCAGTTAGCTCCTCTGGTAGGTAAGAGTTTAATCTACCAGTTAGCTCCTCTGGTAGCTAAGAGTTTAATCTACCAGTTAGCTCCGCTGGTAGCTAAGCGTATGGGGCTCTGGATAAGTCACCCCGTGTATTGTTGTGATTGGTCGTAGTGTTATCCAATTGCGTGCAGTGAGATTTTCAAATGCATGCTTAGTGCCGCCCCTCGAGTTGGGCCATTTTCATTACTCATTGCCAGACCCTGAGTCTTTCGGATTTGGGTCTGGATTTCCAGGCTACTTTTTTCTGGGAAGGTCTTATATTCGGACCAATACGATATATACTCAACATCAAGTATTTTCCACTTCTCCTAACCAGGCCCGGTATAAATAACACTCAACACGTGTCCTTAACCTAAACCAGTCTGTTGTCTCTGCAGGGACGCAGGGGAGGAAACGGAGACCCCGGACCGAAAGGAATCTCTGGCTTCCCTGGACCTCAGGTCGGTACATCACCCCACCATCGTCCACTTCATTATTCATACTTATTTATATTAATAATATAACTGATATAAGTTTTGGTTGAACTTCACAATGTGACAGTAATTAAGGCAGCAAACGCTGGATAGTGTCTCCTCTCTTCTCTTGTTTCATCTCTTCTCTTGTCTCCTCTCCCTCTCCTTCTCTCCTATCCTTGTCTCCTCTCCTTCTCTCCTCTCTTGTCTCATCTCCTCTCCTCTCTTGTCTCCTCTCCTTGTCTCCTCTTCTTCTCTGCTCTTGTGTCTTCTCTCCCTCTCCTTCTCTTCTCTTTTGTGTCATGTCCTTCTCTCCTCTCGTCTCCTCTCGTCTCCTCTCCCTCTCCTCTTTTGTCTCATCTTCCTCTCCATCTCTCCTCTCTTGTCTCCTCTCCTTCTCTCCTCTCTTGTCTCTGCTCCTTCTCTCCTCTCTTGTCTCCTCTCCTTCTCTCCTCTCTTGTCTCCTCTCCTTCTCGCCTCTCTTTTCTCTCCTCTCTTGTCTCCTCTCCTTCTCTCCTTTCTTGTCTCCTCTCCTCTCTTGTCTCCTCTCTCTCTCCTCTTCTCTTTTGTCTCATCTCCTTCTCTCCTCTCATGTCTCCTCTCCATCTCCTCTTTCGTCTCATCTTCCTCTCCATCTCTCCTCTCTCCTCTCATGTCTCCTCTCCTTCTCTCCCCTCTTGTCTCCTCTCCTTCTCTCCTCTCTTGTCTCCTCTCCTTCTCTCCTCTCTTGTGTCCTCTCCTTCTCTCCTCTCTTGTGTCCTCTCCTTCTCTCCTCTCTTGTGTCCTCTCCTTCTCTCCTCTCTTGTCTCCTCTGACTCTGTTGGTTTTTCTGCAGGGTGGACCGGGACCAGCTGGAGACCCGGGACAACCTGGACGTCGCGGCGCTAACGGACAGAAGGTGTGTGACCTCATCTTGTGTTGGAATATAACTTTTAACAGGGTCTAAAAAAGTCTAAAATGTAATCATCTAAATTTCAGGCCGTGAAGTATTGTGTTCTAGGTCTTGACATGCTTATTGAAATGTTTTTCTTTTATTCTGTGGTGATGTAGTTCTTTCTTTTGCTTGTCCAAATATAATTTGCTGTATATGTACAGATCATTATCACTCTGTGTCGCTTTTTTTCAATTTGAATACATTCATTCACTTTGCAAGTACTCAGCATTTCGTTGTACTTTTATGTCGTGATGTAGATTTTAAATTCCATTTATAAAGGTCTTAAAAAGTCTGAAATTAAGTTGAAAATACAGTAAATGTGCATCTCCCTTTGTGTCCATCCAGACTACAAAACAAACCAAAACGGGGGCAGCAGTGTTTCCAAATGTTAGTCTTAGGGGCTCGGAAACTGCGGAGTATGCAAACGTGAGGCGTAAACGTAGCAAAAGATATTAGTTTTTAAACCAAAACATAGTAGTGTAGATGTAGCCTTTGTAGAGCTGCAAAGATGAATCGATTAGTTGTCAACTATTAAATGAATCGGTCCACAGGGAGTTGGGTTGGGAACCGGGGGGGTCGCTGGTTCAAGTACAGAGGTGGACTAGTAGCCCCCCCCCAACTACTCGGGGCGCCTGTTCAGCAGTTGCAGCCCCCTCACTCTGACATCTCTCCATTAGTGCATGTAAAGGCCCTGGGGTCTCATTTATAAAACTGTGCATAGGATCCTTACTATAAGTGTACGTACGTGCAAAAGCCCAAAATGGCAGAGATTACCTACAAGTGTGCGTACGTGGATCAGCCTCTTAGCCTGCCCTGTACACGCCCATTTGTAACCATGAATAGTCAATGCAAAGCACCTCGTGAATGCTGATCAGTGTATGAATGACACTGGCAGTTGTTACACTGAATCATGACGACTGGCAGAGAAAAAGCAAAAAAATTCTCAGATGTTCAGGAATTGCTGAAATTGAATTATAATTTTGGCCTGTTGTCGCACAGTGTATAGAACCCTGATCTATAGGCTACATATATTAATAATATGTCGAAAATGGCAGGCCTTATGGCACTCTGGGACAGCTTCGATATACCAGACGTATCTGATAAGATCTATATATTATATCCAAACAAGCCTTAGTGATAAAGTTGAAGATTATATATAATATTTATTTAAAAAAAAACATTTATCTGTCTGACATTTCCCTCTGGATACAGCCGGTTTCCCGCAGAAGTGGCGAGGACCTGTATTTGGACCGGGATATGGACAGGGATATGACACGGTTCTGGCGCGTTGCCCTCTCTACTGGACCCAATTTAGTATATAGATCCAAGAGCTCAGCTTTAGAAAATCTAAATCGGCATATTAGCCAGTCATCGTCATGGTCCCTGAAGCCTCTTTTTTCTCCTGATTCTTCCATTAGCGTAGGCCTCCTGCAGGGCCAGCAGTGCCATCATGCAGCATTACCGCAGTATTTATATGTTTACAACAATTTGAGATCGTTAACCCCTTGCCATCACAGCATCAACTAGTGGTATCCCCTAACCTGACTCCGCCAGATGGATTGCTTCGCATTTGCTCGGCATATCCATCTGGGAACTTCCCGCTGGAGAACTTTTGGGAAGGGGGCGGAAAAACTTGTTAGCTGATTGGATAAACCATCTGTCTATCACCTATGTTGGTGATATATGGGCCAAATCAACCAATCAGATCCACGAAGCGTATGAAAATACAACCACAAGCCCCTGCTGCTGCAGGCAAAGCATAGCTCGTTAGCTCAGCATGCAAACAACATGTCGGTAAAGGATATTTGCCGTTTGTGAAACGAGAATTTAGGAATAAAAGGCACCATTTCAGGTTCCCGGACCATATTCCAAAAGAAGGATCCAAGAGAAAAAAAGCATTAGCGAGTGACTACCGCTGTCTGAAAATACTGGTTAGCTGATTGGATAAACCATCTGTCTATCACCACCTAACCCACCTCAAAACCAACGCTGATTGGCCCGGTCGATTGGCTAACGGCTCCAAATTTTCTCTGCCTCAAGATGCCAGACTGATCTGCGAGTGGAAAACTGGAGCTCGCGAGATCAGGACGGTCTCACGAGGTTAGGTATCCCCCACCCCGAGATACAATTTGAAGACGAAATGAAGTGTTTTAGGCAAACACACTTTTCTTCATGCAGGTTTTGTCACAAACAGTATTAAAGTTCAGACTGATAACGAGGACATAGAGCGTAACGATTGCGCGAGAGCTTAACGGCTGTATTTTCAGACTTTGACATTTGATGATATATGCACAGTATTGAAGACAGATATTTAGTTATTAACACGGTGTTTTGCAGTTATCTAATGGTAGGGTATTTGATGATATCCTGTATTCCAAGCAGTCGGGCCATCTCCTCCTCCTGCGCTCCATAGCAGACAATGTGACGGCGAGACAGCGGCGATTAAATATTAAGAACACATTTTTATTCAAGATTTGAGTTGGAGGTGTTTATGGAACACAGTCTCTCTAGTTTACTGGAAAAGCTGCTGCCAGTATATTACTGTAAATTTACAATAAAAAAAGGACTAAACTTAAAAAAAAGCCTTTAAAACATCCAAAAAGTGTTGAGCCGGGAGGAAGAGTCATGGTCAGCGGTGAGACAACACAGCGGTTACTTAACAGTTTGATGAATGAGTAATGTTGTGACTATGTTACATTCCCATCTGTGAAGTCTCTGACCACTCATCTGTTTTCCCACAAAGATTTTAGATTTATCTACATGAACCTAGCTTGAACCAGTCCTCCTTTTCCTAGGGACTCGTTCTTATCTTTCTACCATTACGTCATATACAGAAAGTAAAAAGAGTGTTTGTTTGAAAGAAAATTATGTATATATCCAACTCACAGGAGATGATAGCATATGAACCACAATACTGTAGTTTTTTTTCCAGACGTTTTTTTGGGCTTTTGTCCAACATTCATCACTTTTTTTAACGTTTTGTTATGCTTATTTCTGCGGGGTTTTTAAACTTTCTATTTTTTTATTGTTTTGGCACTTTGTTTTGACGTTTTTGTCGCTTTTTGTGTTTTTGACACTTTCTTTCATTATTTTTGTCGCTTTTTCCTCCATTTTTGTGTGTTTTTTTGTTATCATCTTCAACTTTTCTTTGCTCATTTGGACTGCCAGCGCCCCTACCATTTGCCTGTACTTACTGCCTATGCACCGGGCCGGTCCTTGCATCAAACAATCATGTTCGGATAGTTTCACAAATAAACAAGTAAAATGTGTGTTTTCTAAAACTGCTGTTGTCACTGTTGTTGAAGGGCCAACCAGGAGACCCGGGTGTTAAGGGGAGTACGGGACCAGTGGGACCGATAGGACCGCCGGTGAGGAGCTGAACATCAGCTGGTTACTGTGTAATTAAACTGTGTTTATCGTTCACTCAGTGACTCTGACCATGTGTCTGTCTGTCTGTCTGTCTGTCTGTCTGTCTGTCTGTCTGTCTGTCTGTGTGTGTGTGTGTGTGTGTGTGTGTGTGTCTGTGTGTCTGTCTGTCTGTCTGTTTCAGGGTCAGGATGGCCAAGACGGTTATGGAACTAAAGGATCCAAAGGTGTTAAGGTAGAACTGACCATTACCGACTCATCAAGATCAGGAAATGTTTCAAAGAGAACGTGAGCGCGGTCTTGTTTGCATGTTGGGTAAATGTTAGTTTAATGTGTGTAGACAGCTGATGCTCCAGCTGCTGCCTTTAACCTCTGCAGGAGAAGAGGAGGGGATTAAAATCAGGCCGCTAGGATAGAACATGGCCAAAACAGAGGGAAAACAGCTTCCCTGTCGATGCCCTTTCTCCCAAAAAACACTTTCCCCCACAGACTTACATGGAGAAAGAGACGTCTGTTAATCAGCGGAGATATTTTTATGAGCAGCAGAACCCTCTCAAAATGACTCGTTTCGCTGTCAGAATTGGATCCATTTTGCCCGACATTTAGAAAGTCTAGAATCTGTTCCTGAACCTAACCCAGTAGCTTTGTTGCCTAAACAGGTTCTGCACTGCAGGCGCACTGATTCAATTCAGTTCAATATATTTAATTATGAAATCATAACAAGAGTTCTCTTGAGACACTTTACAGATAGAGTAGGTCTAGACCGCACTCTATAATTTCCAAAGCCCCAACAATTACAGTAAATCCCTCAAGAGCAAGCATTAGCAGTGGCTATTGTGACAGTGGTGAGGAAAAACTCAGACTCTTGGTAGGAGTTTGGGGGTGTGATGGCAACAGTGGCAGTCATAATAAGGATAATGGAACAGTGACTACAAGGTAGTCGTTGTAGTTCATGTCATAGCAGGGCACAGGAGGGTGTTGTGGGATGTAACATGGCACCGCAGAGCATAGATGGATGCAGTGGACGCAGCAGGATGCGGCCGGACATTGTTTCTTCTTTGCAGAGCGTAGCAGTGTTCTGGCACGCTCTGCGAAGAAGAAACATAAGGACTCCGGGTCACTCGTGTTGCTGGATGTTCTTGGGATAACGCATGAAAAACATGTGCATAACCTTCCGTAAGATCTCATTCAAACTGTTGAATGAGGACACGGTTCTATGTTATATACCTGACACTTCTGTTTTGTTCTAATAAAATAAAAAGTAAGATCTGGTGGATGGAAAGCGTTTACTATCTGACATTTTATAAAAATCCTCCTGATGTCAGAGTGAGATTATGATTCCTTTTCCTTCTCTTTACAGGGAGATCCTGGTTTCCCTGGTTACCCTGGTCTAGTGGTGAGTCCATCTATTTTCTGAGAATTGATATCTAAATAATACCGAACGCAACGGGAAAAAGAGGTAGCCCGTTGGAGTCCAAACTGTTGAGCCGTGTTGTGTTTTCAGGGTGAGGACGGTGTGAAAGGAACCAAAGGATACCCCGGACGTAAAGGGAACTATGGCCGAGGGGTGAGACACAACATCCCTGCTCTTTATTTCAAATAGTTTTTGCTTCATCTGTGACTTATTTCATTTCTGGTCTGATCGTTCCAGGGGAACTCAGGGCGGCCGGGAGAGCCAGGCGTGCCTGGAGAACCGGGATATGACGGACACAGGGTGAGAAGACATTCACGGTCCTATTTAACAATCTTATCTTATGGACATAGGGCCCTATCTTGCACCCGACGCAGCCCAACACCCGACGCAAGTGTCTTTGCTAGTTTAAGACCGACGCAGTTGTCAATTTCCCATCCATTACAGGGAGGTGTGTTCAGGTGCATTCTTGGCGTATTGCTATCTAGAGGCAGCGGGAAGTGATTGCACCATTGACCAACCAAAACCCGGTCTAAAGTCAATAACGCAGCATTTCATTGTTATTTTAACAGCACACAGTAAAATGCTCCTAGGCTCGTGCACACACTTGCGTTTCACGCTGTGCATTTAGAACGTTAAAATAGGGCCCTTGGAGTTGAGTCTTTGTGATGATGAAACGACTACAATGTTTTTGCAAAAATTTGCTGCAAGTTTGAATCCGAAGGCACAAAACATGTCTCATTTGTAGGATCTCTAATAAAGGCAGGAATCTCTATGTGTCTGTCTGTCTGTTTGTTTGCATTTTGATTATTTTGAGAACCTTTCATCCAAACGACTTCACAAGGGAGTGCAGCAGTGTCGTATTTGGTGCGATATAGATGGACAGGCCAGACGCGTTCAGAATTAATAAACTTTTAACCTCTCAAGGATCACCGTCTCGTCAACGGGACACTTTGTGACTGGGGCGTCGCTGTAACCTCGATAAAACTTCCACTCATGAGCGTTTTTATAACTTTAAAGCATTAAATCTTTAAAATATAAAGCCATGTACACAACTGTTACAAAGTAAAAGAAAATAAAACAATTTAGCCATAATCTGCGCAGCCGAGAGTGCATGCATAACTGTTGTCGTTGTCCTTTCAGCAAAAAAGTGGTATTTTGACCAAAACTTGATTTTCATAAATCCCCAAGAGTCCAAGGAAATGTAATATCCAAGCTTTATATTCCAAAACCATCTCTTCGCCTCACAATGTTGAAGTTTCTGCCCGAATCACAACGGAAAAACGCGAAACAGTTTTCCATTTCCGCACTTGTTATCACCGCTAGCTTCTCTGCCCAGCTCGCTAAATGCTCGAAGTGGGTGCAGCGTCACCGTGTACCGACAGTATCTTCTTCTTTCTAGTTTATTGGCGGTTGGCAAACCAACTTAAATGTGCATTACCGCCACCAACTGGACTGGAGTGTGAACGAGAGATAAATGCAGAAAATAAATTAACCAAAATAAAAAATAAAAAAAAACGAATATTCGAATGTCAAATTTTAAAATCGAATACCAACCCACCGAACAAATATTCGAATATTCGGGTCCAACCCTAATTATATGGTACTGTCCCTTATGTGTTCATACATTGTAAATAAAAATCAAATATAACAGTTTACTTGAGTCTTTTGCCCAACCGAGCAAGCAGAATAAAAACTCAATGGTTAGTGGTTATCATAATCTCAGTATGAAATAATAACGATATATGTTTACTAATATTCCTCCTTTCCCTCCATCCAGGGTGCCAAAGGCCCTCCTGGAATCCCAGCCATGAGTGTAAGTCAGTAGTGGAATGTAACTTATTAACAACTTAAGTATATTTATTCAAGTATTGTACTGACGTACAAATCTGAGGTACTTGTACTTGAGTATTTCCATGTTCTGCTCCTTTCTACTTCTACTCCTCTACATCTCAGAGTTACATATTGCACTTTTTACTCCACTACATTTTTCTGACAGCTTTAGTTACTTTCCTCCTACCCTTCCTGTCCAGTGAAAACCACGTATATCCAGATGTGTTGACGTTGAATGTTTTGTGATAAACTGAAGGACAATGGAGAACATTCTCCTCCTTCTTAAAGCTAAATAAAGTCTTTAAAAAGCCTCTCTGATAAGCTGGAAAATCAAGTCAAAAATTATTTCAAGAAAAAAAGTTGTAATATAAAAAACACTGACATTGAACATTTAACTGCAACATACAGACGTTTACTGCACTAAGGGTTTAAATGCAGGTCTTTTACTTGTAGTGGAATATTTTCACTGTATGTTTTAGTACTTTTACTGTAGTAACGGGTCTGAATACTACCTTAAACAACATTAAAGGTGCACTATGAGTTCCTGCATGACGTCACTTCTGTTGACGTTCCAAGTAAATTTCAAACAAAACAGAGCAAGCTCGCCCCTCCCCCCATGTCTCCGTAACTGTCATGACTAACTGACCCTAATCCCCACCCCCTCCCCCAAACATTTTGTTGGTGATTGGCTGGAGTGGTTTGTTGTATTTTGGTGCACAGCCTGTGCCCCTAGTGTTTGGTTGACGTTTACGACCCCTGTGTTGTCTCCCAAGACCGGGCTTTTTCACGGTGTGTTCAGGGGACAGGCAGCTAGCGGATCAAGGAGAGATGATTACGATTTGAGACAAAAATGAAATTGCGCTGAAACCATCCAGGAACTCATAGTGCACCTTTAAAGGAAATATTAAATGTATTTACACAAAACATACGTTCTGTTATCTCAGGAGTGCCAGATGATCAGCTACATCAAAGACAACTGTGGTGAGTGTTTTTAATTGTCATATTTGGGCTACAATATGAATATAACTTTGTAAAGGTTTCATATTGCTAAATTAAAGTTCTATTGAAAAAATACTTAATACAGCTTTATAATATCCTTGTTTTATTTTTACAAAACAAATGTGTAATAACTTTCAACGACATAAAGTGCAAAATGTACTGCTGCTATAACTCAAACAATATTTGTTTCTCATCCACGCAGCATGTTGCCAAGGTACGTATATCTCCGTTCAGTCACTCAGAACGTTACAGTAAGTACAATACTTGTATATAATACTGGTTAAATAAAGGTTAAATAAAAAAAATAAAATACAAAACTCCAGCTGTGAGATTTACTCTCCTAATCATCAAAAAAATATCAATTCACCTTTTAAACATTTGTAGTTTCACTTTGGCAGAAAAGGCAGACTGAGTCTGAGAGTCGGACTGATCAGTCAGCTCCCGTCTCTCCAAGTCGGTCCAAAAAGTGCCTCGGAACACACAGGAGAGACGCCGACTTGAGCATACGTTCTGTGCGTGCGTGAGACGTAATACATCTCCATAACAGCAGGCGGCGCTAATCTGTATTGTCGGCCAAAAAATTTAACCGGAAATGAGGGAACATCTCTCTAGACCTCGTAAACAAAGAGTATGCTGTCGTCAGTCGCTGTTTTCATCAGAGAGTGGTGATAGTAGTCAAGAAGGATCGTTGTTGTCATTACTCGCTGAACGGAAGATGGTCCTTGATGGGTTGGCTCAGGCTTCTTCCCTTCTTTTTACTTTAACTAATCCTCAGGTTCGGTGTTTTTCGATACGTTGACGGTCACATTTAAGTTGTGTTTATTTGCTGTGGCCGTAACACTGGACATATCGTTTGTTGACTCTATGAATGTGGCTAACGTTACCGATAGTGAGATACTTGCTTCATATGCATTTCAAGTAGAGATGAATTGGCGAAACAATGTTATATTTCTCCGCTTCACTGCTTTATTATTCTAACGGCGCTCGCTCTCTTCAGTCCCTCTCTATGCCGCTTGACCATATAACGTTACAGTGCTTGCTGGCGCTCGTTGAGCCTCGGGGCCGGTTCAGACCGCTGCAACTTTCTAAATCAGTTTTGTCTTGTCGTGAATGAAGGTTTTTGGAAGCATTTTGGAATATTGGATTGTATGAGATTGGCAATCGACTAGTGTTGACTTGACCGGAAAACAGTAAATCAACAGAGGTAAGGATTAACACAACTTTTATGCCTTTCTGTCACATCTACTGCAGTCAAATTCGCTGTGTTCCCTCGGAAGGAATAACTGCACATAGCTAAGCACTTGTAATGTCATTTTGAACATGTTTAGAGGCTAAAAACATGTTTAAAACTTGCCCCATTTAAGCCCTGTTTAAGCCTATTGGGTGCAAAATAGCAGGAGGATGACACGGTGAAGGCAGCACCGATTGTTTTCGTTTTTCTCGCTACTGACCGTACTCCTAATTCACAAACAACAGACCTACGGGTTGAAATTGACCGGAATTCTCTTTTAAAGTAGTACTACCGAGCACAAACACCCATTTTCTGGGTGAAAGTCTTGTGTTTTCTCCTTAACTTCTCCCGAGGCATGACACCTCTGCTCCCCAGCTTGAAAGCCCTGTGCCGATCTTCACAGTCTTATACAGCAGAAGTCAAATTGGTGCATACAGCAATAAATACGTACAATACATACCAAGTACAGTGCTTTACTTTTCATAGCTTTATGTACAAATGGTTCATGAGAACAGCCTGCTAAGGTAAGTGTTTTGGGCAGAGTTTCTAAGATGATAGCATAGTGGTTTGGGGATTTTAATAGGGTTGGGTACCGTTTGGATTTTTACGATTCCGGTGCCGAACCGGTACTTTTAAAACGATTCCGATTCCTAAACGATTCTGAAAAAAAAAATAAAAGAAAAAACTGAAAAATGAAATAAAAGAAAGGCTTTTTATGGAGTTTTTTTAAAATTGAAAATTATTTAAATTTAACAATATATTAACGTTCAAATATAATAAGTAAACCTAAGTCATCTAACACATAACTACAATAATTTAACAAATAACACTTACACTATTAACAAGTAATAACAAAATAAATGTTGTTGAGTTGGTATGCCAACCAGCTTCAGACTTTAGCAGTTCTTTAGCAGAAAAATGACCATATTTGCCTTCTCTGGCGAGATAGGACACCTCTCCTGACTTATGGCATGTCCTGCACAGGAGAAAACTCTCTCAGACGGTGTCCAAGAGGTCTGTACACACCCAGGTAGGAGTTTGAAAGGGCAGACAATTCGGGGAGGCTGTCCTGCCTCCCCCAGCACCAGGCTACAGGGTCTGGTCCTGAACGATAGACTAGCAGAGCAAGTGCAATATGTTTACTAGCGATCACGTACAGTCAGTGAATGGTTAATATGCTTTCACGTCCGTTTTGGTGAGCCCAGAGGAAAATATGACATTTTAAAAGTAGCCTACATTTACGGTAGCTAGCGAAAGGTAGACTACAGAGAAAGTGTGATATTTTTATGTCCGTTTCGGAGCGTGTACAAAAAAAAACGTCTATCAGCTGTGATTGTAGAGTGCGTGTCCAAGAATAGCGCGGACACCCGCTTCACACCGCGAGCGGGCACGTGCGCCAAACAGCAGAAAAGGGAGAAAGAAAAAAAGAGTCTGCCGCTGTCCGGAGAGACAGAGGGAAAATATTTCAGTCGGAACCGAAATGAGGAACCGAAATTCATGTTCTAATCCGGTCCGAATACTACCGTTTGCGTAGGAACCGGTACCATAGTGGAACCGGGTTTCGGTACCCAACCCTAGTTTTTAATGGGACCTGATTCGTTACTTTTTCTCAACATAAACTCCTCCAGGTGAATCAAGGTGCCCGGTCTACCCCACCGAGCTGGTGTTCGGTCTGGACATGTCGCAGGATGTGACCCCGGCAGCCTTCGAGAGGCAGCGCTCCGCCCTCCTCTCCCTGCTGGACGACATCACCATCTCTGAGAGCAACTGTCCGTCGGGCGCTCGTGTTGCCGTGGTGGCTTACAGCGCCTACACCAAATACGTTATCCGCTTCCAGGACTACCAGCGCAAGACTCAGCTGATCGAAGCTGTGAAGAACATCGCCCTGGAGAGGACGTCCATCAGGCGCAATCTGGGGGCCGCCATGCGCTTTGTGGCTCAGAACATCTTCAAACGTGCTCGTAAAGGACTGATGATGAGGAACGTGGCAGTCTTCTTCTCCAATGGGCCGTCAGAGGATAATTCAGACATTGTCACCGCCATGATGGAGTACCGAGCCCTCAAAATCGTCCCAGCGGTCATCTCTCTGCGAGCCGCCCCGGAAGTTGAACGAGCGATAAAGGTAGGTTTGATTCAACCATTTTAAAAGTAGGGACCCATTCTTGTTTGCTCAGTGGCCTCGGGGGAATCGTATCCGAACTAAACATCATTGAAGAGTTGATCACTTCAAACTGACCTATGATCTTTTAAGCCCAGTTCAGACCAATGAGACAAGTTTAAACTAGCAGCTACTTGCAAAGCGTTGGTCTGCAGCGTTCTGAAACCTGCCAATTCACACCAATGAGACGAGAAGGTGTATCATCTGCATAGAAAAATTACTCTGTCCTTCAGTTCTAACTTCCGACTTTCGAAATATGAATGTGGACAACATTAGTGATAGTGAGATGCTTGCTAGAGTGGCATTTCTAGTGCTGAATCACCAAAAACGTTTTATTTCATTCATTCACTGCTTTGTTTAAATGCCGCTCGGCCCGCTGCCTCTCTAGACTTCTTTTAAGGTTTAGACAATCTAACCCGTGACGGGAGACTTTGACCGATCACGGGTCATTTGTCTACATTGTTTCAGATGGTGAAAGCCTGATTCAATGTGGTGAAAAAAATCCTGCAGAAAAAGGGCTGCGTTTTACAATTCGGGCACTTTTTTCGCCCGTTGGAGAGCATTTAAGCTGCTTACACACCAACCAGACGGCCAACCGTCTGCAGAAAAGGCAGTTGGACTGATCAGTCTCCCTAAGTTGGTCCAAAAAGTGCCTCAGAACACACCGAAGAGACGAGACGTAATACGTCTCCATAGCAGCAGGCGGCGCTAATCTGTATTGTTGCCCAAAAAATGAAAACCGGCAGCTTATTGGACGAACGAGTCATGTGGCTCTGGTTTCTCCAGAAATTCAAAGCCAGACTGTCATGGCTGCTCATTCGGAATAAGATCTCATATTGTACTAAAATAGTTCACTGAAACGTGTTTCTGAGAATATTTTAAGAGAGAAATAGGCCGTGCAGTTGCAGAATCTGTCTTCATTTCAGATCAACAAAGGTCAGTTTAAAAGATTTTTGTCAGCTTTTGAGAGACTCTAGTCACGCTCATTCCGCTCCCCGTTTCCGGGTTAGCTCTCCACCAATCAGATGGGTCGTTTGTCCAACTGCCGGCATTGAACGCCCCACCGATTACACATGTCAAATCAGCCAAAATGTAGGCATGGAACACACCGAACAGACTCGAGTCACCGACCTCGCCAGACTGTCCAACGGCCGATTATCGGGTTAGTGTGGCCGGGCCTTATAAGAAATACTTTAAAGATTTTTTTTTGGGCATTTTTAGGCCTTTATTGACAGGACAGCTGAAGAAATGAAAGGGGAGAGAGAGGGGGGAAGGGCTGCAGGTCGTAGTCGAACCCGCGCCCATTGTGTCGAGGAGCAAACCTCCACACATGGGCGCCCTATCCACCGACTGAGCTAACCGGGCGCCCACAAGAAGTATACTTTAAGTCAGGAGATGAAATGTGAATTTTTTTCTAGGATTATCTGTATGTCATTAAACTTCTTTTTGTCAGAACAAAGTTAGCGATAAATAATAACAGCTGCTGTTTCATCTCCAGGTCGACGACACAGGAAACTCTTTGTTCACCGTGCTGGGGAGTGACGCGGCTGCTGACCTGCAGAAGGTCAAGAACTGTGCGATCTGTTACGGTAAGCCCCGAGCCTCAGGCTTGGATTATTATAAATCATTAGTGATATTATAAAAAACGTGCTTAAACCATAGCCCTAGTCCATATCGACGACGTTCCACTTCCGGGATTGCTCAGGTGCTGCGGAAATTCCGCCGGATATCCGTCACCTTCCTCTTTCTTTGTGTTGGCGTTCTAAACTGTGGGTGGCTTTGTGCCCATGTGTGTGTGTCTCCTGCATGTACAAGTACAGCAGCGGAGAGTTGCTTACTTCCCTAGATGAAATGAAGAGCCCAAGCATGTCTTCGCAGTGGGCTACTGGTGTCATGCCAGAAGTGATCATCCACCAAAAGTGATCGCTGTCTACCTTACATACAAATGATCAAAAGTAAGCGTAGATCAAGGCTGAAGGTCACTGGCTCTCCAGCACTTTGTTGCAGGTGGGTGCACACATTTCTCCGGCCGTTCTGCACGCTGTTTAATAGCGGCTGAGCCGGGCTGCCTCCTTTCCCCGCCCGGGGAACATCGCTACCTGGATCTGTGACAGCTAGACGGGGAAAAAATGGGGAAAGGCAGAATCTCTAGATGAGCTGCAGCCGGGCCGCACCTGATTTAACCGCGCTTATAGTTTGATAAGTTTGTTTTAAGAAAATACTCTGAACCCCTAACCTTAATCGTCCCGTTCAGAACAGGTATGTTTTAATCCAAAGACATCATAACATCAGTAAAGAGTTCAGAGTTCTTTATTGTCCCTCAAGGGGGAAATTTGGTTCTGCACACTAACCCCCCCAACCCCCACCCGCAAATCGTTCTTGTCGGTTATTAGCTGGAACACTGTTTGTTATGTTTGGTGGTGCAGGTTGGCGCAGTTTGTTGTTTGTTTTACAGTGTGTTCAGGGGACAGGCAGCTAGCAGATAGGGAGGAGAGGTTTGCTGTATGTGATTGTAAAAAATTGCCTAAAAAACGTGCAACGTCGCTTAGAGCACCTTTTAGAAGTTGACCGTGTCAAATAAAATCCCTTGAGATTTTCTAGCTAAGTGATTTCCAAAAGTGTCACTAAGAAGGCCTAAGTGACAATTTTAACAGCTTGAATTGCACAAAGCCATTTTCTAACCAAGCTAGTTGACTTCTCGATGATTGTTGTTTTTTCTTCAGACCCCTGTAGGCGTTCAGAGTTGTGCCCCTCGATCCAGGACGTCCTGACACCTCAAGAAGTCAACGTGGACCTGGTTCTGGTGCTGGATGGCTCCAGGGAGATGCAGGCCGATGAGTACGCCGGCGGCCAGCAGCTGCTGGGCTCTGTGGTGGAACATCTGGCCGTGAGCCCACAGCCCCCAGGCGCCGGCGGCCAGGCCCGGGTGGCTGTAATCCAGAGCGGTACCAAAGATCCCAAGCTGGAGTTTGGCCTGGGGACGTACCAGAGCAGCACGCTGATCCGGAGGCACCTGATGGGGAACATGACGCAGCGGGGCGGCTCCTCGGCGCTGGGAAAGACGCTGGACTTCACCCTGAAGGAGGTGCTGAAGGCCGGCCAGCCCCGGAGGAGGAGGGCGGTGCTGGCCGTGGTGGGCACCAAGACGGCCTCCTGGGACCAAGCTAGGCTGGACTGGATCTCCTCTAGAGCCTACTGTGACGGGGTGGCGCTGTTTGTGGTGACGGTGGGCAAGCGCTACGATCGGGAGCAGGTGGAGAAGCTGGCCGGTTGGCCCGTAGTGCAGCACCTGATCCACCTGGACAGACTGAGGGCCGACGAGCAGAGCTACGCCCAGCGCTTCTTCAGAGTCTTCCTCTCCGCCCTCAGCAGTGAGAACACACACACACACACACACACACACACACACACACACACACACACACACACACACACACACACACACACACACACACACTAGGGCTTTGACTTTTGCGCAAAAATCATATTCAAAGTTAGTTTGTTTATTGATATTCGAATATATTCGAATATTTATTAATAATAGTTTGACCATTAAATGCCTTCAGTAAGACCTATATTGGTATCATCACCAAACTTAAGTTTAAAAAAAAACGCAACGGGAGAAAGACGCTGCTGAGCTGGCCTGGCCCTGGGCGAGCCAGCCTTCTTTGAGAATTGGTGGGGAATGCAACGCTACCGAGCCACGGCCGAGAGACGTGCGTCGCCGCGACGTGTAGTCAAGCAAACACATTTACAAAAAATAATGCCCATAACAGGTTCGAATATTAAGGGCTGCCTAATATTCGTTCGAATATCATTCTTTTTTTAAATATTCAAATAACGAAGTTCGGAGTCAAAGCCCACACACACACACACACACACACACACACACACAAACTCTAAAGACTCCTGGTCCATGTACAATATGGGACAGGTGTCATGTCAGTCTTATGCACAGACCTTCAAATAAAGGGTCACCTACATTTCTGCTTCTTGTTTCTAAACAACAACAAACATGAGGGTATTTTTTGCATATTTCAGAGGGAATAAATGTGTATCCTCGTCCATCATTTAAAGAAGACTGCACCAGGCTGCAGGAACCAGTCGATGCACCGGCCTTGGAAACACGATGATTCACTGGACTTCGATAGGGACAACGGGTAACTCACACTTTATTTATACACAACCTTAGAAGGAACAAGTTAAAAGGTCCCATGGCATGAAAACTTCACTTTATGAGGTTTTTTTAACATTAATATTTGATTTGATTTACTGGGATCTCCATTAGCGGGGGCCGCAGCCGCAGCTATTCTTCCTGGAGTCCACCCACAACTTGTGCAGCTATACATTGACGTAGATAATTACATTAAAAACAACCACCAAAAAACAACATTCAATACATCACTGAAAGAAAAACAACGAAAATAATAACAAGACATAACAACATTCAACACAACACAGGACAACACAGGACCTAGTTTAAATTATTCACAAACCGTAGAGATGAGATTATAACATTGTTCACTAATAATATGACCAAGCAAATTCACATAGAGAACTCTCAATGATACTAACAGCATTTATTAAGTATTATCCAATACAGAGTTCTGCTCAGCTAGGAGATGTTCTTTAAGTAATACTTTGAATTGAGGTTTTCTATTTTCTTGAATGACATGACTAGGCATTGTATTCCAATTAATCATGGCTCTATATATTACAGTGTTTTTCCCTTTGTTTGTGCTTACTTTAGGCAATGTGAATTTACCCTCCGTAGCATGTCTAGTGCTGTAGTCATGTTTATCAGAACTAAGACCAAGTTGCTGATACAACACCCATGGCTGTTTAGTCACTAAAATATTTCTGGTAAAGTTGAGCAACGAGGCAGTTAATCTGTTCCTTACACTTAACCAGGATAAACAGCCATGCATTGCATCAATGCTTGATCTGAGTGGGCACCTCAGTAAACAGCGTGCAGCCTTATTCTGAGCAATTTTCAATTTCTTTATAGTTGATATGGCAGCACCTGACTAAACCCATATGAGTTGACCCAAACCCATATGAGTTCCCCCAGCCTGCCTATGGTCCCCCAGTGGCTAGAAATGGTGATAGGTGTAAACCGAGCCCTGGGTATCCTGCTCTGCCTTTGAGAAAATGAAAGCTCAGATGGACCAATCAGGAATTTTCTCCTTATGAGGTCATAAGGAGCAAGGTTACTTCCCCTTTCTCTGCTTTGCCCGCCCAGAGAATTTGGCCAACCCACGAGAGAGAGAGAGACATCATGGCTTTCAAGCAAGCGACGCATGGCAGTTGATCAAGGCCACATCCCCACCCTCGTAAAAGAGACTTCAGATACAGTATTATGGGACCACTGAGGCTGATATAAAAGCATCCAAAAAGCAGCATGTCAGTTTGCAGTTTTACAGCTTTTTCTTTAACGTAAAATAAAGCCACGTTAGAGCGCCGCTTACTGTGCTCCATGGCTGTAACACAACAAGCGCCTGGCTGCTACGGAAACCAAAACCTGCGCATGTTAAATTGGGAAGTGATGATTGGATTTGAAACCAAATCCTCCAAACGATTCCAAAACGATTCCAATACATTCCGATGGAATCGTAATTTTTGAAACGATTCCGATTAGGAATCGGTTCTCGATGCCCAACCCTAGGGTACATTACAGCCTGGTTCACGGCTGCTGGTTACAGCGATCTCGCTCAGTACTGGAACAATTTTTTAAAGATTTGTGTTCACATTAGTCACTTAGACACCAATGCATGGAAAAATAGGGTTGAAAAATACCTGAAATTACCCTTTAAGTACAGTTCTTGAGTACATGTAATGTACTACAGCTGTGTTTATGTCTGAGGCCAAATGTGACTGAGTTTATCTTCTGTGTTATTCGGCTGGGGTGTGTCCAGTCAGGGGTCGGCAATGCTGGCTGACGAGTTTGTGGAGGAGGTCGAGGAGAAGTTTCGGGTGCAGACAACACAGCTGGACGTCATCGCCAGTGTGACCCCAGGGGACGGCCAGAGTTTCCTCTCAGGAGTGAACCTCAGCGGTAATACACACACACACACACACACACACACACACACACACACACACACACACACACACACACACACACACACACACACACACACACACACACACACACACACTTTGTTTTGGGCCAGAGGGGAGGAGTTTGGAGAATGTAGAATCTGTTTCAGATCACAAAAAATGATACATTAAACTGTCCTGATAAAGCAAATATAACACGGTGCCTAATCATGTCCCGTGTAGGATTTAAACAATTCAGACTCTGGCGACTTCTAGTGGTTCAAGTATAACTCTGGTGATATTGTGTGGTTTTATTATTGTCAATAAATCCTATTTTCAGACTCAAACCAGCTAGAGCTGCAAATCTTAATAGTTTAGTTGTCCACCATTGAATTAATCGCCAACTATTTTGATAATTGATTAATTGGTTTGTGTATCGCTCACTTTGTTCTGACATGCAGATAATCTGGAAAAAGAATTGACATCCATCTCCAGATTTAAAAGTACTTGTTGTGAACTCCCAAACGGGCAAAAAAGTCCCAGAATTGTAAAACGCAGCCCTTTTTCTGCAGGATTTTCAGCCATTGAATCAGGCTTTCACCATCTGAAGGGACGTACATGCACATCTGCATTTGTAGAACAGCCAATAGAAATGTTCTCTCTCTGAAATGACCTGTGATTGGCCAAAGTCTACCGTCTTGGGATTTTCTAAAAGCCTAAAAAAAAAAAAGAAATAAGAGGAGGTGCAGAAATCTAGTTCTCTCAGAACCATATCTGCCAAATTGTTGCGCCCAACATGTTGAAATTTACAGCTATATTTCGATTTCTTTGCGAGAACACCACCTTCACCTGCCATTTGTATCTGCTCGCTTTCGGGTCTGAACTTTCTGCAAAGCAGAGATCAAGTGCGCAACAAGTTGCCAGGTTGAGGGTTATAGGTTGCCAGGTTGAGGGTTATAGGTTGCCGGGTTGAGGTAACAAACGGGTTGAAAATTGTATATGGTGTGTGGATTGTGTGAATAGGATGCGTTTCATACAAGATCTGGCAACATCAGACAAAACATATTGGTCTGATTATTTATAAAGGAGTTTGGGCCGTGCTGCAAATTACGTGAGTTTCCCGGGAGGAATAACAAACCGGGAGGGGTCCGGGAGATAAAAGAGTGTTGGCAGCTATGCTCAGAACACTTCAAATTTGAGCTGCAAAGATTAATCGATTGGTTATCATCTTCGTGTGTGTGTTTGTCTGTGTGTGTGCGTCTGTGTCTGTGTGCGTACAAAGAAACTGCGATTACGTAAAAAAAAAAGAATTAGATGAATATGTAATAATAGTTCCGTGTCGTCTCTCCCAGGTGCAGACACCCTGACGAAGCCGGAGCCGACCAGCTACGTCTCTAAAGGTAAGAACTAAACCGCCGCTCTCTGATCCTTTCAGCTTTTCAAATATGCACAAATACAATATAGAATACAAAGCAGACTGATTTTTTTTTTTAAAATCATCAGATCATTTTTTGTCACAGTTAGATGAGGCTTGGACCCAAATGCAGAGTAAAATGTTTATTAATGAAGACTAAGAACTAAAAACAAAGAGGATTGCAGAGCAAAACTTACAAACAGGTAGTCCAGAAAGAATGCAGGCCAGGAAGCAAGGAACCCAGGAACGAACAAGTAACAAGAAAGCCAGGAACGAGTAGGCACACACAGTACACCACTTGACAAAACACAAAAAACAGAATTATATCTGAAAAGACAGAACAGCAACTCATGCCGCACACAGAACAAAACGAAACATAACATAATAATCTGACAAGGGAAACACAGAGACTACATACACAGGGTAACGAACACTAACAAGGGACAGGTGATACAACAGGTGGAAGACATCAGGGCGGGGCAGAACAGTCAGAAAAGGCGTGAAACAAACAAAGACAGGAAGACAAGTGACCAAGGATGTAACCAAACAGTGGAATTCAAAATTCCACCCGCCAGGGTCCTCACCCACACAAGACCTGGCGAGGCCTGTACTACGAAGCAGGATTTTTAACTTCAGGATCAACCCAGGATTTTCTGTATCACGAAGGTGGATCACTTGTTATCGGGTTCAATCGCCGTGGTAACTCATGCTGAACGCCTAACCTGGTCAGGAACAGGTTAAGTTGGAGATCAGAGATCAACCGGTGTTAAAGCTCTGTCCTACTGACCAATCAATACTCGATTGATAACGGTGTAACCGTTCTTAGAAGATCAGGCAGAGCTCGGTGCAGAGAGAGAGAGAGAGAGAGAGAGAGAGAGAGAGAGAGAGAGGTGCGCGCTTATAAAAGTTGAAACGTTTAGAGACCGACAACCCCGTTAACATTCCATGATGGGTACTTTTATGAAATATATATATTTTAATGGGAGGGAATTACATATCGGTTTCTTGAGCCGTGTGTCGCCAATTTGAATTATGTTTTTATATATTTTATTTGCTCTCACGATCGCTTCCCACTGTCAGGGTTGCAACTGAAATAATAGGCTAAAGCAACGACAGTTTATGGAAAGCACAAGTGTAATTATAGTCAGATCTTGGTCCTGACTGATGGAGAAGTGATATTGGAGTTGTGATTTAAACATCTACAGCGTCGGCTATTTTTTTTTTTTTCAGCTTTCCTTCCTGTTTTAGGAAGCAGCGACTGTATTGCGTTTTCCCTGTAAAACCGTGTCTGTGTTCTTCATATTTATGGAGAATTATAATTTGCTCTTCTTATATATAACATAAGCGGGTCTGGTAGATGTTTGCGATTGGTCGTGGTGCGCAGACACCGCCTCTTTTATGTGAACACGCGTGCCGCTGGATTGGGAAACCCTGAGTTGACTGAACTAGTTGATAACCAGCGTCGTAGTACAGGTTATGCGGGACCGCGGTTGTTAGGTTAGGTGAAGCCGGATTACTGAAAGAAATCCAGGACAAGTTGATCTTGCTTCGTAGTACAGGCCTCTGGCGGCAGAGATTTGTGTGTGTGTGTGTGTGTGTGTGTGTGTGTGTGTGTGTGTGTGTGTGTGTGTGTGTGTGTGTAAAGTGGTGTGTGTATGTGTTAGTGTGTGTGTGCACACCACCCCAACCCTCATCCACCTTCACTGGCTCCCAATCAAGTCCCGCATCACACATAAAATCCTCCTCCTCACCTACAAATCCCTCCATGCCCCTGGCCCCCACCTACTTCTCCGACCTCCTCCATCCATACACCCCACCCCGAAACCTTTGGTCCTCAGACGCTGGTCTGCTCTCCGTTCACCACACCAGACTCTGTACCTTCGGAGACAGAGCCTTTAGTGTTGCAGCCCCATTCCTCTGGAGCCCCTCAAACACCACCCGTTCCCCACAGCCTACAACCTCCTTTAGCTTAGCCTCAGTCATTCTGTAAAGTGTCCTTGGGTTTCATGAAAGGCGCTATATAAATAAAAGTTACTATTATTATTAGTAGTATTATTATGAAGTAAACAACGCCTCTATTTTGTCATTTTTGTTACTATGAACGTGTGCCAAACCGTTAATCACTTATATAATAACAATTTGGCACCTCTAAACAAAATAAACAATTACCATCAACAGTCATACCCCCTTAAGACCTTAGCTAATGTTAGCAAATGTTAGACTGGTAGGTTTCGGGGTGGGGTGTATGGATGGAGGAGGTCAGAGAAGTAGTGGGGGGCCAGGGGCATGGAGGGATATGTAGGTGAGGAGGAGGATTTTATGTGTGATGCAGGACTTGATTGGGAGCCAGTGAAGGCGGATGAGGGTTGGGGTGGTGTGCTGCCAGGTCTTGGTGTGGGTGAGGACCCTGGCGGCAGAGTTTTGGACATGCTGGAGCCTGTCCAGGGTTTTGCCACTGCTCTCTGATCCTTTCAGCTTTCATGGTCAACTGATGCTGACCAATCACACAATTATTTATATATCATTACTAAATACAACTTATTTAATTTTGACAGGTTTTTTTTACATTATCTAGATGCCTCCTGCCTCATTTTCTAAATATTACATGGGCTTGCACCTCCACCACTGGGTGAATTTATACAACGGTTGGCAAAACTCTGAACACATCTTCCTTTTTTAAGAATACCTTCAGTGCCGTTCTTTGTTCTTTTATCAAAGAAAAGCTGAACTCCAAGTCTTCCAGAGTTGCGGCCAAAGCCGATTCCAAAGACAGCTGTTCTCCAGCAGCAGCAGCCATCTTCTTTGTTTTCAAGTAGCAGGGAATTCACACGTCACACAACTCTACCGTCATTATGTTAAGCCCCGCCCACCGACTATAAAACACGATGTGATTGGCCGTCCAAGCCAACGGAGAGTTGCTAGATTGACCCTGGCTGCAAATTACATTTGCTGCCGCTAGGGGGGCGTCTAGATTTCTAGGCTACTTTTCTGCAATTTTCACACTTTGCAAAGTAATCCAGTGGGCCTGATTGGACCCTTTGGGGGGCCGGGCCGTATGTTTGACACCACTGACTTAAAATGTGAATTTAAGAAGATATGTAAAAAATTGAGAAAATGCCCTCAGACCTCCGAGGGTTAATGTGTCTCTCCCGTCTTCATCCAGACACCTGTCTCCTGCGCCCGGATGCCGGCGGCTGCCAGAACTACACCATAAGCTGGTACTTTGACAGCGATCAGGGGCGATGCTCTCGCTTCTGGTACGGCGGCTGCGGCGGCAACGGAAACCGTTTCAACACCCTGACTGAGTGCCAGAGCCTCTGTGTGACGAAGAGTCAATTAGTGGGAAGAAAAGGAGGAAGAGGAGGAAGAGGAGGTGCTGGTTTGAGACGACATCGCCTGGACCGGTTGAAGAAAACGTTTGCGTTGCACTGAACACGAAGCGGGATAAAATACATGCAAGCTGAGTCTGCTCTGGGATGTTTAAACCAAAACACATCAGGGAAAGTTTAAACTGTTCCAAAGCGTTTCCAAAGCCTGTCTACGCAGAGCCTGTTCACTCCCTATTTAGCCCCATTGTACCGAATTTGGTTGCAGTTCCACCAGAGTTCCACTGGGGGTGATCACGACGGTCCACTGCAAAATGAATGGGAGTCTATGGAGCTAGACGGCTAAATTTGTCTCTCTTTTAGTTTTTGCAAGTTCAACATGCATTATAGGTCGAAAATTGAATGAACGAGTACTTATGTCCTTTTGATTTCTTACAGGTTGAGTCGTTGTTGCCCGTAACACGCTAGCATTCTGCTCATGAATGCTGATTGGTCAGTGAAGCACGGATTACGACCGGAGGTCCCGCTTGACGTCCGTAAAGCAGTATCTCTGGCCGTATAAACAGTATCTCACTTTTGTGAGATACTGTATGTGTATGACGTCATTGACATTTTAAAAGGCTTTTTAGAACAAAAAAGCCCCTTTAAAAAAATCTTTCGAATGCAACATTCAAATTACTAGACAAAAATGATATCCTGAGAAAAGTGGATTTTGAGGGGTATAGCTCCATAGACCTCCATTCATTCTGCACTTGCCTGTGAGCGCCCCCTATATGGAACCAGACTGGAACTGCAACCAGTTCATAAGCTGGAAGTATCTAGAGAGTGAAACTTCTTCCCTTATTAGACATTTTTTGGCGTTTCTTTCTCGGGACCAGTTGTCATATTTTGTGTTCCCGAAGAAAAGCACCTTTTTTTATTTTCTCTTGGAACTTTATTTACCCGACTGATGCTCAACAAAGACTTGAGCTGCCTCTTTCAGGATATACTGTATGTTGTTATTTTTGATGCAACCTGGTGCTATTTTCTGAAGGAAGAGAAATTGCAGCAGGTCAAAAACCACAACAAATAAAATAAAAGGACAATTGACATACAGGTCACATTCATCTGGATTTAGTAAAAGAATTTGCCACAGAAATACTCTCATTTTATTGTTTTGTACTATATTCTGAATAAATGTGTGTTTCAGATAACACCAAAACTCAAGCATGGTCTATTAATGTACATATTGTCAGTAGGGCTGGACGATATGGCCTAAAAATAAAATCCCTGATTAAAAAAAAAAAAAAAGAAATCCGATTTAAGATTGAAATCGATTTTTTTCTTTTTCGATTTAAAATCAATCTGCAGATGACAAAGAAATTGTTCAAAACAAGTTTTAACTTTATTTTGTTTTGACTCATACACACACGCACACACAAGGATATATATTCAACAACAACAAAACGGATGCGTGAGATAAAGCTGTTTTCACACATACGGGTAATTTACTTCTCCTTCCTCGCTAGAAGTTCAAATCATTTTAACGTTATTGCGCAACCTTGCCTCCATTTTCACCTGTTGCTGAATAACGTACATTAACATCCCATGGTCTCTTGAATGTAGCATACCTGTAGCTTCATCGTAGTAACTAGCGGTAAAAACAAATGTTGAAGAGGAGCTCCGTGCTACAGAGCGGCGATTGCTAGTTGTTTAAGCCGCTACAGACCTCCGTCGATTTATCGCCCAGCCCTAATTGTCAGTCACACACTCAACTATCGGTCCCTAAAACACTGTGCACAAAACATCCTTTGAGTGACTATCAAAAAACAAATGCATGACCGTTTTGGCTCTTTCATTCAAAACCATCAGAGGTTAATGTTCATCTCCTGCACCGTAGTTGATTGTTAAAAGGTAATTTTGGGGTGTTTTAACTCTATTTTCCTATGTTTTTGTGTGTAAGTGACTGACAGGAACAACGATCTTTGAAGTTGGTCCAGTAGTGACCGGGAACGCTATTACCTGCAGCCACTGACCGGGCTGCAATGTAACCTTAGGGGCAAATGTGCATCGTCAATTTGCATCCACTAAAAAATTGCTGTTTTTGCCACTGACTCAGATTATTATTCTAAGTGTCTGACAACATTATGGAAAGGATCCCTACAGAGATAGACCTTTAAAACCATTATTATATAGGGTATTTCACACTGTTCCTTAAGGTCTCCTAATAGGGTATGTAACATTGGTTGGGCTGAAAATTGCCCAAATGCTATTTTATGGGCCCTTAACTACGCTGTGAATATTTCCCTATTTGTAACAAGAGCTTTTCTTCAAAATATGGTAAGTTCATGAATATTTAGATGAGCTGCGCGCTGATTGGTTTGAGCGAACCACATAGAAACATATTGGAGACGAGACAGCAGGTCTCATATTTCAGACACTGCAAAGTTATACATTGTTTGTCTGCTATATAGTTATTAAATTCACTTCTGAGACTTTTTTATGCGAGAACTCAACTATATAAAGCTCAAATATGGGCCGTTTTACGAAAATTGATGGCTAATTGCAAATTTGGTAAGACGTGTCTGTTGTGGTTATGGACATTTCTGTTGCCTGTTTGTTTATTTCTGTTGCCTGTTTGTATATTTCTGTTTGCCCTGTTTTGACCGTGTTGTATTTTGAGTGTTTGTTTCCCATTTTTGTTATTCTGAATTGTGTTCCTGTCGTCTCTGTTATCCCTGGTGTTGTCTAGTGTTGTGTCAAGTGTCTGTATTTAGGTTATGTCATGATTTGTCTATTTGTCCTGCTTCCTGTTTTATTTTGATAGCCTGGTCTTCTGTCTTGTCATGTCTAGCTTTGCTTTCTGTTTCCCGCCTTTGTTGATTGTCCTGCCCCACCCTGATGCCTGTTGTCTCACCTGTTTCTGATTTACCCATCACCTCATGTATTTAGTCTCTGTGTTCCCCTTGTCTTGTGTCAGATTGTTTTGTAGCCATGCCCTTGTGTTTCCTCCCTGTGCCTTGTGTTTGTGCCTGCGTCAGTTTGCTCCTGCCTATGTTTTTCCCGTCAGTTTATTTTTTGTGAGTTTTCCAGTCTTTTTACTGCCGCTTTTTGTTCTTATTAAATCCTCCACTTCAACGTTTGCCTGCCTGCCTGCCTGCCTGCTCTCTCTGCACTTTGGGTCCGCCATTCCCTACTCCTCCCTGCTACAACGTAACAGTGTCGGACTTTAGGAACTCCACCCAGTGAAAGTCACAGTTTCTCGGCTACTTACTACCGGGGCTAGGGATTTCTCATGATTCCCAAAAAGGAAACTGATATGTGATTGCATTGTTTGTTGCGTTCCTGGAAAGGACTGTGTAATTTATAGTAGTAGCACGTAAAGGGACGAATTACAAAGTTCTTTCTAAAAGAACTTCCTAGAAACTCACAGTTGATCACAAGCATGCTCTGAACTGTATGTATTACAGCCACGCACGCTAAAACTTAACAGCAAGATGAATTTCTTTGAGCCAACAAGTCTTCAGTGAAGTCATTTACCTCTCTGTTCCTCCTGGGTCATTTCTCTGTCTGGGACACAATCTCTTCTCTCCTTCATGTCACTAAAAGAAGTGAAACGAGAGCATTTTGTCGTTCTTAACTTGAGATGTGCTACCTTTTGGAACAAAGCGATTGGATTTTGAGTTTAGCACTCCACCAAGAATCTCCGTTGTTAAAGCGCAACATCGAGATGTAATCTCTTCCTACTTTATGGTGCTTTTGTTTAAAAAAAGTGCAGACTTAGCCTTTCACACCTGTTATGTCCCTATTCATGTCTACGAGTGGAGGACAGAACAGTTAAATAACCGTGGGGGAGGGGGGTACGTACACATGTTCCACCAAAACAAGTTCCTTCCTGAGACTATTTAGCAGAGGCACCGTGGCTCCGTCTGGAGCTTAGCACTACCCAAGACGATTGTGATTGGTTTAAAGAAATGCCAATAAACCAGAGCACGGTTTTCTTCCATCCAGGAATGCTGTGTGGACTAGCCAGACCCTCCTCCACAGCGCTGTGGAGGACGGTCTGGCTATAAGAGACTAGCTGTTAAAGTAAACTCCTGCAGTTTTTTCTGTCCCCTCTGTGTGTGTGTGTGTGTGTGTGTCTGCAGGCTGCTGAGGGCGAGCAGTGCATCCTGGGGCGTCCTGCTGCTGCTGGCTGTCCTGCTGTCCTCCTCCTCGGTCCTGATCGCCGGTCTGGACGGAGCCTCGCAGTCCGACCGCACGTTTGAAGTCCTCTGCTCAGTGAGTCCACACGGCTGTACAGACAAATGTATAGTGTAGTAAAAAGTACAATATTTACCTCTGAGGTGTACTGGAGTACAAGTAGAAAGGGTCACTAATTATTGATTTTCAAATATTGCTCAATATTGCAGGAAATATTCTGTAGCCTATTTTGCCGTCAATACTGACGACGTTGTCTGAGTATAATAATGCCAAATATGTAGAAAAATTGTCCAAAAAACCCAACAAAAACATTGAAGAAATTGTCACAAAACAACTTGATAAAGACGTCAAACATGTAGGGCTGCAGCTATCGATTATTTTAGTAATTGAGTATTCTACTGATTATTCCACCGATTAAAACAAGTAATATTGGCCAGAATCTGCCTTTGGCAGAGGGGGGGCATATCATAGTGGGGGGGTCTGGGTGGCCTCCCCCAGGGAAGTTTTGAGCATCAACGACTGGAACGACTCGGATACACTTTTATGCACCAATTTACGGTGGAAATCCCTTTATTTAGCCTATGTGAAGAAGAAAAACACAGATGACAATTAATATATCAAAAATATAATGAAAAAAGTATGTTGTTGTGTGTCATTGTGCATTTTTAAGTGGGTACATGGAAATCCTGGAGCTTTCTTAGTGGGTATAGTGCATAAACGTGTGTATCACGTAGACTACACCACTGCATTAAAGGCAGGGTTGGTAACTATTTCATATATAGGCTTCACTTTATATATACATTGTTTGAAATGGTATTTACACCCTGACAGCAATAAATAACTTCTGGGCTCTGAAAAAGGTGCAAAAAAGATCCGTCATCTGTAGCTGCTGTAATCCTGTAATAACGCCCCCCAAATTAGAGATTTCATGTAATGTTTTTTTTGTAATAAAAAAAATTATTATCTTTATTTTTTGTGCGCTCTTGAATAAAGAAAGGAATATAACTCCAAACATGCGCAACCAGGTAACCTACCCACCAGCCCATATTTTTGGAGTTTTTGATGTTTTGAACTTTGCATCACTAAAAAATAAAACGCCCACCAATGACTGCCTCGCTCGTGGTCCGCTTGCTGCTCGAGCTCTTTTTCCATTTAACATGGCTGGAGTGGTGAGTTTTTATCATAGACAGTATATAAGGTTTTTATTTGTTTTAGTAGTAACACTAGCATTGTAGCAATGACAACTAGCTGGTTGTTAGCGATACATAACGTTATTTAAATTGAACTAAACCCAACTTTTAGGCGGTAAAGTGTGACTGGCGGCGTAGAAAACTTAACGTTACCAATATAGTTTAGGCCAGATAGGAACTGAACAGCTAACGGTTACCAACTGCCTGGTCATCCCTCTGCCTAGCTAATGCTAACGTTAGCTGTTAACATCACTGTAAATAGTCATACTGAGACGTAGCTAGGCTAAATTTATTTAATTTTCACAGGATTTTAAATATAGCATATCTGTAGGTATACCATAGAGGGAGAATATATTGTAGGCACGCTCGCGAGTCTGCCCTGTCATTGGCTACTAACCCAGGTTGACCAGACCTCCCGGTTTGACAGGGACAGTCCCGATTTTGAAGTTAATGTCCCGAGTCCCGACAAAAGCCTGTCGGGACGCTAAAATGTCCCGGTTTACACCAGGAGCAGCGTGAGCCGATTTTGCCGGATCTTCAGCCCCGAATATTTTGAGTTTAGCCCCAAATGTAACTTTGTCCAGTTTATTTTTCCGAGGCGAATAGAACGGGCAGCTACGTGCGCGGTCCGATCATGCTGTATTTGTTGCTATCACCTAGCAACCGTCTCTACGTGAGGAAAGCTGTGAAAGCCGGGTGAAGTTTTCAGAGGAGTCATAGCCACATCAGTCTAATACATTGATGCCATCAACACAAAGTTTAGGAGCGCAATACTACTGATTTAGTTTGAAGTTCCTGTGATGTGATGTTTACAGTCTACGGTTCAGACACACGGAGCTCTGAAGCAGACCTGTTTACAGCTTCAGCTTCAGCTGTTGACATACTACGGCAGATGTGTTGCGTTTGTGCGCCGTGTATTTCTGCAGTAGATTCGGTTTTCCACCTCCGATGTAGAGCAGTGTACAGCCCTATGGTACAGCCACTTCCCTCGCTAAACTCTTTGTCCCATTCAGAGACCCAAACGGGGCTCTGTGTCTGGTAGAAGGTCTTTTCTGCCTTATCAGCAGAGCAATCACGTTATGCACAGCAGACTAATGGTGCAGGTAGCCGATAGATTATTTTCTGAAATATAGTGACTTTATTCTTGTAATAGCCTATAATTTTATTTTTCTCAAAATCATGACTCCTGCAAATCACAGAGAACACAGATATACTGTATTTTGAATGTGCACAAAGTTTTGGACATTGCTCAAACACATCTGAAATATTACAGTCCAGGGGTTTATTAATACATTAACAACAAAAGAGCAAAACAGGAGGGGGGAGTAGGCTAAATGATGCCTAGGCTACATGTGTGCTGACTCAGATATAATTAGAAAAGTCCATCCAAAGGAGAATAAATAGTTTAAAGCAATACATAATGCCTGAGAGCCTTACTTCAATATATTCCATTATGTTTTTATATTTGGATTGTAATCTATGTTTGTCTTTACATAACGATATTTGCAGCATACATTGATTCAGAAAAAGGAAGAAATATGTGCATACAAAATCACCAGAATGCAGGAAATGAAGTGTTTAATGCTCAAAATTTTCAATAAATAATTTAAATTCTTTTGGTGTTATTGGAATAAATAACACTTAAAAAAATCTTTTTTAGAATAAGGAGCCTATGATCAAAATAATGAAGTTACTGTCTGTGTCTGACCTGGGATGGCACATGTTCATGTTAAAAAGTGTGTGCGCCATGGATGCCATGGTTTCTGTCGACAGGTACGTTGTTGCTTGTTTTTTATGGAGGGGGGGGTCTGTTGTTTTCGGGACATGTCTCGTGGACGTCTGTGTGTGGGTTGGAGCTTTTTTCAACATTACCGACCGCAAAAATACTAGAAAACGGTTTATAATAGGTCTCCTTAAGTTTAATATTCTGTGGTAACCGTCTGAGGTATAATGTAACAAAGTACATTTACTCCAGTACTGCACTTGAGTCCAAATGTTGAGGTACTTGTACTTTACTTGAGTCTTTTCTTTTCATGCCATTTTCTACTTCTACTTAACTTCCTAATTTCAAAGAGAAATATATATTGTACTTTTTACTCCACTACATTCATCTGTTACAGCTTTAGTTACTAGTTACTTTACACATTTACATTGTCCTGATCTGTGTGGCTTTAGTACTTTTACTGAAGTAATAAAGGATCTGAATACTTCTTCCACCTGCTGGTAACCATTGAGCAACGTTGTACAGATGTTGAATTGAATTGAATTGGATGCTAGTCTGTAGCAGTTGATGTGATTCCACCTGTAGATGGAGCTAAAAGATTAGAAAAGTTGTTGTTGGAACAGCAGCTGGGGGAACTCCGTCTTTCCAGATGTGGAGCCAATAATTAAAAGGCCAGAACTCAAACCTAAGAAGGTCTTTCTCTGCACAGAAGTTGTCAGATATCTTAATATTTGAAGGCCAAAGTGTTTTGACAGCATGATGGACCACAGACAACAACTGTCACCATCCAAATAAAGATAGATTTGTATTCTCTCTCTCTCTCTCTCTCTCTCTCTCTCTCTCTCTCTCTCTCTCTCTCTCTCTCTCTCTCTCTGTCTTTTCTCTTTCTCTATATCTCTCTCTCTCTGTCTACCAATTCAATTCAATTTGCATTATTGGCATGAACAAAGAAAACATGTTGC
>CM046792.1:36450512-36493012 GCA_025617405.1 Perca schrenkii
CATGTACACTCCATCTTAACTACCCCAAGACTATGAAGCTCACATTTCAGTTCATCCAACAGGTATTGCTCTTGTTAGGCCACACTGACCTAAAGCCAAAGCTACAGACTTTGAAAAATCAGCTCGCAATGTAAAGAGATGTCAAGTCTACTGTAAGAATGTCCCGACTCCTCTAGTGGGAAGTGGCGAGCTGGGCTTCCCTGGAGTCTTCTCTCTGTCTCTCTTTTCCTCTCCCTCTCCTCTGCTCGATCTTTTTCTCCTCTCTCACAGTGCAGTGGGTGTGACTGGCCGCTCACGGGATTACTCACAGCTGCGGGCACTCTCTAATCAACCACCTGTTTTCCGTGGCTCATCAGCGCATCTTCTTAAGCCGTGGCTGCTCTCTGTTCGGCGCTGGATAGTTAAGTCTAGTAGGTGAATGTCCAGTTTGGATCTGTCGCGGAACTTTTTTTGTAACCTGCTGTTTGTGCCTGCAAACCTGAATGCTGTTCTTTGTGTTTAGAAGGAGAACCACTCAGTTCTACGGTCTCTCAACCTGCCTGCTGACACCACTCTCCACCTGCCGTCACCAGTCCTGCGGGCTTCGTCTCCCTGCCTGTGTCCACAACCTGCTCTGTCGCCTGAGAGGATTTTCCCAGCAGTCCATCCTGCTACCTTGTCTGATTCATTAATAAACTGTGTAATACTTCGAACCGTCTATCAGTCTGCTTCTTGGTTCAAGTCACATATCCTGACAAAGAAGCTGTTGACCACATTTTTTTTTTTTTGCCACACTAGTAAAATACATTCTTACCTCTGGGGTAAACTTTTTTATTTTCTGTAAAACAAGCGGAACCACACAAACGCACAAACAACAGACACATTCACCACCCACACACAATACACACAAACAAAACTGACACACCTACACACACTTAAATGCTGTAGGAAGCGTGCTGAAGGATGTGACTTGAAGACATTATTGCTTCAGCTCTTCACCAGTCTATGTAGATGGGATTAGATGTTGTTCTGATATGATAGGCTGTCGGTTCATGCTCTGGCATCCCTTCATTTAGGCAGATGAAACGGATCCTCTTTGTTTGTGTTTTCTTGTACATTTGAGTGGGGGTTTCTTGTCAATTTTGTTTTGTTTATGGATTTACCACTTTAATCTGAGGGGGGTGCATCCATGTTTTTTTCTTGTAAATTTGTGACACATTCAACACCCACACATGAACAACACAGACACAGACAACACCCACACCCACAACATACACAAACAACACAGACCTGGGGATGATTCTTTGTACGTTGCTTAAAACATCCAAGATCAAATGACACATCCTAGATGATATCATCGTGCTAACCATGATCTGGCTAATTAGGTTCTTCGAACACACCTGCTGTTGATGATTAGTATAGCTGGATTGAGTTAGTGAGATGATTGCGCGTTCATGCGCTTGTTTAAAAGGGGAGATGTATCGATAGGAGAAACATTGATCAGCAACGCTGCTATTGGCTGCTCAACATGGCCAAAGAGCACGTTCAGTTTTTCAACGCAGCAGAGCAAGAACTATTACTGGAAGGGTATGCTGAGTTTGAAACAATAATTAAAACGCCAGGGAACACCTCAAAGTCTGCAAAAGCCAGGAGAGAGGGCTGACAAAAAAGTAGCAGACAAATTAAATCCATAAGTGTTCCATGTTATGGTTATATAACTTATTACAGTATATATTCTTGTATTTTAATAATTTCATAATTGCTTAATGTCAGAGCCAGCTCAGGACCCACTAGAACATGCGAACAAGTAAAAGTGAAGTACAAGAATATTCTTCAAACTGGTAAGCTTTTCTACTTCTACTGTTTAGTCTCTTTTACCCAAAAACATTTTAAATGATGTGTTTGTCTGTTTATAACAGCAACCAAGAAAAAGGCGGAGCATAAAAAAACAGGTGGTGGTCCTGCACCCCCACATTATACCCCGGTAGAAGAGCTGGCCCTTGGGCTGAATGTGAACCGACCCATTGTGGAGGGCATCCCTGGGGGCAGCTCTTCCTTAGACCTACAGCCAGGGACCAGTAACACCAACACCTTAATTACAGGGAAATGAGTTTTAAATCATCTTGCTACAGTGTAAATAATTTGTTGCTGCATTAAATTAAGTATGTCTATAATCCAAATGGCTGGTACAGTCATTCCAACAGATAAATACTGAGTCAATTGCTTTGACTTGTGAAGGTGAAAACTGCATAACTCAATGTAGTAATGTTTTGCAATATGTTATTCATCATATTTTTTTCCTAGTGTAGTTCATTGTAATGCCATTGTGTTCTCTTTTTTTCCGACGAGTCAAACTTTTAACGTGTGGCTCCAACAAGTTGATAATGTAGAGGAGACCCTCCCGAGAAAAACGATATCTCTCAATCAGATTATCGCGCTGCGCTAAAGGATCCTGTTGATCTCGCAAAACGCGATTGCTTCAGAAAGCTCTTTGAATTATTCTGGCACCTTCAGCAACAGGTTACTGACGTAAAAACGGACAAGACATGGCTGCGACAGACTTCCCAAATCACCTCCGTTTATAGCCTATAGCCGGGATCTAATCCTGTTGACATGAAATAAGCCTGCTCGCGAGCAGGTTTAAGATTGCGCACTTGTTGCTATGACAGCAAGTCCAGGATGAGCGTCGAAGAACTAAACAATCCAAGATCATGCCAAATCGGCAACAATCAAATCCAGCTAAGTGAGTTAGCAACGTACGAAGAATGGGCCCCTGGACAACACACACAACACATAATTGTTTCAATGAATTAAAATGACCTTTTCCAGATTAATCATTTTAGGTTGGACGTGTTGATGTTGACCTGGGGGTCCATTCTTCGTACGTTGCTTAAAACATCCAAGATCAAATGACACATCCTAGATGATATCATCGTGCTAACCATGATCTGGCTAATTAGGTTCTTCGAACACACCTGCTGTTGATGATTAGTATAGCTGGATTGAGTTAGTGAGATGATTGCGCGTTCATGCGCTTGTTTAAAAAGGGAGATGTATCGATAGCAGAAACTTTGATCAGCAACGCTACTATTGGCTGCTCAACATGGCCAAAGAGCGCGCTAAGTTTTTCAACGCAGCAGAACAAGAACTATTACTGGATGGGTATGCTGAGTTTGAAACAATAATTAAAACGCCAGGGAACACCTCAAAGTCTGCAAAAGCCAGGAGAGAGGGCTGGCAAAAAAGAAGCAGACAAATTTAAACATAAGTGTTCCATGTTATGGTTTTATCACTTATTACAGTATATATTCTTGTATTTTAATAATTTCATAATTGCTTAATGTCAGAAGCGAGTTCAGGACCCACTAGAACATGGGAACAAGTAAAAGTGAAGTACAAGAATATTCTTCAAACAAGTAAGCTTTTCTACTTCTACTGTTTAGTCTCTTTTACCCAAAAACATTTTAAATGATGTGTTTTGTCTGTTTATAACAGCAACCAAGAAAAAAGGCGGAGCATAAAAAACAGGTGGTGGTCCTGCACCCCCCACATTATACCCCCGGTAGAAGAGCTGGCCCTTGGGCTGAAATGCGAACCGACCCATTGTGGAGGGCATCCCTGGGGGGCAGCTCTTCCTTAGACCTACAGCCAGGGACCAGTAACACCAACACCTTAATTACAGGGAAATGAGTTTTTAAATCATCTTGCTACAGTGTAAATAATTTGTTGCTGCATTAAATTAAGTATGTCTATAATCCAAATGGCTGGTACAGTCATTCCAACAGATAAATACTGAGTCAATTGCTTTGACTTGTGAAGGTGAAAACTGCATAACTCAATGTAGTAATGTTTTGCAATATGTTATTCATCATATTTTTTTCCTAGTGTAGTTCATTGTAATGCCATTGTGTTCTCTTTTTTCCGACGAGTCAAACTTTTTAACGTGTGGCTCCAACAAGTTGATAATGTAGAGGAGACCCTCCCGAGAAAAACGATATCTCTCAATCAGATTATCGCGCTGCGCTAAAGGATCCTGTTGATCTCGCAAAACGCGATTGCTTCAGAAAGCTCTTTGAATTATTCTGGCACCTTCAGCAACAGGTTACTGACGTAAAAACGGACAAGACATGGCTGCGACAGACTTCCCAAATCACCTCCGTTTATAGCCTATAGCCGGGATCTAATCCTGTTGACATGAAATAAGCCTGCTCGCGAGCAGGTTTAAGATTGCGCACTTGTTGCTATGACAGCAAGTCCAGGATGAGCGTCGAAGAACTAAACAATCCAAGATCATGCCAAATCGGCAACAATCAAATCCAGCTAAGTGAGTTAGCAACGTACGAAGAATGGGCCCCTGGACAACACACACAACACATAATTGTTTCAATGAATTAAAATGACCTTTTCCAGATTAATCATTTTAGGTTGGACGTGTTGATGTTGACCTGGGGTCCATTCTTCGTACGTTGCTTAAAACATCCAAGATCAAATGACACATCCTAGATGATATCATCGTGCTAACCATGATCTGGCTAATTAGGTTCTTCGAACACACCTGCTGTTGATGATTAGTATAGCTGGATTGAGTTAGTGAGATGATTGCGCGTTCATGCGCTTGTTTAAAAGGGGAGATGTATCGATAGCAGAAACTTTGATCAGCAACGCTGCTATTGGCTGCTCAACATGGCCAAAGAGCGCGCTCAGTTTTTCAACGCAGCAGAGCAAGAACTATTACTGGAAGGGTATGCTGAGTTTGAAACAATAATTAAAACGCCAGGGAACACCTCAAAGTCTGCAAAAGCCAGGAGAGAGGGCTGGCAAAAAGAAGCAGACAAATTAAATGTTCCATGTTATGGTTTTATCACTTATTACAGTATATATTCTTGTATTTTAATAATTTCATAATTGCTTAATGTCAGAAGGAGTTCAGGACCCACTAGAACATGGGAACAAGTAAAAGTGAAGTACAAGAATATTCTTCAAACAAGTAAGCTTTTCTACTTCTACTGTTTAGTCTCTTTTACCCAAAAACATTTTAAATGATGTGTTTTTCTGTTTATAACAGCAACCAAGAAAAAGGCGGAGCATAAAAAAACAGGTGGTGGTCCTGCACCCCCACATTATACCCCGGCAGAAGAGCTGGCCCTTGGGCTAAATGCGAACCGACCCATTGTGGAGGGCATCCCTGGGGGCAGCTCTTCCTTAGACCTACAGCCAGGGACCAGTAACACCAACACCTTAATTACAGGGAAATGAGTTTTAAATCATCTTGCTACAGTGTAAATAATTTGTTGCTGCATTAAATTAAGTATGTCTATAATCCAAATGGCTGGTACAGTCATTCCAACAGATAAATACTGAGTCAATTGCTTTGACTTGTGAAGGTGAAAACTGCATAACTTAATGTAGTAATGTTTTGCAATATGTTATTGATCATATTTTTTCCTAGTGTAGTTCATTGTAATGCCATTGTGTTCTCTTTTATTCCGACGAGTCAAACTTTTAACGTGTGGCTCCAACAAGTTGATAATGTAGAGGAGACCCTCCCGAGAAAAACGATATCTCTCAATCAGTAGATTATCGCGCTGCGCTAAAGGATCCTGTTGATCTCGCAAAACGCGATTGCTTCGAAAAGCTCTTTGAATTATTCTGGCACCTTCAGCAACAGGTTCCTGACGTAAAAACGGACAAGACATGGCTGCGACAGACTTCCCAAATCACCTCCGTTTATATAGCCGGGATCTAATCCTGTTGACATGAAATAAGCCTGCTCGTGAGCAGGTTTAAGATTGCGCACCTGTTGCTATGACAGCAAGTCCAGGATGAGCGTCGAAGAACTAAACAATCCAAGATCATGCCAAATCGCCAACAATCAAATCCAGCTAAGTGAGTTAGCGACGTACGAAGAATGGGCCCTGATGTTAAGTTTGTCATAACAAGATAGGCTGTGTTTGGCCATTTTTCTCAAAAATAAAATGCATTGGAGCATTTAGAGGTGTTTCTTTTTTTCCATCCAATTTTAATTGGAGCAATGTTTTATAACCTATTTAAAAACAAATCAAAAGCTAATTAAATTAGAGGAAAATACAGTAATTGTAATAAATGATGAGTAGCAATAACAAGTCATAATAGCTAGTTTTATCTAATGATTTTGAGTACTGTCGTGGAAGTTTCTTTTAAGCAGCAGGGGGAAGAGTTTTCAGAGTTTAGTAAATTGAAACAAATAAGACAGACTGAGACTAAAACCAAATTGGGTTTTTGTATTTTATTAAAAACATATATATTTGCAAATAGGAGCAACATGATTTCACAAAAGGCCACAGCCCAGTGTGGAGTCAGTTTCTCAAATGAGTGCACAAGAACACTAGGCTTTGGATGTGGGAATGAGATAGACTTTTTCAGCATTTGTGAGAGAATTAAAGTACGAATTAAACATAAAAATATAAGGAATTGTGCTTAAATGTAATTTTCCCATTACATTCCACCCTTTTTATTACAACTCACAATACACAAATTACTTTAATGATTACATATATTTTTTGCAAATAGCGTCTTCCATGTCCATGTCTTCTATTGTCAGAGGTTGCTAGCACTTGACAAATCGTTGGAAACAATCTTTACCATTGTTTTGTGTGTGTGTGTGTGTGTGTGTGTGTGTGTGTGTGTGTGTGTGTGTGTGTGTGTGTGTGTGTGTGTGTGTGTGTGTGTGTGTGTGTGTGTGTGTGTGTAGTCCCCTTCTTGGCTGTTTTGAGCCTCTGTGAGAAGGAGCATTTAAACACACTGCTTTTCAAAGTTTGATCTATGTCATCATTGATTCAAAAATATTGCTTAAATGGGGTTAGTCAATTAAACAAGGTTCATACAGATAGTTATAGTAAACATTTTCTGTTACCACCAATATTCCATTAAAAATATGTACTTAAGTTACCATAAAAACAGCAATATCGAAAAGTCCTCACATTTTTTGAAACTGCAAACGATCAAAGCAGTTTTTCTGTCAATCAGTTAATTGATTTAGCAACTAATCATTTCAGTTGGACTTGTAGGCCTATATATTGGTCGGGCAATTTGATGACAATAAAACATATTTCATAAATATATGTTTTGTGTAAAAAAATCCTAATTCTTTTTAACCCAAATATGTCAGATTACAGATAGCATCTGTAAGCATTTGACAAAATTCTGATACTAACGTTTTTGTCTTTGAAATCCAAATTAGTTATTCTTAAAATGACATAATTTGTCTTTGAAATCAAAAACCAACTGTTTGTTTATCACCTATATGACATAAAGATTTCATTTAGCCCCAAATGGGGAAATTCCCTCAGATAAAAGCAAGAAGTAGGTCAAATATAATTGACTTCCTATTGAAAGTAACTGTTAAATTGAACTCCTATACAATCCATCAATAGGAAACCTATTATCCTATTCAAAAGTACTTTTAGCTTTCTGAATTCTTTGAATGGATCATTTATGCCTGTATTTACCCAAAAAATGGTTTATGGATGTTTTATGTCAGACTTTACCTAAAGCCAAAGTTATTTCTATCAATTTTTCATGAATCCACTTCAGATTCGAACAACGAAACTTACTTTAAACAAATTAAACACAATACTTATCTTAAAAGTAAAAATAAGTACTTCTAATTATCTTCTCCTAATAGTGTGTGTATTTTCAGAATGTGAGTCTGTGTGCTACTTAACTTCACAACACTACTAATAAATATAAATACTAAAGTTAAGGTTCCATGTTAATACAACTCGACATGTTTAGTTTCAGCTTGTGTAAAAACTAAAATGGTAGAGGGCAATGGGTTTCCACGCGATTTGCGAGGAAACTCAATTAATTTGGGTGAAGAGTATACCGGCAGTTCCCGCCCCGCCGATTATACATGTCAAATCAGCCAAAATGAAGGCCGACGGACGGACGACGGCACGGAACACACGGAACAGACTCGAGTCACCGACCTCGCCAGACTGTCCGACGTGTTTCTCTGGCTTAAGAAGACGAATGATGCCGAAATTAGAAGTCACAGACTGTTCAAAGGGAAAAGCTGATGCTGCAGCACTGACCACATTCCAATGCAAGGAGGAGATCAGCTGCACAGCGTAGCAGCAGGGCAGGAGATCAACAGTGCAGCACGGGAGCTTCTACACACACAACATCTACACACACACACACACACACAACACAGACAGGGACAACACCCACACACACAACTTACACACACACACACACCCACACACAACACAGACACAGACAACACCCACACACACAACACACACACACACAACACAGACACAGACAACACCCACACACACACACACACACACAACACACACACACACACACACACACACACACACACACACACACACACAACACAGACACAGACAACACCCACACACACACACACAACACAGACACAGACAACACCCACACACACACACACACAACACAGACAAAGACAACACCCACACACACACACACACAGACACACACACACACACAGACAACACCCACACACAGACAACACCCACACACACACACACACACACACACACACACACACACACACAGACAACACACACACACAGACAACACCCACACACACAACACACACACACACAACACACACACAGACAACACCCACACACACACACACACACACACACACACACACACACACACACAGACAACACCACACACACAGACAACACCCACACACACACACACAACACAGACACAGACAACACCCACACACACACACACACACACACAACACAGACAAAGACAACACCCACACACACACACACACACACACACACACACACAACACAGACACAGACAACACCCACACACACACACACACACACACACACACACACACACACACACACACACACAACACAGACACAGACAACACCCACACACCCAGCGCTGTGGAGGAGGGTCTGGCTAGTCCACACAGCATTCCTGGATGGGAGAACAATGTACTCTGGTTTATTGGCATTTCTTTAAACCAATTTAATCGTCTTGGGCGGGGCTAAGCTCTGGACAGAGCCACGGTGCCTCTACTAAATAGTCTCAGGAAGGAACTAGTTTTGGTGGAACGTGCACGTTCAAAAGTAGTTTTAGCAATAGAAAACTCAGATAGGACAGATAGTCTAGCTAGCTGTCTGGATTTACCCTGCAGAGATCTGAGGAGCAGTTAACCATAGTCCTCACAAATCAGCCGGAGGTTAGAACGCCAACACAAAGAGAGAGGAAAGTTATATTCATCCGGCTGAAATTAAAGACATCCGGCGGAATTTGTACCTGAACAATCCCGGAAGTGGAACGTCGAAGATATACTGTAGACTACAGGTGATCTATGTGCTCGGATACACTGTATCAGAGACAGTTTTTTATTGTATTTTGCACCAGGAAAGACTTATAAATTAAGAAGAAAAAATCAATTTCCACCTAATCCATTTATATCAATATAGTGTGTATTTTCTTGTGGTTTAATATAATGAAAATAACTGTTTAATAAACAGATTGTCTTGAGAGGCAATATTAGTTTTCTAAAACTGTAAAGTGGCGGTGGGTTAACTGGGCAGATGACGGTGAATGTGCTCATGTAGATCATGGATGTAGCCTGTAATAAAACCGGTGTAGATTCGAACCACTTCATAAACCCATCACGTGGTACGGACGGGCAGCGAGGCTTCAGATGTTATCAATGACGTCATTTGT
Source organism: Perca schrenkii (assembly GCA_025617405.1). Classification (NCBI taxonomy): domain Eukaryota; kingdom Metazoa; phylum Chordata; class Actinopteri; order Perciformes; family Percidae; genus Perca; species Perca schrenkii. Next base: position 36,460,230 of record CM046792.1, read on the forward strand.
CCAAAACGATACAAGACTCGATATGCGCTTCACAGAAAACTTCCGGGATTTCTTGACACACGCTCCGAAGCCTCGGCACAGTTTGTAACATCACTACAGTTCACCACCAAAATCACAAATACATATTGTTCCTCTCACCCTACAGTCACAGAAGCTACAGAAGACTCTCTTGTAGCTAATGTGACTGAGGAGTTACCTGTCGTTTTATTTATCAGTCTAGACAGTTTGATGCAAGTTGCCCACTGTCTCTCCAATATAATAGAACCAGATGGCTCACGGCTTGTGCAGCTCAAAGAGCCAAAAATATACAGTGTATTTGAAAAGCTCTACAGCAATGCCTCTTTGCTCTACAAACTTGGCTGAAGAATCAGAAATGTTTTCTTAGTGATGTAAGATGTTCTCTACTTGTGGGAAATGTGTCCTGAAATTCACTGGAAATCTTTCCTTCACTTGATATCAGACCCAGCATTTGATTTTACCCCTTCCATTCTCACTCTGTGCTGTCAGCCACCACATCGCAATTCAGTGTGTGTGTGTGTGTGTGTGTGTGTGTGTGTGTGTGTGTGTGTGTGTGTGTGTCTGTGTGTGTGTGTGTGTGTGTGCGCGCCCTTTAGCGTCTGTATGGGATGTAGAATGAGCAGCGACAACATTAGCGAGTAGTATTGAAGAAGATTTGAATCACTTTTCAAAATGATTCAAATCTAAACTGTAAAATAATAAAAAAAAATACCAGTAATATTGCGGCAGCTGGGGCGCCCAAAAAAAACATATAAATCTTAAATACACCCCACCTCTTTCTCTACATGCCACTGTACTTAATCTGCTGTACTGCTCTTTTTATCTTCATTTTTACTATCTTATTTTTAATACATACTGTGTGTATATATACACTACTGGTCAAAAGTTTTAGAACACCCCAATTTTTCCAGGTTTTTATTGAAATTCATGCAGTTCAATGTCTTATTGTACTCTGAAAGGAAAAAATAGAACAAATGAACAATTTAAGTTAAAAAAGAAATCATGGAATCAATTTATAAACCAAAATGTATTCTAAATTTTTGACTCATCAAAATAGCCCCCTTTGGCAGATATCACAGCTGAACACACTCAAGGCATTCTTTCTACAATGGAAATCAAATATTCTTCAGAAAGTTCTTCCCAACTCTGTTGCAGAAGTTCCCATAAATGTGTGGCACTTGTAGGTTGCTTTGCTTTCACTTTTCTGTCCAGTTCATCCCAAACCAGATCAATGGGGTTTAAGTCTGGGGACCGTGCTGGTCACTCCATGTTTTTAATCTTACCATCTTGTTCTTTTTTGCTAAGGTAGTTCTGGCATAGCTTGCACTTATGTTTTGGGTCATTATCTTGCTGTAGGATGAACCCCTGACCAACTAGGCCCATACCAGAGGGTACTACCTGGCTGCAAAATGCTGTGGTAGCCGTTTTGGTTCAGGGTGCCTTTCACTCTGTACAAATCACCGACCCTGGATCCAGTAAAACTGCCCCAGACCATCACGCTTCCTCCTCCATGTTTGACAGTTGATGTCACATACTGAGGTACCATCCTTGCGCCTACTCGACAGCGTACAAAAATCCTGCGTGATGAACTGAAGATTTAAAATTCTGATTCATCAGTCCATAGCACCTTCTTCCAGTCTTCAGTAGTCCACTGACGATGTTTCTTGGCCCAGGCAAGCCTCTTTTTCTTATTCTGACGTCTTAGCAATGGCTTTCTTGCTGCATCTCGACCTATCTAACCTGCAGCTCCAAGTCTTCTCTTTACAGTTGAAACTGAGACTTGCTTATTACGACCACTATTAAGCTGTGCTTGAAGCTGTTGTCCTGTGAGCCACCTATCACGCAAACTGTTGACTCTCAGAAACTTGTCTTCTGATTCTGTTGTGGCTTTGGGTCTGCCAGACCTCTTCCTGTCAGAGTTTCCCCCAGTTTCTAAGTGCCTTTTGATGGTGAAGAATACTGTACTCACTGACACCTTGACTTTTCGCAATTTCTCTGTAGGAAAGACCAACATTCTTAAGTGTAATGATGGTCTGTCTCTCTTCCATTGTTAATTGCCTTTTCCCGCCATTTTTATAGCAACACACTACTTTCTGCAGTACAATACTGTTCATATAATGCTCACGAGGGTACGGTACCACAGTGTGTTCCAACAATACTTTTATACAAACAGAGGGGGTTGTAAGTAATCCAGACAAGTTGGAACACCTGTGGGAATTGGTAGCACCAACTTTCAAAGCTTGATCAACCTGCATTGTTGCAGAACAGCTTTACATTGTTAACCCATTTCTTGTTCCCTGAAATGTACATTATTTTTCAGTTTTGGGTAACCTTACTATTTTTTAACCTCAGGCAGTTCACCACTTACCTTTGTACCATTTGAAGCTATTCAAAGGACTAAAATTTCAATAAAAAACTAAAATAATTGGGATGATCTAAAACTTTTGACATTTTGTTATATAAATGAAGTAAATTCTGAATTACAAGATATTGTAAGACAAACCAAAAGGTTTAAAACAGTTTGTCTATGATATTGGCCACATGTGTTTTTAATATATATATATATATATATATATATATATATATATATATATATATATATATATATATATATATATATGTCATTTTGGGGAATCAACAACTAAAACGTTTTTTTTTTCCATATTCATCTGTCATGACGTGAGTCAGTAATTGTGAATTAACAAACCCAGAGTTTACAGGGAACCTCTTACTACTAAAGACGAGAAGAGATTTCTTGCTTACATCCTAGATGTAACGGCTTTAACCTTGATTGTGCCTAGGAACGATGCAAGCTGCATGGTGACGACTGTGTTTACTAGTCCGGGACTAGTATTACTGTCCTTTGTGTGAAATGGGAGGACAAGGGAGTAAAACAGAGGCTGGGAGTGCCTTTTATGGGAATCATGACGGCTGGATATGGATCATTATGGATTTCCAAAAGGGAGGATCTTTAGGTAAACCTAAAAATAAAATGCTTAGAAACCATGAAGAATAAGTTAAAAAAGAAGCTAAATATAAAATAAATAAAATGGGTTTTGGTCTATGAAAGTGGAACATTAAGGCAGTTAATGTAAGAATAAGATAAGCTTGAGTCTGAGATCTGTAACATTAAATGTTGCATTATCGCCATCTACTGTAGAGTGCTGGGATTGTCACCTGAAACACAAATTGTTTGTGACAACGGTGCGGAAAAACAGTCAAAAGTAGCCACACAAGTCGGAGATTTTACAAATATATTTACATTGAAAAATACTAAGTTCATTTACAAATGATGAAATGCACACATACACATTTGCAGATACAAATTGCTCTGCATTCATGTGTGCATTGTGTTTCACAAGTTGCAAATACTTATGAGACTGTTTTAGCACCATAATAAAATGTGAATATGAGCCTCACGTTTTCAGCTGGGTTTTGATTTCTCCGGTAGTTTCTCCCTCAACCCAGCAGGTGACGCCATCAGACAGGACACTCAGCAGCAGGGATGTAGAGGAAGTTAAACCAAACACACGCAGTTAAACGGATGTTTACTCACAGGTACTGTACTACTTTACACTTTAAATACATTTATTTGACTGTCAGATAAATGTATAGTGGAGTAAAAAGTACAATATTTCCCTCTGAGATGTAGTGGAGTGCAAGTAGAAAGTAGCAGAAAATGGAAACACTCAAGTACATTGAATTTGTCTTTAAGTAAACATCTTGAGTAAATTTACTTTGATTCCATCTCTGGAGAAAGGTGTGAAACTGAGTGAACCCCAGTCCTGTTAAATCTTGTCAGTATAATGAACTGTTCTGCTCTAAAAAAAGAGGATATTTTGTCCTTTTTTGTTTGGAACAGGACTAAACCAGAGTCAGACCGAACCTTTTCTTTTTAGTGCCACCCTCAGGACAAAATATCCCCTTTTTATTTAGCAGGACATCCAGTGGTGTAGTCTACGTCATGTTGTCTACATCAGTGGTTCTCAAAACTTTTTTCAGTAATGTTCCCCCCTTGAACAGTGTTTTTAAGCTATGTACCCCCTAACCAGTGCAAATAATTTATGATAGAAAAAAAAAGGTTTATATAAAGAGGAACACTACAGCAATGTCAGTGATAGAATTTACTTAAACAACAGCCTTGGACCAGGAAAACATTTAGATGGTGATGAAAAAAGGAGACAAAAACTTGAAAAAAGATGGTAGAAAGAAGGAAGTAAGGCAAAAATAGGTCGAGAATAGTAAAAAAACAAACACAGTAGAAAGAAGGAAGGAAACACTAGTGCGACAAAAGTGACAACAAATTCAAATAAGGGACAAACTTCAAAAACAGCAACAAAAACTTTGAAAAAAAAAAAGACTATGACGGCATTATGTAACTACAGCCTTGGAACTGAAAAATATTTAACAAAAAGTGTCACATCTCCCCTGCAGTCCTCCAAAGTATCCAACGTTAGATAAAACAAAGTGGTGGAGCGAGCTAGAGAAAGAACAGAGAGAGAGAGAGAGAACGGTGCTAACGTTAGATAAAACAAAGAGTTCTCTGTACAGGGAGCACTCGGTCATACCGTATAACTCACTGTGCGCCGATGCCATTTTTTCCTGTTGCTAAGGAAACAACAGGTCTGGCTACTCCGCTTGTCATTGGTCGCCGTCAAAAAAGCACTTGACGTAGGGTGTTTTTTCAGAAATGTTGAACTTTTTTCAACTTCAAAAAGACGCTCTGAGATGCAGAAAAGTCAGCGGTGGCGTTTAAAAAAGATCTCACGACTTATTCAAAAACATGGTTTACTCCGTAGGATTATACTGTAAAACAGACGCTTGCTGCTTAAAAAAAGATGCCAAATGTGAACATAGCCTTAGCTGTACTTTTTGGGGAGCAGGTTATCTTTCATATTTTTTGGAGGGGGGACAAACACCTCTTCTAATTATTTAGGGGGACGTTTCCCCTGCATCCTTCCCTGATATCTAAGCCTATCCCGCAAACTGAACAAACACAGTATAACCACTACTATAATCTAGACCAGTGGTTCTCAAGCTTTTTTCAATAATGTTCTCCCCTTTGAACAGTGTTTTTTAATTTAATTTTTTAATTTAACCTTTATTTAACCAGGTAGGCCGTTGAGAACATAGTCTGTATATTATTAATAATATACTGAAAGCCGTTGCTAACTCCGACCGACGCTTCAGAGGAAAGGACGTCTCATCCCTTCTAAAAACACATTTTCCTTGTTTTCTTATTTCTACAGCAATGCCTCATTTTCTCTACACTCTGCACACTGCCTGCAGATAAACTTGGCTGAAGCATCAGAAATGTTCTCAATGATGCAAGATGTTTTACTCTACTTGTGGGACATGTGTCCTGAAATGCACTGGAAATCTGGACCACATTTCCTTCACTTGATATCAGACCCAGCCTGGGATTTTACCCCTTCCTTTCTAACTCTTTGCTGTCTTCCACCACAGGACTTTCACCCAGGAGACGGGGGTTCCTGTCCCATTCTTGTCCCGCGGTTCACTTTAACGTACATTTTGTAACCACACCCACGGTCTTTTCCTAACCAAGTCGTTTAACCCTGCACGTTGAAAAATTATGGCAAAGGGGGTCCAGACCAGGTGTCAGTATTTGACGAGTTGGGAATGAGAATGTGTAGGGTTTGTGTGCTTTGCCAGATGTTTGTTAGGTGTCTGCGTACAGATTTTGTCGCCCCAGTAGGGTCGCATCATGCAAGATGTAGTCACGAACCATTACAGGTGTGTAGTTGAGATCAAAATGAAGTACTCAAAACTGCCTCTGTGGTAGTTCGCTACAGTAGGAGTCTCTAGTACCACATTTTGCCATGATGGCACGCACGCATGCACACACACATTCGCACGCACACACACACGCGTACGCACGCACAAAGGAAACGTGGACGCAATTTAACCACATGAAACGTACCTAAAGAAAACAACGTTGCGGCTGGTAAATTGGTGGACTTAACCCTCAGGGGTTCTGCTCCAGCGTCATTGCCTTGGACACTATTTGTTTTTCGTGACTATTTGGGTTTTATCGCTTTTTAAATACTGAAAGCAGAATATAGTTCCTGTCTTTTTGTTTTGCTGAAAAAGTGAGTAAATCAAAAATCTAGTGTAGTGTAGTGTAGTGTGTGTGTGTGTGTGTGTGTGTGTGTGTGTGTGTGTGTCAAAGTAAGTAAATCAGAAGATAGCATAGCTGTAAGCTTGTAAAGTGGCCCTTGTTTATTGGAGGACTTCACACTTTGTACTAAGGTCCTTCATTGTAAGGAAGATTAAGCCTCAGAAACGATGCCAATCAGGGATCAATCTCAGCAATGACTTATATTAGAACTAATTCATGAAATGATAAATAATTGTAATGATGAAAAATAAGACCCAAGCTGTAGAAAAAGGTTAAATGTTCAAGTTTCCATGTTCATACTTGTCTCTATTGGCAGAATACATTTATTTTCTTTCTTCAGAATTTCCTCAAAACTTCTAGCTGTCCCCTTTCAACTGCTGTCCAGCACACAGCATGAAACCTTTTCTGCAGAAATTCCCCAGAACTTCTCCTCTGTGGCCAACCCACACATATCTTTGCAGCTCTAGAGACCATGCAAACTACACACTAGGACTGTGAGTTTTGCCAATGATTTCCCAATTTGATTCGAGTCCGATTCACGAGGTCCCCATTCGATTACATTTCCGATTCCATATCAATTAGGTTAGGCAAGGCAAGGCAGCTTTATTTATATAGCACATTTCAGCAACAGGGCAATTCAAAGTGCTTTACATAAAACATGAAAGGGCATTAAGAAAAAAATTAAAAACAATTTCAAAACATTCAATGTCAAGAATAAAATGTACAGTGCAGTATAAGAATAAAAAAAAAAAAACCTGAGAGAAACATAAAAGACAAGAATAAAATGTACAGTGCAGTTTAAGCACTGTTAGGTAGGCACTGCTATGCACTGTTAGGCACTGTTCTAGGTACTATTAAGCCCTGTTAGGCAATGTTAGGTACTGTTAGGTTAGGGCAATTTCTGTTACAATATCAGCTCCGTTTCCCCTGCTTGAAAGCCTGATGTGTGTCACGAGATGCACATTCGGACTTTCGTACCAAATACAGTACGTTCTGGCAGGATATCTTTGTGTTCTAAGACCGGGGAAGCTCAGTGGTTAGTGTGTAGGCTCCATGAGAGAGAGTGTGACGTGAACGCGTTCAAAGCAGACAGCTGTCGGCTATCGAAGCAGCAAACACATTGGCAGTTTATGGTAGTAAATGTACAGTGTAGGTTTCAGTTTGTCTCTGAAAGCCCCCAACATAAGGGGAATAGATTGGAGTCGTAAATGTTCAGACAGAGGAACTATTTCCTAATTATGAGGACACAAACTGACCCAACAGGAAAATGCACAAAAAGAAACATAGACTGGAAAGTAACAACTCTTAAAGCGTAACTCTCGCCAAAATGCATCCTAGGGTATTTTTGTGAATGTACCAGAGTCAAACTTTAGTTTAAAAGCATATTTAGGACCGAATTGCCACTTTTAAAATTCACCGTATTCTCGTTTTTGGGTCAAATGGCCTTTTGAATGTGAGTGATAGGGGCACTCTCATGCTAGTCTCAAAATAGCTATTTTCGAAATACTAAGAAGACTCGACACAACATGAAACTATGCTCCAAGTATCACCAGGGGCTCTACACCTTAACGCAAGCGTTGACATCATTCTTTGTGTACACAGATTTACTAAAAAGAAAGTTTTTGAGCAACTCAACTCAGCTGTTGTTGTTTTCGGCCGCAGCCATTTTATCAGTCAAAAACAATCGATTTCCGAATGCAACGTAACAGGGAGGAGAGTAAAGAAGGAAAGCTCCTAAAACTTAGTTCCATATAAATGCACGGATAAGTCGTTGTTTTGTCGTTATTGAAAAACAATATTGACCTTGTAGTTGAAAAAGGAGCCTCATATGGAGTCTGTTCATTCGCATTCGGATATCGACTCTTTTTGACTGGCGGTAGTGGCCGGAAACAACAACAGCTGCGGTGAGTTGCTCAAAAACTTTCTTTTTAGCCCCTGGTGATACTTGAAGCAAAGTTTCATGTTGTGTCGAGCCTTCTTAGTATTTCGAAAATAGCTATTTTGAGACTAGCATGAGAGTGCCCCTAGCACTCACATTCAAAAGGCCATTTGACCCAAAAACGAGAATACGGTGAATCTTAAAAGTGGCGATTCGGTCCTAAATATGCTTTTAAACTAAAGTTTGACTCACGTACATTCACAAAAATACCCTAGGATGCATTTTGGTGAGAGTTAAGCTTTAAGTTTGTCTCCTTGTCTTTAATCGTGCAAATGATACCAACGTGACTCGTTGACCTAACCTGTTGTTCTATTTTCTATGTTTGTCTGTGCTGTTAGCCCATTCTTTCTGTATTTCAACACATGTTTATTCCAGGAAAAAAAGAAAACTCAGGCTGGTCTCCAGGCCAGAAATAGGCCAGGCTAGATTCCTGTGAAATTTGTTTTTGCCAATTCAGATTCACACGCACACAAATAAAAAAAGTTCTCCTTTTTTTCATGCAGAATGTGGTGAGAGGTGGAGGGAGGAGTCTCGGTGGCTCGGCCCAACCCTTCCTCCTCCTCCTCCTCCTCTTCTTCATCCTTAAAAAAACGAGCCTGCAGCTACATGACTGTGGGACTCCTTTATTTGGGTGCAGAGGAATCGCATGCCACAGGAGATCTGTAAGTAACTTTATTCTTTTCACTTACGTGTGCAGTGATGGAAATGTAACAGCAGTGTGGATTTTACAAGTTTGATCTGTAAACTTAAAGGGGTGACGTTTAAGGGCTGAAAGAAAATCATAATCACAATTACTTTGGTCAATATTGAAATCAGGATTATTTAACACAATTCCTCGTTGACTCTTGGGAAGATGTTGCATGAATTGAAGTAAAATAAATCAGTGAAACATAAAACAAATCAACAGTGAAAACCCGTGGAACTGTGAAATTTACCTTCATACTTTCCCATTTAAACTTCTTTTCTTCATTCTTCATACAGAAGACAAGACTGAATAAGAGTTTACTTGCAAAATGTGATGTGCAAAATAATAGTTTTTCTCAATTACTTGCTTTTTATGATCGTTAGGAGTCGAAATCACAAAGCAAAATTGGATTAATTGCACAGCTCTAGTGAAATGTGACTGAGCTGTATCACCTTTAAGGATACTGATGAAAAGAAAGACTTATTTTGGGATGTTGTTTCTTTAAAGATAGACATCTTCAGTAGGAACCAACAGGCTTGGAGCTGAGAGTCAGACTTATTGTGTTGTTGTGTGGTTTCAGGGGTTTTTTTTGACAGTAAGAAAAATCTAAAACAACACCAGAACACATGATATCCTTTGTGGGACTGTAGCGACCCAGGTTCCATTCAGCCCGAAATAATTTATTCTGGAAGATGAGTCGATCATAAGCGGGATAGATACGCACATAAGAAGCTGGGTCTCGACTATTTTAATGATAGCCAGATTGATTACTTTAAGAGGATTGAAGAATGAAGGGGTGCCATCAATGTGTGTGTGTGTGTGTGTGTGTGTGTGTGTGTGTGTGTGTGTGTGTGTGTGTGTGTGTGTGTGTGTGTGTGTGTGTGTGTGTGTGTGATGGCTAGTGGCGACGGTGTTTGGAAATATGTCATTAAACGGTTTGCCAGATAGGATGTTTATACTAGAAAATGTGGAAAGTATAGCTGAACTTTCTGGAGGCTCTTAAGAAGCTTTGAGACGTGTATGATGGGCTCATGCTGATGTCATTTATACATTTTGTTTATTGTCTATTGTTACTATTTTGTTGAATGGTCTGGAATATAGTAGTTACTGTGTCATGTTGCAAGTTGTATGTTAAATTAAATTTAAAATTGTTAATCACAAAAAAATAAATAAACACCTAGAACCTGTAACTAATATGCCAGTAAGAAACTGTGCCCTCTGGTTGCTATATGCTACACAGGTTTTTTTGTGTTCATTGAGAGTTACCTGATTCTATGCTCTCTGTTGTGCTAGTACCAGTTTTTAAAGATAAAGTGGGGAAGCTGAACAGCTCAGATAATTACAGGCCAATAGCTCTGGCCAGTGTTATGTCCAGACAGTTCTACTGTGTAGACTTGAGAGGTATGTCCTTTCTACTGAAAACCAATTTGATTTTAAACAAAAGCATGGCACTGACTTATGTATTTTTTGCACTAAAGGAAATTATATATAAATATCATAGGCAAAATTATTTTTAAAATTGTCTAAAAGTGGGGTCCCTGTTTTTTTTAATTAGAATCTTGGTTTATTGGTACTGGCATCAGACAATGAGAGTGAGATGGAGGAATGTAACATCTGTTCCCTTACAAGTGACCAATGGTGTTTGCCAGGGCGGAATTCTGTCTCCTTTTCTTTTTAATATAGTATATGAATGATTTGTCTTTGATTTTAAATGCATGTGGTACAGGTTGTAGGGTTGGTGACTCACTACCTGATCACCTTATGTATGCAGATGATTTGGTCATTTTTAGCCCATATAACTAGTTGGAGCTTTTCAAAGTGATTCAAATCTACACTGTAAAAAAAAAAAAAATAACTATAATAGTCCAGCAGCTGGGGTGCCTAAAAAAACATATACATCTTAAATTGCTTGGGAGGATTCAAAGTGGGCCCTTAGATAGAAAAGGGATATTCACAGAGAGGGAGGGAATGCTTTGCAGCATACCATCGAAAATAACGTGGCCAAGGTTCCCATATGTCCTTATTTTGTGTGTGCATTTTATTTGAAAGATTTGTTTTGTTTTTGAGTTCATTCAATGCAAGAACAAAAGTTATTTGAAGATTATACACAGCAGAGCTGAGAAGTTGGAGAGGGCCCCATATAAAATTGTCGTTAAAATTGTTGGAATTTTATGCAGAAAATGGGAGCAAAGTTCTTTTGTTGAAATAAAATTTACTCGACATTAATTGTTTCCTGGTATTTTTACATTTTCAACTTTGTTTTTGTCTTTGTAGGTATTAAATGATCATTTAAATGCTATTATACATTTATAATTATGTAATAGGTACTTTTACCATCAAGCAGCATCTCAACCATTTGGTAGAGGCCTGTATTTAAAAGACTGAGGGGTATATATTTATTTATTTTTATTAATTGTGTTATTAGTGCCCCAATAACTTAAAAAATGCAAACAAGTAATTTTTACATTGTTTTTTGGAGTGAACATTAAAGGGTTTGTTTTACGAATTTCTTTTCTTTAAAGTTTTATTTTTTGGCTGATGACAGAAGGCTAAGACAATGAAGTTCTGCACTAAGTCCTGTTCTATCTGTGTTGTAGGAATGGAGAAACTCAAGAGCCATCCCAGCATGATGGGAAGAACCAGTTTTGTCTTCAGCCTCATTATAGCAGCATTGCTCTCTGGCATTGCTGCTCAGAGAAGAGGTGGGAAGTTGTGTTTGATGGTAAATGAGCCGTCAAACACAGTATATGTTTAGAATTCATGGTTTACTTTTGAAAGAACCCTGGGACAATAAAGTCAATTAACAGGTTCCATGTTTAAGAAACATTTTGAATAAGATTTCAGACTATGAATGAGTAGAAAACAGAAGAAAATATACGTAGAATATTAAAAAGTACAGTAACTTCCATTGTGTACATCACAACCTATGCTTTCCATTCAACAATCTTCCATCAGTTTATCACAATTAGTTTGTTTACATGCAGATAATATTCAATTTTTTGCTCTTATTCTGAAAAAGACAATATTCCTCTAAGCTGTTTACATGGCTAATGAAAGAGAATATTCCTGTTTACATGCAGCCGTGTAGAACAGGATTTTAGAAAAAAACTAGCCAGTCTGTCTTTTTAAATGCCGAAAGCATCTGTGGCTGCTTATATGGTTTGGATTTATGAAGTTGAGAATCTTAACCAGGGATTAATTGATTGATTGATTATCCCACCCTGGCTCTAACCCTTATGGTCTACTTTACATTTGGTTTACTACTCTTACAATCTGCAGTCCACTTTGGTAGCCATTTTGTCAAAAAGTGCAACTTGATTTCCAGTAAGGGTTTTGAAGAACGCAGGAAACAATGTGCATGGGTAGGTGTAGTTAAGGTGTCAGTTTCTACGCAGTCTTGTTCAAACATAAACATAAAAAGACAAAAGTGTACCTGTTCCAAATGGCCCACTCAAAGCCTGCCATCATAGAAAGGGGCGAGACATGGTGAAGTTTCAAATGGAAAATGGGTATTCACGGTGTTGGACCTGCTACACATGAGAAAAGTAGTGGTGTTAAGGCTGAAAAAATTGTTTGGCACCATATTGTTTGTACAGTCAGCTTTTGCTTGTCAAAACCTGAAAAGTTTGTATGCATCTTTTTTGGGTTGAAAGGTCAGTTAGGCTGAATTATTTGACCCCTCCTCAACTATGACGAACTAGCTATAACTTTGAGAGGTGGTGGCTGGGAGGATCCAGACAATATAGACTTGACTGTATTAAACTGTATATGTGTGTGTGTGTATATATATATATATATATATATATATATATATATATATATATATATATATATATATATATATATATATATATATATATATACCGTATGGCGTGTCCAAAGGTGTGTCCAAACTTTTGGCCTGTACTGTATGTATATATAGAACATCTCCACCCATGCCATACCAATGGCAGCTTTGACGCACAGCTTCTCCCAAGTGTCCAGAGTAGGGAGGGTTGTGGCATGACTATAGGACTTCCGTCTGCATGGATGCTGGAACTAATAACAGCAAGGGCTGGTGCTGGTCTTCAACTCTCTCCCAGGAGTAATAGAGGACTCCTTGTCTCAGTGTGACTTGGGGCCAACAGAGCCAGAACGTCCTCACTGCAGGGCTCTTGAGCATCTCTTCATCTTTGTTGGGGAGTGTCCCTGTTGCCTTCCATGTGTGAAGGGTGGCGAGGACAGGATCTGCTTTCTGGAATGTTGCCAGTTGCTGAGGGCTAAGGGATTCAAGCCAGTTGGCTTCTGGGTTCTCTGGCAAGGTTGCAGATGGCTGATCTTCCACTGACTGAGTGCCATCGCCATTTGTGTCGCTTTGGGGCTCAATGCACCTTACTGCTAGTGGCACAACGTCATCAACATCATCTTCAAACTTGGCCCACTGCTGGTGAATTCTCTGGCAGTACTTGCACCATTTGCATGGCAGATCTGATCGGTGGTAACATTCTAACTAGTCACATTTGTCCATATTTTCTCCTGGCAGCAATCTGCGTTGGCGTACTGCTTACCGGCCCGATGCTTGATGTGGAAGTCACATTGGCTTAACTCTTCAAGCCAGCGAGCTAGCTGTCCTTCAGGGCACTTGAACTCGGAAAAGACAGGTGAGCCTGCCATTGTCGGTTCGAAGTAGAAACTTTCTGCCCAGTAGATAGTGGCGGAACTGGCATGTGAAACGAACAACAGCAAGTCACTCACGACGGGTGACGCAGTACCTTTACTGAGCTGGTGAAAGGTGGCTGCTGGCATATGTCAGAACTCGCTTTTCCCCCCACAGGACTTGCGACAGGACTTGCGACAGGACAGCTACGACACTATTGTTAGAGGTGTCTGTATCGAGAATGAACTTGCCTTCAGCACAAGGGTAGCCCATACAGATGCAGTGGTCAGTTTTTCTTTGAGCTTAGTAAAAGCAGCTTGGTGCTCGTCCGTCCATAGGAACACAGACCCTTTTTTGAGAAGATTTTGAAGGGGGCTTGCCAGCTCTGCAAATCTTGCGACAAACTTGCAGTAGTAGTTACATAGCCCTAGGAAGGCTTGCAGCTGTTTTAGGTTGTTGCGGGGGGTTCCACTGCTGTACATCTTTGACAAGAGCTGGTTTTGTTCCGACTCCTTCACCACTCACAATGTGGCCCAGGAAGAGAACTTCTTCTTGAAGCTGATGACATTTTGATGGCTTTAGCTTTGAAACCTCTGAAAGACTTGCTTAAGCCGATCCAAGCTTTGGTCCACTCCGTTGCCGATGACAATGACATCATCCAGGTCGATAAGAAGGGTTTCTTATTGGAGGCCTCTGTGGACAAGCTCTATTGCTCTCTGAAATGTACTCGGCATGTTACAGAGTCCAAATGGCATTCGGGTGTATTCATAAAAGCCCCATTTGATGATGAATGCCATCTTCTCACGATCTTTGTTATCCACTGCAATCTGCCAGTAGCCAGACTGAAGGTCGAGGGTAGAGAACATGGTAGCTACACCAACAACCTCAAGGCATTCTTCAATCTGGGGCAGTGGATAAGCATCCTTGATAGATTGTTCAAACAGCAGTAATGCCATTTATGGTCAGGGGAATTTGTAAACTCTAACCTCTCTTCTTGGTGCAGCCAATCTGCCGACCTTGTAGTTGGGGGTCTGAGTTAGGCGCTACATCTGACTGCAGAAGGTAGTCTGTATGCCTGTCACTATGGTTACGTGCAGCCACTGGGCTGGGTGGCCTAACAGTCCTTTCTGAAATGTCCTGTTTCCCCACATTTAAAACATGGGCCGGCTGCTCCACAATTTGGGATTTGTGTTTGAGAGCGCCCTCTGTTGTGTTACACCTGCTGATAATTTTGTTTTCTGGGACAAAGCTCTGGGCTGCTTCGAGCTGTTGGGGTCCTGTGTTTGTAGACTCGAGATTTCTCTCTCGTCCTTGTTGGAGTTCTCCAGGCTTTCTCCTTATTGTGGTTGGGGGGGTCTTTTTTCCCAAAGCATTGAGTGAGTTGATCTACCAGGAGAAAATAATCTTCCCTTGTGCGCTCTGGTAGTGAGCAGACTTACCGCACTGCAGCTCCTCTTAAACAGTCAAGCAGCCTGTCCACTCGTTCTATGGCACTCCACTCATATTTCCTGGCTTGACGTTCAAATGGCATCAGAAAAGATGTGGCTAGTTTAGGCCTCTGGGGTTCTGGCAATGTGTTGTAATAGGCTCCAGAATTATTTTGCCTCCTTTCATCATGGTACACACGACAAGGGATCTTATTTTACGAATTTACTTGGCTCCGGTAACAGGTTAGTTTATAATCACAACTGATGTTGTTCTGGATGATACACTGCATTGTTTTGGCCTCTAGCTCTGACACAGACAGCGTTTTAGCTTGTCCATGCAGGGAGCCGTGAATGCCGTACGACTAGTAGAACTGAATAACAAATCTTGCGATGGTAAAACGTTATCTAGATAGCTTCATTGCATTTACTGACTTAACACTTGGCTCGGAAAAATTAAAACAAAATACAAGACTATGCTTATAGGCTTATGAACAGCTTAAACTGCTTTACACTATATATATATATATATATATATATATATATTAGGGCTGTCAATCGATTAAAAAAATTAACTAATTAATCGCACAATTTGCTGTAATTAATCGCGATTAATCGCTTTTTTAAATTGAGACTGAAGCTTATAATAATGGATATTTAAATGCTAAATCACTTATCTTTGCAAATATGAAGAAAAAACAAACAAGGAAAGGTTCTGCCAAGTTCAGAATGTTTAATATCTTTCAGAACAACAGCAGCAACAATTTGGCTTATTTAGTCCTGCTGAAGGCTGCTGAAATGGCTAGAAACTGTCCGACTTGAGAGCTGATTTTTGTCGCCTAATTTATATATATATATATATATATATATAAATTACAATCTAAGCAGTACTTAATATCATAAATATTATAATATACATAGTGTTTAATCTGAATGACTAAGCAAAGCACATATATCTAAACACAGAAATGCACATCAATATCAATATCAATGTTACACATTAAACCAGTAACCCAAAACCACAAAGGTGTATGTTTGCCTAAAGTGAAAACATTGAGTGTAGTTTTAGATAGCGACGCTGTGCACAGCAATCCATTACCAATGTAAAGCGATTGACTACATTTCCCTTCCAGCACCGCAACCAGGAAGTAGCTTGTGTGACAGTGAGACGCACCAATTTCAAACATTTACTGGAATATAGTCACGGATACTATTGAGTCGACAGCGTTAAACATCAGACTGCAAATAAGGTTTTATCAGCGTGACCAACGTAACAGTTATCAAGCAAACAAATCGCGCACGTACATATCGGCAGCACAGCAGTAGCACAACAAACGAACAAACTTAAACCGCAGCTGTATGTAGCGAAACAGCAGCTTACCGGTGGCGCATCTCTCCTGACGAGACAACATGTCGGAACTGGTACTCGGTCCCGTTTATAGCCCGTGCTCATTCATTTCTGGATTCTAACACATCATCTTTTTTCTCTTTTGGGATCTTACTGGTCCATGTTTCAACTCTTGACTGGCCCGTAGGCCTACTTCAATCAGGTAAGTCCCTCCTAGAGTAGCGCCGCCTGCTGTTATGGAGACGTATTACGTTTGTCAGCCGCCACATGAAGTAAACAAACACAGCTGCGTTAATTTTTTTTAACGAGTTAAATATTAAAAAATTAACGCAAAAATTAACGCGTTAATTTTGACAGCCCTAATATATATATATGTAATAATTTAATCTTCAAATATATATTTGAATGGCTAAATTGCTGACGGCTCAAGTTAACTTATCACACTCCTTTCCACAGTTTGCAGAGGAGCCAATATTGCAGACATTGTGTTCATCGTTGATGAGTCGGGAAGCATTGGAGCCGGAAACTTTAAGCTGGTGCGCAATTTCCTGCATTCGATTGTGAGCAGCCTGGATGTAAGACCGAATAAAGTCCAAGTGGGCATCGTTACGTACAACGAGACGTCCACAGCACGGGTCTACCTCAACACGTTTGATAACAAGAAGGGAATCCTCCAGTTCATCAAGATCCTGCCTTACAATGAAGGTGGAACGAAGACTGGAGCTGCCCTAAACTTCACTCGGGACAATATCTTCATTGAGGAAAAGGGCAGCAGGAAAAGTAAGGGTGTCCAGCAGGTGGCGGTGGTGATCACCGACGGTGAATCCCAGGACAGTGTGCATGAAGCATCAATCAGTCTCCATCGGGCTGATGTCACCGTATACTCTGTAGGAATCAAAGATGCCAACATGGAAGAAGTGAGGGACATGGCGTCTCAACCCACTGATAGACATGTTTTTAATGTGAAGAGTTTCACTGACCTTGAGGTCCTGAAGCACAGCCTGCAGAAAGTCATTTGTGAAAACATCATTGACCAAGACAAAGTCATTGCAAGGGAATCTGAGGCCAAAAAAGGTTTGAACCACTGTTTTTTCGTAGTCTTCTTTTTTCGTGAATATTGACAAGTTCCATAGACACAAAATAATCAACATTTAAATATGGCATTAGTATTTAAGTTGTAACCTACATATTAAATCAATTTAAGAACAACATTACCCTTCTTTTGTTAGTTGTCTTGTTTTTAAGTGTCCCATATTATTCTCATTTTGAGGTTCATTCTTGTATTTTGGGTTTCTACTAGAAGATGTTTACATACTCAGGGTTCAACAATAAAGGTTTAATAAAAGATAAACGCCACTTGGGGCAAGAAAATATAACAACGAACTTAAGGGTGTGCAGTGAGATTACATATTTGGGCCATATTATTGCAAATGACCTGTCTGATGACAAGTATATCCATAGGCAGTGTCGGAAGCTGTATGCTCAAGCGAACATGCTGTGTCGTAAGTTTAGCATGTGCTCTGTACCTGTGAAGATCTCACTCTTTAGAGCGTATTGTAAACCTTTGTATACTGCCTACCTGTGGTGTCGTTATAAGCAAGGCAGCATTAGAAAACTCATAGTGGCTTATAATGACAGCACGAGGCTGCTGCTGAGAGCTCCAAGAAGCTCCAGTGCAAGCCATATGAAGACAAACTAGCTATAAGTTTGAGAGGTGGCTGGGAGGAGCCAAACAATTTTGACTTGACTGTATTAAACTGTAACAGAATGTAATAATGTTTATGTTTTTTTTCTTCTTGCAGCCTTGGCAGAAAGGTTTGCAGATATTTTCTTTCTGGTGGACAGCGGTATAGGTCTATTACCGTTTGTGTCTTTTAGGGACGACCTTGTGAGATTGATCAATCAAATTAACACCGGAGCATCCACCTACCGTGTCGGTGTGGCGCAGTACGGTCAAGATACCCAGGTTGAATTTCTTCTCAATGCTCATCAAACTAAACAGCAACACCTTTAAACTTGTTATGCCATTCTTTTAACCTAGCCGCCTTTTAGGATCGCAAATCATCAAACTATAAATAATTTCACCTTCAAATATATATTTATAGGGCCCAGTAAAAATTCACTTCGGGCAAGTAGAATCTTTTTTCTTTACTTGCCCTTTGAACACTGATGCTTTAATACTCCAAAACACTTAAACAGTGCGGAATTCTGTCTCCTTTTCTTTTTAATATGTACATGAATGATTTGTCTTTGATTTTAGATGCATGTGTTACAGGTTGTAGGGTTGGTGACCCACTAATTAATCACCTTATGTATGCAGATGATTTGGTAATTTTTAGCCCACTCAGCGCAATTGCCTTTTTACACCGACGCATGTATCATTCCTATTTTGCACCCGACGCACAGCGGACTTTCCCTTCCACAGACGCACGTCGGTAAAATAGGGAATGTATTTGCGCTCCCTGGGGCGGTTCAGCGAAAAGAGGAGGCGTGTTCCGGCGCAAACGTTATTGATGCTATTTTGCAGTTTCCCAAACCATACCTAGCTACTTCAGACCAACCCATTTTAGATTTGCGTCGGGCGCAAGACTCATTCATCCCGCCGGTATAATATCAACAGCGCCCGAGATCCGCCCACAAAGATACTTACGTTTTGCGTTTCATACTTGCGTTTCAGATCGTTAAAATAGGGCCCTAAGTATTTGGGCCATATTATTGCAAATGACCTGTCTGCTGACAAGTATATCTATAGGCAGCGTTGAAAGCTGTATGCTCAAGCGAACATGCTGTGTCGTAAGTTTAGCATGTGCTCTGTACCTGTGAAGATCTCACTCTTTAGAGCGTATTGTAAACCTTTGTATACTGCCTACCTGTGGTGTCGTTATAAGCAAGGCAGCATTAGAAAACTCATAATGGCTTATAATGACAGCACGAGGCTGCTGCTGAGAGCTCCAAGAAGCTCCAGTGCAAGCCATATGAAGACAAACTAGCTATAAGTTTGAGAGGTGGCTGGGAGGAGCCAGACAATATTGACTTGACTGTATTAAAATGTAACAGAATGTAATGATGTTTGTTTTTCTTCTTCTTGCAGCTTTGGCAGAAAGGTATGCAGATATTTTCTTCCTGGTGGACAGCGGCATAGCTCAAGGACAGTTTGTGTCTTTTAGGGACGACCTTGTGAAATTGATCAATCAAATTAACGCCGGAGTGTCCACCTACCGCGTCGGTGTGGCACAGTACGGTCAAGATACCCAGGTTGAATTCCTTCTCAATGCTCATCAAACTAAACAGCAACTCATGTCTGCTGTCAGAGGTTTCCGCCTGCGCCCACAACCCAACCAACCACATAACCTGGGTAGGGCTCTGCAGGACACCAACAACACTCACTTTTTTACCAGTGAGGCGGGGGGTCGTGCACACCTAGGTGCCCGACAGTTCCTCGTCGTTGTGAGTGGAAGAGACTCAGATGATCCTGTGTCTAAGGATGCTCAACAGATCAAATCAGCAGGGGTTACTGTTGTTGGGATGAGTGCAGGTGCAAGTATGGATGCCTTACAACGTTTTGTCAGTTCTGGGTATGCATCTGATTCTCCCAGAGTACTTATTTTGAAGGATTCCATCTTGATTTAGAAAAAGGACGACATTACTGAAGGGGAGAATCATCATTCCTTTGGGCACTCAGCCACCTAATAATTCTTGTGTTAATGTCTGGAAGTGGACATTGTACAGCTGCTTTACAGGCAGAGAGGAACAAATAAGACTGACTATCTGAGTTCATTTTGGGGGAAAAAAAAGTTATTGAATTGTTTTATGTTAAATGTAAAGTATATTTTAATAAAATCACCTTTACATTTTTTTAATGCCATTATTTTAACCTAGCTGCCTTTTAGGATCACAAATCACCAAACTATAAATAATTTCAATTTCAAATATATATTTGAATGGTTAATAAACCGACGGCTCAAGTTAACGTATTACACTCCTTTTCACATATTTTCTTTTCTTTAAAGTTTTCTTTTTTTTCTTTTTTTTTACTTGCCCATTGAACGCTGATGCTTTAATACTCCAAAAACACTTAAACAGGGTGGAATTCTGTCTCCTTTTCTTTTTAATATGTATATGAATGATATGTCTTTGGTTTTAAATGCATGTGTTACAGGTTGTAGGGTTGGTGACTCACTAATTAATCACTTTATGTACGCAGATGATTTGGATCTGGTCTCCAACAGCTCTGACAATATGCACACAGTATGGTGCTGATTTTGATATGAAATACAATGCTAAAAAGAGTAAGATCATGATTATCAGAAGTAGAGAAGACAGACAGTCAACCTTCCCTGACTTCTATCTGTGTGGCACTGTACTTAGGGTGTGCAGTTTGATTACATATTGGGGCCATATTATTGCAAATGACCTGTCTGATGACAGGGATATCTATGGGCAGCATTGGAAGCTGTATGCTCAAGCGAACATGCTGTGTCGTAAGTTTAGCATGTGCTCTGTACCTGTGAAGATCTCACTCTTTAGAGCGTATTGTAAACCTTTGTATACTGCCTACCTGTGGTGTCGTTATAAGCAAGGCAGCATTAGAAAACTCATAGTGGCTTATAATGACAGCACAAGGTTGCTGCTGAGAGCTCCAAGAAGCTCCAGTGCAAGCAATATGAAGACAAAATAGCTATAACTTTGAGAGGTGGCTGGGAGGAGCCAGTCAATATTGACTTGACTTGCCTTTCTCTTTTTTTTGCTTTGGCAGCTTGCAAGACTGGCGATATTGTCTTCCTACTTGATCAGTCTGGCAGCATTGACCAAGACGGACACAATATCATGAAAAACTTCACGACAACATTAGTCGACAGCTTTGAAGTCGGTGAAGACTTGGTGCGTGTTGGACTTTGCCAGTTCAGTGACAAACCTAAGGATGAGTTTTACCTCAACAAGTACTACAATAAGGAGGATTTGAACAAACACATCCTTGAAGTGGATTACACATGTGGAGACACCTACTTAGGGTTAGCCTTGGATCACATTAAGGAGTACTTTGAGGAGTCGTGGGGTAGCCGTGACAAGGTCCCCAAAAATCTGGTGGTGATCACAGATGGTGATTCTCATGATGACCTGGAGGACGCAGCTGACGTTCTCAGGGATCGGAAAATTAAGGTATTTGCCATCGGTGTTGGAGACGTCCACGACATGCAGCTCCTGCAGATTGCTGGCACCCCAGAGAGGATGTTTGCTGAGCGGAACTATGATTTTTTGTACTCTATCAAGCAAAGGGTGGTCGATGCCATTTGTGATGGCCCAAACCCTCCCCCACCCCCACTGCCCACAGACTCCCCATGACCCCCAAAATCCACCATTGATATCACCATGAGATTCGGAGGAAGGAGCTACCTGTAGTGGAAAGTTTTTATCTGTCACACTGATGTGTGATATTTCTTTCATATATTATCCATTACTGCATGTTTTTTATATTTTCGTGACTTTATATGTATTTACTTTCATACTATACAACATTTACTCTGTTTTCTATATTACGTTATAATATACCAGTTATAGGGATCCATTATAAGGGCTCTATTATCTTAAAGATCATGTAGCTGATATACTTGGCCGTACCTGGCAAACGGCCAATACCCTGAAGCTGCTCAGAACTCACCCATAAAAACCTGACACAGTTTCTCAGACTGCTTGTCACTCTGTTAAACTGTCTCCTTCTACTTGCAAGAATAATAAAGAAAATGACATGGCTAACAACAGTGTGTCAGACAATCTTAATTTCCAACTTCATCACCAAACGCTCCAAACACCAACATTTTTCCGCAACAATTTGGTGTCAGAAGTGGGTTCGGGTGCAAGTTCGTCGGGGATCCGGAGGGTGCAGAGGCTGAACCCCTTTCCTCTGCCTTCACAAAAAATGGAAGAAAAAAATTAGAAGAGGAGAGGATAAAGGCGCCTAACGGTCGACGATCGACTCCACATCGATCTAGACAAAAGTAAATAATCTCCTAAATTTGGTAAGAAGTTGAAATTTTATTTTTTCTTTCGGAATGTTTAATTTTAAATCAAAATTATATATATATAGACAGTTATATAGACAAATACATAAAGTAAATTTTGAATAACAAGATACTGTAAGACAGACCAAAAGGTTTAAAGGGATATGCCACCGTTTGTTGAAATAGGGCTTATCACATTTTTTGTGCATGCATTGTTTTGGTCCGGTGCAACCACCGGCAGCGCCGCCGCTAGTTAGCGTAGTGAATGGAATCCTATGTTGCCGGTTAGCATGTTGTGAGTAAAAGTGAGCCAACAAAAGACAAAAAAACAACCTAATTACTTGCTCTGAGACAAAAAATGCTTTGGCCCAACTATCTACAGCCAGTGTAGGCCGTGATAAGCCCTATTTCAACAAACAGTGGCGTAGTCCTTTAAAACAGTTTGACTATGATATTGGCCACAGGTGTTTCTAATATGGTACGGAATTTGGGGAATCCATAAGTAAAACGTTTTTGTTCCATATTCATCTGTCATGATGAGAAATTGGATTTCTTGAATGCGAGTAAGTAACTGAATTCACGAACCCAGAGTTTACAGGGAACCTCTCTTACTACTGAAGACGAGAAGGGATTTCTCGCTTATGTCCGAGACATAACGGCTTTAACCCTTGTGATGTCTTCTCGTTGACTATGAAGTTGTTGTCTTTCCGGGTAAAAATTTAAAATGAACTTTTTTCGGCACTTTATCCAACTTTTTTCGATGCTTTTAACACTTTTTGAAACGTTTTTCTCAATGCTTCTTTAAATTCATGGTCAATGAACCTAATATATATATGACATTTTAGTAAATTGTTTTGTTAAAAAAATGCAGAAATTATGAATTATCTTGACTATGAGTAAAAATCAGAGGATCACAGACTGTCGAAGTTTAGTCAGGATATGGTTTTGAAACCATTTCCAACATTCTTTTCAAATGCTATAAAATTAAATAAAAGACCCAAAATTTAATGGAAATAATCATCATTCTTTTTAAATGTTGTATGGGTTCTATACAACGTACACCCACATTTTTGGGCAATTTGTTTGAAAGAAACCCATATTTCTGATGTTAAAATCTTTGAAAACGGGTCAAATTTGACTTGATTTGATTGAGGACAACACAAGGGTCAATTTTGATTGTGCCTAAGAACAATCCAAGCTGCACGGTGATGACTGTGTTGACTAGTCCGGGACTAGTATTAAGGTCCTTTGTGTGAAATGGGAGGAAGAGGGAGTAAAACAGAGGCCGGGAGGCATTCAGTGTTCCTCAGATTCTCATGGTGAACACAGACGGGGCTGCCACCAACTCTTACATCCTTTTGTGGGAATCCTTACGAATGGATATGGACCAGAATCATAGAGATTATGGATTTCCAAAAGGGAGGATCTTTAGGTAAACCTAAAAAGAAAATACTGAGAGACCATAAAGAATAAGTTAAAAAAAGAAGGTAAATAAAAAATGTATAAAAAATCGGGTTTTTGGAACATTAAGGCAGTTAATGTAAGAATAAGATAAGATTGAGTCTGAGATTTGTAACATTAAAAGGGGGAAAAAGCATGTGAAAGGGGGAGATTTAAAAATTATTGAAAATCATGAAATGTGTTTACGGCTGTGGGAACAGGAAAGTGAACGTAAGTATAAAAAAATAATAATAAAGGAAAGAAAGAAACAAGAATGCTAAACGACTATGTCTTAACCCTTGTGTTTTTTTTCCCATCGACAACTTTTTGTTTTTCTGGGTCAAAATTTAAAATTAAAACTTTTTGAATTAAATTAGTGTCTTTCTTGACACTTTTGTCACTTTCCCCGATGCTTTTGTCACTTTTTTCCTGGTTGTTTTTCGATTTTTTTCTGCACTTTTTTGACATTTTTGTCACTGTTTTTTTTTTCAAATGCTGTAAAATTAAATAAAACACGCAAATTCAATGAAAGTAGTGATCGTTTACTTTACTTGTGAAGAGCGTTGTATGGAATCATCCACGTTATTTTCTTTGTAAAGAAAAATAAAGTGATAATATTGATTGAGGAGCAGATAATGCTCGGAAGAGTCTGTTTTGTGTTACTCTGTGACTCGGTGAGCTCTCGTGCCCCCTACCTATACCTACACTGGTAAAACTTTAAAACTAACAGAGCCGATTTCAAGCGCTGAGCAGCAGCCACCACCATGCCCAGCAGCTGCCACGGCAACTCAGGGAAAATCTGAGACATATACTGAAGCCAAAATCGAGTTTGTAACTATAGGTACACTCAGAGAAATGTTGGATCAACAAAAAATTCTGTAAAGACATGACTGTCTGTCCTGCCTTTAATGGTTTTAATATCTTTATTCAAGTTTTTTTTTTTACAATTTCTTTGACGTTCAAAGTTTTTTTTTGGACAATTTTTTTCTACATATTTGGCGCCTGTGTCATGTTCTTTTTCAAACCCTTTTTTCGACTTTTTTGTCACCATAAAAAAAATTATTTTTCTGACGTTTTTGACAGTTTTGGCGACATTTTTATCTCTTTTATCAAGTCTACTTTGTCTTTTTTCCAATGTTTTTGTTTCTCTTTTATTTTATTTTTTTTAAATACATGCATACATGTCTGGGACCTCCCTGGATATAGTCAGAGATCCCAACCCCCGCACCTCCCACCCAGACACAACGATTGTTTGAGTTAGTTGAAAGAAAATCAGTAGAAAAAAAAACGGCACTTTAATCCTTTTAGCGCTGCCTTTTACATTCAATTCAATGTTCAATTTATTCAATAACAGGATGTTGTAAATGATTTCCTTTAATTTGTTTTAAATTCAACAAGCAGTTTGTTGTATATAGCAAAATTATAGTGAAAGCAACAGAACTAAAAACACTTTAATATCTCTTTATTATCGCGATATTAAACAACGTTATCCCACATTGCACATTTTCCTGAGATCATGCAGCCTTAATCCAAACTGTTTTATTTCAGGGGACATTTATGAACATCTGATGGGTGATGAAATGTGAATGAGCCTCACGTTCTCAGCTTGCTTTTGATTTCTCCGGTAGTTTCTCCCTCACACCAGCAGGCGGCGCCATCAGACAGTACACTCAGCAGCAGAGATGTAGAGCAGTGTTTCTCAAATGGGGGTACGTGTCCCCCTAGGGGTACTTTGGAGGACTGCAGTGGGTACGTGTCCCCCTAGGGGTACTTTGGAGGACTGCAGGGGATACGTGTCATTTATTTGCAAAAAATCTTTTTAGTTACAAGGCTGTAGTTACCTCTACTGTCGCTTCTTTGTTTTTGTCACTGTTTTTGAAGGTTTTGTCATTTGTTTTGACCTATTATTGCCTTTCTTCCTGACTTCTTTCTACTGTCTTTTTTTGTTCAAAGTTTTTCTCACTTTTTTCGAAGTTTGTCGCTTATTTGAATTTTTTTAGTGTTGCCTTCCTTCTTTCTACTGTGTTTTTCTATCTAAGTATTTGTTACTATTTTCGACCTGGAAAAAGACAGTAGAAAGAAGGAAGAAAGGCAAGAATATATCGAAAATAGTATTAAAAAATAAAAAATAATAAAAAACAGTAGAAAGAAGGAAGGCAACACTATAGAGCGAACAAAGTAAAAAAAAATATTTAAATAAGCGACAAACTTGGAAAAAAGTGACAAAAACTTTGAGAAAAAAAGACATGGAAAAGTAAGGAAAAATGGCAAGAATAGGTAAAAAAAAATGACAAAACCTTCAAAACAAGGTGACAAACTGCAATAACAGCGAGAAAATCTTTGAAAAAAGTGACAAACTTGGAGGAAAAAAAACACAGTAGAAGAAACTATATCCTTGTAACTGAAAAACATTTTGCAAAAAATGTCATGTACCCCCTGCAGTCCTCCAGAGTACCCCTAGGGGAACACCTACCCCCTGCAGTCCTCCACAGTACCCCTAGGGGGACACGTACCCCCTGCAGTCCTCCAGAGTACCCCTAGAGGGACACGTACCCCCTGTAGTCCTCCAGAGCAGTGGTTTTCAATCAATTTTCAATCTCCCTGTACACCAACAGCTGCACTTCCAGTCACCAGTCTGTCAAGCTTCTAAAGTTTGCGGACGACACCTCCCTCATCGGACTCATCTCTGATGGAGACGAGTCCGCCTACAGGTCGGAGGCTGACCACCTGGTGACCTGGTGCAAGCAAAACAACCTAGAGCTCAACGCTCTAAAGACAGTGGAGATGGTTGTGGACTTCAGGAAGAATTCTGCCCCACCTGCCCCTATCACACTCAGTGACTCCACAATTAACATTGTGGAGTCTTTCCGCTTCCTGGGAACTACCATCTCCCAAGACCTCAAGTGGGAGCTGAACATCAGCTCCCTCGTCAAGAAAGCACAACAGAGGATGTACTTCCTGCGGCAGCTGAAGAAATTCAGCCTGCCAAAGACAATGATGGTGCACTTCTACACAGCCATCATTGAGTCCATCCTCACATCCTCCATCACCATCTGGTACGCTGCTGCCACTGCCAAGGACAAGGGCAGACTGCAGCGTGTCATTCAGTCAGCTGAGAAGGTGATTGGCTGCAATCTCCCACCGCTCCAGGACCTTTACGCCACCAGGACACTGAAGCGTGCTGGAAAGATTGTGGCTGACCCCTCCCACCCCAGACACAAACTCTTTGAGCTACTCCCCTCTGGCAGGAGGCTGAGGTCCATCAGGACCAAGACCTCACGTCACAAGGACAGCTTTTTCCCCTCCGCCACTAGCCTTATTAACAAGGCCCGGAATCCACCCTGACTCTCTCCACACCCACCTCTGGCTCTACATGCCACTGTACTTAATCTGCTCTTTTTTATCTTAACTGTTACTCTTATTTTATTATGTTACATCCTGTGTGTGTACATATACACATATATTTATATATTTATACTTATATTGTCTGTTCTGTTAACCTGTTTGTTTAACTTATTTTAGATAATGTGTGACATGCACCTACGACACCAAAACAAATTCCTTGTATGTGTAAAAAATGTACTTGGCAATAAAGCTTTTCTGATTCTGATTCTGATTCTGATTCTGAAAAGGTGGCAGCAGGGCTCCAGACTAACTTTTTTCATTAGGAGCATAGTGGCCCCCAACTGAAAATTTTAGGGGCACAACCAAAAGGTGTTGTAGAAATAAAGTTGCCTTGCCTTACAACCTCCGCCTATCAGTCAGCCTCCAGGGCACAGAGACCACTGCTGTGCCTGCTCGGCTCGCCATTAATATCATATCACAGCAAACGCTGTCTGCTTGAAGTTATGAAAAACTGTAACCACACTTGAAACCCCTTTATCAGCATTTCCGTGACTCACTGTGACTTCCACAAAACTGCAGAGCCGACGTAGTTTGCATCGTCTGCAGCTCTGCGTGTGTGCGAGTGTGTGCGTGTGTGTCAGAGCTCCGCTCTCTGTCTCTGTGTTTCAGAAAAGACAGATAAGCTTGTGCTTGCGCGCTCTCAGGTACCGAAATGTCAACGTTTAACGTGTAAAAAAAGGGGGCAAATTTACTGGTCGCACATGTGCGACTGGATGTAAAATTCAGTCGCACACTCTCAAATTTTGGTCGCAAAATGCCCTGCTGGCAGTAATTCTATTGTCTTAAATCAACATGGTCATTATTGTGCTATACTGCCACCTACTGACAGAGAATAGTATTTAATTTCTCTGCCAGTCATCATATTGAGGCACAGATGCGCAACAATGGAAAATTATTGGCAGTAACTCAATAAAAAAAATTTGTTGGACCAATTAAGTAAAATCGGATAATTTCCCACGGCACACAGCACGATCTCTCACGGCACACTAGTGTGCCGCGGCACAGTGGTTGAAAATCACTGCTCCAGAGTACCCCTAGAGGGACACGTACCCCCTGCAGTTCTCCAGAGTACCCCTAGAGGGACACGTACCCCCTGCAGTCCTCTAAAGTACCCCTAGAGGAACACGTACCCCCTGCAGTCCTCTAAAGTACCCCTAGAGGGACACGTACCCCCTGCATTCCTCGAGAGTACCTCTAGAGGGACACGTACCCCCTGCAGTCCTCCAGAGTACCCCTAGGGGGACACGTACCCCCTGCAGTCCTCCAAAGTTTTTTGTCACATTTTCGTCATTTTTCTAGCTGTTTTCAACATTGTTGTTGCTTTTCAACAACATTTTGTTCCTTTTTCCTGACATTTTTGTCGCATTTTCATGTACTATAATTTTCATGCCCTTTTCATTCCATGCAGTTCTCCAAAGTACCCCTAGGGAGACACATACCCCCTATGACTCAATACCCATGAAGTAGCTCTCAGTTTCAAAAAGGTTGGTGACCCCTGCCCTAGGGGGACACATACCCCCTGCAGTCCTCCAAAGTACCCCTAGAGGGACACGTACCCCCTGCAGTCCTCCAAAGTACCCCTAGGGGGATACCTATCTCCTGCAGTCCTCCAAAGTACCCCTAGAGGGACATGTACCCCCTGCCGTCCTCCAAAGTATCCCTAGGGCGACACGTCATGTCCGGTTGCAGGGGGTGAGCGTGTGTAACGCCAAGGACGCTGAACTCCTAAAACAAATTAAGAAATAAAGGTTCCAAAGTTTCCTCCTGACTAAGAACTATTGATGTAAAGGAAACTTAGTCTAGTAAGACGAGGAAAAGGATTACTGGATGCCGAGGAAAAAAGCACCGCAAGTTTCCTCAAACCCTGTTGTTACCTCACCTGTTCCAGCTGGGAGAGGATCAGCTGAGAGTGAAATGGAAAGTGACGCTGCGCAGATGAATAAAGCTGAATTAGCTGCCTTAATCCGTGCAATAATAAAGGAAGAAATAAATGAGGCAATGCAAAAATTACAACCTCAGTTTGATGCACTAAAACTTGGACTAAAGGACTGTAAATATAAACTCGTCGATGTGGAGTCAGGCTCGTCCGGCATGCACAACAGAATGGATGAAGCGGAGCGCGTGTGTAAAGCTCTGCAGAAAGAAAACAAAGACTTGAGGGACCAAACTGAAAAGCTGGAGAGCCACAGCCGAAGATTTAACCTCCGAGTGTTTGGCCTTGATAAAGATATGGAAAAAGGAAAACCCACCGAATTCATGGAGTCCTTTTTCAATGAAGTATTTAAAGATAAAAAGCTGTATAAACCCGAAGTGGAAATTGCGCACAGAGTGGGGCCTGTTACAAAACATGGTTCAAGACCGATGATCGTCAGGATGCAGAGGTATCTGGCCAAAGAGGCTATTTTACAAATAGCAAAGCAAGAAAAAGTCCTGCATTTTAGAGGGATGAATATCAAAATCTTTCCTGATCTAACAGCAGAAGTGTCCAAAAGAAGAGCGCAGTTTAAAGATCTGAGAATGAAACTACATCAGGCAGGAATAAAACATGGTCTGATTCATCCTGCAACACTGATTATAACATTTAATGGAGACACAAAAATACTTCCAAGATCAGAAATCAGGAGACCTCTACTACAATCAAATGATTGAACCGACGCTGTCTGGTAATTAAGTTGGCTATTGATGAGACTTTGCATCAGGAATAAGTGCATCAGATGCAGGTATGATGAATGGAACTGAATTGAAAATTGCCTGACATACATCTCGAGGAGTTGGGAATTAGAATATGGACATAAACTTGAGGACATAATATATTGTATAATTAATTCTATAGCCTATATATTATGTTGATCTATCTATTATTGAATGGCTAAACAAAATTCAGGAACTCAAGGAAAACAACTTATGTTGATTAAATATGATTACAGTGGAAAATTAAAATACAGCTGAGTCGTTTCACTAAGGGCTGTTGATTTTTTGCCTAAGTTGTTAGTATTATAAATATGTCCAATAAGATATTTTGCAGGAACTTAAGGAAATGGACTTCAAGAGGAGCTCAGCTCACTTATTATTGCAACCTTGACAATTAGAGTGGCAATACAAATTTGTATGATTTGAATTTATGTGTATGAATGTATATATGTGGTTTAATTTAGTTATTTTTTGTAAATTGTTTTGCTCCGACATAGAATCTAAAAGTATGAGTCCAAAGAAAGATATTGATCTTTGGTATGTTACATAAACTACCAAAGAAAGGTCTTAAAATTGCCCATATTAATATATGCAGTCTCAGGAATAAATTGATTGATTTAACTGATATACTGCAGCTAAATAACTTGCACATATTGGCAGTGTCTGAAACTCATTTAGACTCTACATTTGATGATGCAACTTTAATGATAGATGGATATAACATTTTTAGAAATGATAGGAATGCATATGGAGGAGGAGTTGCTATCTATATTCAACATCATATACCTGTCAAAGTAATAACAGAATTAATGTATTCTAGTATAGTATAAGTACTTTGGTTAAAAGTTAGTCTGAAACATCTTAAGCCAATACTTATAGGATGCTGTTATAGACCACCAAATGCTAATAGTGAGCACTTGGATAAAATATGCGATATGCTAGATCATGCCAGTAGTATGAATCTTGAAACCTACTTAATGGGTGACTTCAATATAGATTGGAATTATTCTGACTGTCCTAGGAAAATTAAATTAATGAGCACAGCAATGGCATGTGGACTATTACAGGTAATTAATAAACCAACTAGAATATGTATAAAAAGGGATGGTACTCAATCCGCTTCCTGTATTGATCACATGTTTATAAATAGACCAGAACTTTGCACAAATTGCTTATCTGTGCCAATTGGTTGTACTGACCATAATCTTATTGCAATTGTAAGGAAAACAAAAGTTCCTAAATCAGGTCCAAAAGTAATAATGAAAAGGTCATTTAGAAGATTCAATCTATTACAATATGAAGATGATGTCAGAAATGCAGATTGGTCAGAGGTATTTTTACAAAAGGATCCAGAGAAAGCATTTCAGCTTTTTGATCAAACCTTAATGACATTGGTAGGAAATCATGCACCAATAAAAAAAGTTTACTGTTCGAAATGTCAACACCCCCTTGGTTAGATCAAGATTTAAAAGATCTTATGAAAGAGAGAGATCTAGCTAAACAAGCAGCAATCATATCTAAGCTCAAATCGGACTGGCAAATATATTGTAAATTTAGAAATTTTGTAACTAAGTTAAATAAGAAGAAAAAAGAAATTGTATTATAATAAGAAAATTATAGAAATAAAAACATGATAGTAAACAATTATGGAATACATTGAATAATATATTAAGAGGAAATAATAAATCAATTCCAGTTTATTTAGAAAATGAAGGTGAATTTCTTACTAAACCTAGTGATATAGCGAATCATCTTAACGATTATTTCATAAATAAAATAATTAATCTTAAAAAATACTACAAAGACACACAAAACAGATTTATCAAATACATTGATAAATAATATAATGGAAGGTAAAACATGTAGCTTTAAATTCAAGAATGTTAGTAGTTCTAGAGTGGAATTACTTCTGATGAATTGTAAAAACAAACCACCTGGTATTGACTATCTTGAATATAAGTTGCTTAAGCCAATAATTTCAATCATTGCTCCTATTGTTGCTCATATAATTAATATGTCTTTTATGGATAATATATGTTTGCAAGCATGGAAAATGTGTAAAGTTGTGCCAATACCTAAAAATAAGAAAATGGCTTTTTCTGGATCAAACAGTAGACCAATAAGTTTATTACCTATTCTTGGTAAAATAATGGAAAGAATTGTTTATGAACAGATTCAGTCTTATTTTTTAAATAATGATTTAATTACACATTTTCAGCATGCATATAGAGGAAAACATTCAACAGCCACTGCCCTGACTCAGATGGTTGATGATTGGTTAAAGGATATGGAGGAGAGGAAAATAATAGGTGTTGTAATGCTTGATTTTACTGCAGCATTTGATATAATTGACCACAACTTACTGTTAAAAAAAATTGGAATATTACGGTTTTTCACAAACTGCATTATTATGGATGGAAAGTTACTTGACAGACAGAAAACAACAAGTTTATTTTAATGGAAGTTTTTCGAAGGTAAGGGTGGTAGAACATGGCGTGCCTCAAGGAAGTTGTCTTGGGCCACTCCTCTACACAATCTTTACCAATGATCTTCCGTCTGTTTTAGATAAAGCAAGCATTTCAATGTTTGCTGATGATTCCACTATATATTTAGCAGGATCTGATATTGGTGATTTAAATATAAAACTACAGAGAGATACAGTCAGTTGTGGACTGGATAAGGAGTAACAAATTAATTCTTAATGTATCTAAAACTATGTGTTTAGTGGTTGGAACTCATTTTTCTTTACGTTCCAAACCGAAACTTGAACTCCGTATAGAGCAGAATTTTGTGGAGCAAAGAGAAGAGGTTAAACTTTTGGGAGTGATGATTGATAACAAATTGTGTTGGGATAGACATGTTCAGAAACTGGTAACATTTTAGTTACCAGTCTGTTATAACAGTCTGTTATTAAAAGGTGCGCTAAACACTTTACACCACAGACCATTAAACAAGTACTTTATGCTTTATTTTTTTCACACCTTGATTACTGTTCTGTGGTTTGGTCCAGCACTTCAGCAATTAATATAAAGAAACTACAAGTGATTCAGAATAAAGCG